>OY755175.1:8628153-8915713 GCA_963576735.1 Bedellia somnulentella | reverse complement strand
ACTGGACCGCATGAAGTCCAGTCTCACCTATGTTGGTCCGATTTCTGAAAAGATTTCAAAGACGCTTAAAGGGTTTGGTATTAAAGTTGCGTTCAGAACAAACAATAGTTTGAAACGTTATTTATGTAATCAAAAAGAGAAATTAGATAAACACAGACAATCTGGTGTTTACAAAATTGTTTGTCCTGAATGCAACAGCGTCTATATTGGGCAAACTGGTAGAAGTTTTCTAACAAGATACGGGGAGCACGTGGCAGCATTCAGAAACGACCATCCAGAAAGGTCCCACTTTGCGAAACATCTATTGGATACTGGACACGTTCTCCCCGATAATCATAATCTGGAGATTTTACATACTTGTAATAAGGGATTAAGATTATGTCTTTTAGAGAAACTTGAAATCTCCAGATATGATAATGATAATTCCGTTGCACTGCTGAATGAACAGCTGGGCTACACCGTTTCCCCACTTTTGACAATTTTTTCCAATAATATAGTCACTCGTCATTGATGTTTTTTGGGTGGGGGAGTGGGGAGCCTGGCCTATAAATATAACCGCAAAATCGTATGACCGGCACTCGGTGGTCAGCTGCCGAACTGTCTACTAACTGCTCGTCAATGACTCGTGTTGAGTCGAAACGCGTCGCATGTTTGTGGTTGCCTGTGGTTTTCGCTTGCGGGTGTGTGTGTGGTGCATTGTCTGCTTTTCGATTTCTTGTAAGTGGAAGGGCGGGCGGTGCACAGTGCATGTTGCATGAAGACTGCAGGTATTATTTAGCGGAATTAAGCGAAGAAATTTATTAATATTAGTATTGCTATGGATTTCCGCAAAGTAACGCCTGATTCAATCCAATATCGTTGTAAGAGACTCACCAAGCAAAATGAGGGTACTCTGAAAACCAGGTTACAATAGTGTCAAATGATATTCAGAAGTATTAGTACCTCCAATTTCACTTCGCAGATACACGGCGTGAACGTTTGAGTTTTTCAGTTGAGTTGACAGAAGACCTCCAATGCATAATTTTTCATCAAAATGTTCGCAGTCTCAGATTTCACGTTTGAATTGAACCTAACCTTAATTAATCAAGCGTACGTGTAATATGAAACATATGAAGAGCAACTGGAAATTTTTCCTAGATTTACTAGAAATAAGAATAATATGAAACATAAACATAATAACATAACATAAAGTTCACGGCGAATATCCCTGAAGGGGTTGGCAGTGGTACTAATACTTCTAAACATCACGTGACTTTGTCACCTGGTGTTCAGAGTACCCACGTTTTGCATGGACAGTGTACTCACGTGATAGGGGGCAGGCCTATTAAAAAAGACACATTAGAAAAGAAACTATTATAAAAATACATTCATATTCTTTTTACATTTGGCGATTTATCCAAATGTTAATTAACAAATATTGTTATAGTATGAAAACGCAGAAAAAACTAAGACTGGATATGGAAGTTCCCGGCTTTCAGACCTCCACATCCAGTCTTACTTTTATTCTGCGTTTCTACGAGTGCCACTACTCGTATACTGCAATGCTATTTGTTATATGTATTAAAAATATTTTGAATTTTATAAGGAACCCTAATAGCTAGCTTTAATGGCGTGTTGCTCGGTCTTCAAATAACCTTGAAAAAACTTTGTGTCTTTAAAACGTCATAAAGACGTAAGTATGCAACCAAAGCAATATGTCTGACATTTTTAAAAATAAATATTTTTTTGTTATTAAAAATATAATGTTTGAAACACAAAACTACGAAGGGGCATGACAAAATGAATAGTATTTACATAGGTATATTATCGTAAAACTTGAATTCCTAGTTGAACTAAAAAGTTTTAGAGACAAATATTGTAAGCAAGATATGAAAGCCAAATAATACTCACATTTCTTTTCACTTATTTCCTTGTAATTATTTATCTTGCACTTAAATCTCCAAATAAAAACAAAACCATTAACAAGAAATATTAATCAGTTGTTACTAGACTCATATAAAACGTTTTAGTCATTCAAAAACATGTGTATGACCACAATATAACAAAACATGTGGTTGTAAAGTTACGGCGCGACTACTGCGCGATGAAAGTGGGAATTTATAAACGTTCACACGACTTTTGAATGACGTTAATGGAGTCATCTTCTGACTTTTGTACAACCATTATACAACAATGTAGGTCATATAAATGGGGCTCTTTTGGCGTTTAGTAAACGTTATTATAACGTTAGTGTGACCTAGCTTTTACGAACAGTAGTGTCAAAATAACGTTTACTTAACTATTAAATGACTTTAAATTGTTAGTTGGGACGGCTACAATCGTTATGAATCTTAAAGGTCTTGTTGTAGTGATAGCAGGAGCAATTTTTATGGTAAAGGCAGTTAATAAATTTGCGGATTTATCTACTTTCCACTTAATTATCTAATAATTCATATCCATTGCAATGTCGCATAAGTTAAGTAACTTCGAAATTCGGTGTTTAGTAATGCCGGACCTCGTAAACACCCGGTTTCCCATCTGCAGCCTTCACATTGATGGTCGATGACATACCCAGAAACTGAAATGTTTCAGTCCCTGGGTATGTCATCTTTTCCACACTTATCGACCCTAAAGTATTGGTAATATCAAAATTGTTCCATTCTAATGCTACTTCTAAAATCTTTAGTAAATTTTTGCCATCAGTTCCGTCAATCTGTCAGTTCTGAGGCTTACAACTTAAGGACAAGTCAGCCTAATAGCGGAGGCGATCGAGTTTTCTGAAATTAAAAGCTCGTTCCCAATCTCTCGATTAGTGTATATTTAAAAAAAGCGATGAAAATCACTTTAAAATATTATAACATTTTCAGAAACATACTTTTACTTAAAAGTTCTACATAGTTTTTTTTTTTTTATTTCATACGCTCAACTTAATACGTTATTGGACAATAAAAACGACAGAATAATTTGTAGTCGTATATCCACGAAGGGGTGGCGCAGATACTATCACATGACTGAGTGTCACGTGATGTGTGTCGAGGATCAGTTGGCATTGAACTATCATTTAGAAATCATTAGTTTTCCCGAGACCCCCAACGAAAATGTGCAACATTTGGTACTACAAGCCTGCAAAAAAATCGGCATTGATTTATCTGAGCAAGACATGGCTGAAGTTTTCCGGGTAGGAAAAAACCCCTATCAGCTATAAATTCTTTACTACTAGATCAGAGGAAGTCACGACGGCCGCGGGTATAGATGGTACTGGTAACAGACTTCTAAAATCTATTGCTCATTCTATCTGTCAACCCTTAGCTGATATCTTTAACAAAAGCATGTCCTCTGGTTTCTTTCCATCTGTCTGAAACAGCCTTAGTGAAACCTATTCACAAGGAAGGCCCTAAGGATAACCCTAACAATTACCGACCAATATCCCTCCTAGAAGCCTATTCTAAACTCTTGGAACGCATTATAAATGATCGATTTGATAACTTTCTTGGAATCCAATGGGCCTTTGTTTGAGAATCAATTTGGTTTCCGGCACGGTAAATCAACCGAACATGCCGTGAATCTTTTGGTTGATACTGTATCTACCACCCTTGACCATGGTCTCAAATGCATCGGTATTTTTTTAGACTTTGCTAGGGCCTTCGATACCGTTTCAATTGAAATCCTGCTCAAGAAAATGGAGGCAATCGGCGTAAGGGGCATTGCTTTAGACTGGTTTAACAGTTATCTTACCAAAAGGAATCAAATTCTCGAGGTAGCAAACTTGAGAAACAGCTTCTCAGAGCAATCTCGGACCTAGCTAATTTCTAATATACATTAATGATATATCCGCAAATCTCTCGCAAGATATTAAACTAATATGCTTCGCCGATGACACTGCCCTACTATTCCATGGCAAGACTTGGGTAGATGTTAACAATTCAGCACAAAGCGGCCTTTCTACAGTGACGGCATGGCTTCAAGAAAACCTTTTAACTTTAAACCCAGCCAAATCAAAGTACATTTGTTTTCACAAAACTAAGGCGTCATCTCCTCCTCCGACCATCTCTATCGGGGTTCATGATGGTTCATGTCTTTGGTCGCAGGCCCACACCCGATCATTCCATGCCAATGCGAACACTTAACCAGGACAACGACCTATAAATATCTTGGTGTGATACATATACATACATACATATACTCACGGCTATAAATCACTAAAAGGGGTAGCCAGAGCTCAAGAACTAGAAATTCCTCAGCCACTCTTGGAAAGTTGAGTGGGGAAAAGATGGCAAAATAAAGGTTATTGGTGATAGGTCTCCAACCGCATCGCCCAAAAATCCCTTAAAAGCCCCAATATCGCCTCTTACGTACACCCATCGGCAGAAATGGGGTAGTGTTATTCTAAGCCGACACTACACAGGAATTGGTGTGTTCTTGGAAGAAAACATGAACTACAAGGAACACATATACTGCACCGCGTCCAGAGTACGTAAGCTGTTTCACCATATGAGGCTGCTTCGCGTATGTGCTTACGCACACATACTCAGAATGGTGTATCATGCTCTGTTATTGAATATTGTATTTTGGCTTGGGGTGGCTGCGTAGCCTCAGTTCTGATAGTCCTGGAAAGAGCTCAGAGAGCAATCCTTAAGCTTTGCCTGGGTAAATCTCGCCGTTATAGTAACTCACTTTGAATTCGGAGGCTAAAGTTCTCAGCATACGTCAACTTTATATACTTAAATTACTCGTAACAGTAGTCTCTCATAGGCAGTTTCTGTCATGTAACGACTGTAGTAATTTGTCTTCAAAACGAACCTTAAGAATGTCTATCCCTTTGATGAAAACTGCTTTCGCCCAACGATTTTTTAGATTCCGATCCCCTTTTGTATATATAACAAACTTGTCACGATTTCGGATGAAATAAGAAAAGTAAGTAAAAAGATTGTTTATGGTATCCTAGAAACCATGAGTTACGAAGAATGCGAGGCATTACTTGGAGTTGTTAGTTAAGTTTCACACACATTCATACATTCACACAATAACATACACACACAAACACACACACACACATACACACACAAATAGTCGTCTTAAGACATCCAAAATGTTGCTACAGGTTTGTAAAATATTGTTTTTTCTGTAAGTAAGAAACTCTGATTTATTATTTTTAACGTAATTCTAATTTCTATTATCATACACTGAATTTCCCGTTTTATCTCCTGTTTAATATAAAAAAAATTGGAACTGTATAAATTTAACGTTGAACATTTCTACTAAAATTGACCCACGCGATACAGGCTCAGCCTAGTGCGTGGGAAAATGTATTGTCAAGAACCATATATACAGTTACTTTGGAAAACAAACGATTATTATTATTATTTTGGGAACAACTTTTAGTTTCTCACCTCTCCCATGGCCGAAAAAGGAAATGTAAATTTTGAATGGGAGAGGCGGTACTCCCCGACAAAAGAACAGTCGAGTTAAAAGAACAGTTATTATTATTATTATTATTATTATGTCCAAAGTTCCCATTTTGATCTGCCTCATAACTAAGTATTATCTTTTCCTTACGATGTTTTCCCCCACGGTTGACCAGATTGATAAATAAACCATACATATGACTTTAGACAATTTGGTGTAGGCCGAATTCATAATTTGAACCCCACCCTCTACTTGGGGGCCAGGCTCTTTTACACTCATATTCGATTTATTATACCGTGTTACCGCTGAAACTTTAACATCATATTATAACATAGAATATGATGTTAAAGTTTCAGCGAAATATTGTTAAATTATAACATCTTCTGCAGTAACTATTTTAATTATACTTTAGACAATAGAGCCCAAAGTCCATTCAATCGCTTTTGTTTGTTCAATATTTATTCAAAATTAAAGACCAAAATGAAAAATGTATCTGTAAACAAAACAATTAACTGTTAATTCTATTTGCTATTTCAAGGGCTAACGACGTTTGGAAACAGCTGCGTTAGTCGTTAAAGTTTAACTATTAACGACAAAGAGCACGTCATTTTTCCGTTTTTACTTATGTATTGTTAATACTACTTTTGATGCATATTTACAGGATTTTGGTTGCATATCATAGTTATTAACGTATAAATGCCAGAAAACTATTATTTATTTTTGTCTATGCCTTAAAGCCTAATTTAATAAATGCCGTCTTTGACAGGACAAAGCTTTATAAGCCATTTCCTTTTCCGCACATCTCTGGTGGATTCGCAACCTATTCTAGCTACAACCGCTATCGGATAGTGTGCTAGCTTGTACTAGGTGATTCAACTTATGACATCCATATGGATTGTTGTGTGTTAATTAATATCTTTTGACTATTTCATTCGTGATAAAAAAAACTCAAGTTTTAATATACCGGCATTGTTTCAGAAGAGCCTGTCTTCAGTATGAAAGTATTGTGCTGTCAGGTGTGAATAACACTAAACCATAACTTCATGCGGGTGCCGTAAGTTGCGGCTTAGGGCAATAGGGCTCTTTAATTCATTTATTTTTTTGGCCAATGTGGTATGAGACCTTTAACTAAAAACCCTTATATTCTATGCATACGGACATGTACTCACGGCCATGTATCTCAAAAAGGGGCACCATAGCATAGAAGTTGATAAAGGACATAAGATGGTGGATATAAAATACCGTTTGTAATGGGCCTCCAACCGCATTGTACAGAAATAACTTAAAAAAGCCCCAACCAAAAGCAATCAACCGATTTTTCCGAAATCCGGTCTCGTAATCACCTCAATTGCCTATTACGACATTCGTGGGTAGAAAGGGGTAGTGGCATTCTAATCCAGCACCACACGTCATTTCTATAGAATTTATATTTTGGAAAGCATTTTACTATTTTTTGTAGGATTTATAGCAGTGCGTATATATGTTTGTTGTCATGTCAGCCTTAAAACCCCATTTTTATAGCGAATGTGTGCAAATAGAAGCAATACAACACGCTTTTTAATTTTACTTATCAAACACTTTTTAAGCTAATTACAATTCTGCCTCACTGATATAATAAAATAATTTTAAGAAAACAATATTCAAATGAAAGCACTCACTAATGTGCATAATTTTTCAGACCTTGCCAGCAGCGGAGAAGTAATGATTCGAGTTGTCTGGATATAAGTGAAAGAGTTTTAGAGCCATTTTAAAGTTAAACCATTAACTTTAGAGAACGGAGTGTGGAGTGTATACTCACGGCTATAAATCTCTAAACGGTGTAGCCAGAGCTCCAGAAAAATTCCTCAGCCACTTTCAGAAGTTGAGTAAGAAAAAATAGTAATAAATATTTGTTGGTGGACGGGTCTCTAACCACATCGCCCTAAAATACTTGAAAGCCTCAATAACCTTAGTCGCCTCTTACGATCACCCAGGGGTAGAAATAGAGAAGGGCTATTCTAAGCCGACACCACACTGCCACAATATTATATTGTACTATACATAATTATTCATACTAAACCTAATGTAGTTTGTTTCACTTAGTTTTAAGGTAAGCCATTTGATTTTTTATGCAAGTCATGTAGCAGACTCATAAATGACTTTCCAAGTATCACCACTAAACAACATAGCTTTGTAATTTATAAATAAAAATAATAATTTAAATATAAAAGGCAAAACTGACTGTCTGACTTATAATCAATGCACAGTCGGAACTACTGTACGTAGAAACTTGAAATTTTGTTTAGGGGTTTCTTTTAGTATGTAAGTGAGCACTAAGATGTGAATATTAGAAATTGTAACCCTTAAGGGATGAAGTAGGGTTTTGAAGTTAGACTTAGAGATTTGAAAATTGTTATATAGGTTTTAATTTAATACTTTAATGATTTGTTTAGAGAAAAGAAAAAAATATTTCAAAAGGAGTTAAATATTTCAAAAGGGATAGGTTTTTTATAAAAAATTACTAATTTACAAAACTTGAAGTATAGTATTGGGTTTCTTTTATAACGCATTAAAAAATTAAACTAGGTATGCATTGGGTCAAATTGGGGTGTAAAGATTATATGTATTTTTTGTCAATTGTGGATTTAGCAGTATGAAAATTTGTTTTGTTTTCAACTACGATGGACCTGACAGAAGTTTTTTTTTATTTTATAAGCCAAATAAATCTACAAAAAAATACGATAAAAACTGTGTTTATACTTTTTTCAAGTGCGCATTTTCGGCCAACAGATTTAATTGTGGTTTACGCGGGAAAGTGGCGATGTGACGTTACAACCGCCGCCATTCGTCGCTCTCGCTTGCGTACGCATGGAGTTTTTGTACTTTGGTGATACAAAATAGGAATTAAATACTGTATTGTGCCTCAGTACAATCACGGCTATAAAACTAAGAAAGGTTTCCAAAGCTTCAAAATTAGAAATTGGTACTTTTGGAACTCGAGTGGGGACAAGATTGAATAATAAAGGTTGTTGGTGATTGCTGAGCTTCCAGCCGCATCGTCTAATATTCTCCTAGAAAAAAGCGCCTAATTTTCCAAGTCACCATTTATTACCCTTCTGAAGAAACGAGGTACAACTATTCTGTGCCGATAGTACACAAATAATATAAAACAATCACCAACTACAATAATCCTCTGTGCCATTAATTCTTCTCAATTGTTATAAGTGGTTTAAAGTTGTTACTTCAGCCATCAGGCAGGAAGTATTTGTATCATCTCATCTCTCAAAATTCAAACGTTCACACAGTTACCTCCGTAGGGGTTGGTAGAAGTACCTATTATTTATGTTACTGTAGTGGTAAAAAAGCATATAAAAGGAAGAAATAAAGAAACAATCGCACCATTCTCAACGGACTGACTTCGCGTAGTCTCAATGATCGGCCAGCTTACGGGTTGTGACGTCAGATTAAAAAGCGCGGAAAATCTGAAGGTTTCAAATGGGGTTGAACTTCTCGAGATCGCTGCATCGGAAATGCTGCATGTATTGAAGTGAAATAAAAACAATTGTAATGGACATGACATTATCTAACGTTTCATGTGCATTTGGTACAGATATTTTGACCCATTTGTGTTCTCCATTGAACAATAGAAACTATACAACGGATACAACAAAATTGCACAAGTCAACTAGTATTGGTATAAAGTACATTATCGCATTTTGCAAATTTGCACAAATTAACGTGATTGCACAGATTATATAATGTAGAAACTGAAGGGCTTAATACTGAGCTTTGCGAGACTGCATTTAACTTCACTTTTCTAGATTCAATTTAAATTTGATTGATTTTGACACATTGTATTCCGGCCGATAGGCTTACTATCAAAACAAGAAATGGGACTCGGATACCCTTGCTTGCTTTTAAGTCATTTTTATAAATATGTGTCTGAAAATCATATCACTTTATTAAATCCAGAAATGAAAATAAGACATTTGTTTTTGTCCTCTATTGCCCGATCGTTAATAATGCTGGTACTTACATTTTGGTACATAAAATGTATGAGTCTCGTGTTCATAATTTTAGAAACATCTTGTTTTATTATGAAATTTGCACACCCAGTATTGTGGATAAGTTTTACAGATCTGACAATAACGCGTTTTTCATAAAAAGCATAAAATTTCTTAATTATCTGGTGAATGATTAAAACAATTTTGGAAGGGTTTTTTATTTATTTATTGGAATATTGTGTATTATTTATACATTTAGAACAAATCGATTATGTACTAAACTGGCACGCATCTGAAGCGAGATGAATAAAATAGTATTTGTGAAAATATTGATGAGTGTAGATGAAACTCGAGAAGTTTGCCAGGTTCGTACAAAATTGGAGTTGATCGTCTCTATCTACCCCAAAGGGAATTATTAGCGTAAGTGCATTTATGTTTTTCAAACGCAATATCGTAACGGACCAGGACAAGTAATGGCCTGAGTATAATGTGTGTATGTATGCATATGACCCTAAACAAACTTATATTTTAAAACAGTAACTAGCTACAATTTTCTAATATTAGTCCCTAGAGACGTAAGATTATAAGACTGTGTGCCTTAAGTTTGGATACAGTTAACTATTCGAAAACACATCAAATTAGTACCGTAAGGCTTAAACACGGGTGTCAAAGGGTTAACAGTTAATGAAACTGAAGACTGATAAAAGCAACTTGGTCGTATTTATTATATTAATTTATAACAAAACAATGTTTTATCGTAACACCTTTCTTTATAAACTCTTCAAAAAGTCCACAATAGCATATCTCTGTAGGATTATCTTCTATTCTTTATTGAAATATATAATAAACTGATATTTCTTTTGTTGTCCTTGTAAAGCTGCTAAGAAGATTACGATATTTATCTTTACTAAATATGTTCGTAATTTACTTTCATATTTTAATTTTCTTGTTTTAAACTAAATCATTTTGCCTTGAACTTATTGTTTACTTGATTATTTGATCATTTTTTTACCACATCGTGTTAGGTATTTTTCCCTTTGTTCTAGATTTAACCATTTGATTAAGGGAACTAATGAAAAATATTAAAGAAGAAGGTGTTTTATTCAAATCAACTTTCACCCTTTTCAATCAGAAATAGATTATTGCACGAAAAATCTTAAAGTAGTACCTACTAAGTAAGTAAGAAAGTAAAATGTAGTAGTAGACACGGATAGTAATTATATTTCGTCGCTTCATTCTTTGATATATATTTTTTTACCTGGTAGTCCCCTTATCCTACAGGCAACACTGCACGTACTTTAGAGCATTTCAATCATTCAAAACGTCATTCCTTTGTTTACTCATCGATCCGGTCAGGTCTATTCCCATTCTTTTATCGTGCATGGCAACCAACGCACACGTGCGCTCTTGTGAAAATGCCAAAGCGCAGCGCCGAAGAAAAGTTACAAAGATACGAACGGAAAATAAGGAAGCTAAAACAAAAAAGTGAAAAACAACACCTCCGTCGAATACACCGTGTTTTGTGTTCGTCTGATGATGAAAATAATGAAGGTATGTATTGTCACATACAACATAAAAACAAAAATTATTAACTATTCCACTTATTACGCACGACAGCTCATAGTTATAATTGGAAATCAATAAAAATCGGGACTGACTGCGGGTCAGTTGCGATAACATGATTAACTGCGGGCTAATCATGAGTCATGATGTTTCATGACATTTTCGTAGAAATTACGTGAAACCCAGATGGATTTCGCGTTATCTACCTTATTGTCTGCGGGACAATAAGAGCCGCGCAAGCGCTCACTTTTTTATTTTTGTTCTACCCTTACACTTTTTATTACAAAATATATTAATATAAATCGTTTTTGGTAGGCGAAGAAAATCCGTTGAACATACCGGACACTGAAAGAACATCACCGGACGTCGACTCCGCTTCCCAGCAGGCCGAGCCAGCCCAGTGCGAGGAGCCCCTACCAGAGGGAACAGAAGTACCCTCGGAGGTCGACCCGATTCCTAGTTTGGATCCTAACATCTTGGCAGCTCTGGGAGCCACCACATCCGACACACCGGATTTCGGTAATGACATTCACGTTAATTTGGTAAACCTATGGACTCCATTACTAAAGAAAGGCCTTCAAAAAGAAGACAAAGAAACTACAGGTAACTGCAGATTGTTACAGGCACCAAAACTAAACGCAGAGATATCCGCTGCAGTGTCTGAGGTCGTAAGAGGGCGAGATAAGAAATTCATAGGGTTTCAACAACAACTTGGAGAGCTTGAAGAGTACATCTTCGATTAACCGAGCGATGGATATTCTGATGACGTCAGATGACAAAATCAAAGCACTTAAGTGCCTCAGCGACGGCTGTCGCATTTTAAGTGACCTACACTACTCGCTGACCAAAGATAGAATAAAACTCATCACGCCCAGTCTTGACAAAAATTTCTTACACATGATCCAGGATTCCGAACGGGACGACACCCTGTTTGGTAATACCCTGGGCGATAAAATAAAAGCCAGCAAGGCCATAGAGCGACAAGGATCGCAAATAAGGAAGAACATGCCGAACCAAAAAATTGCTGCTAACCAATCGATGAATACACGCCCTACCAACCAGGGAAACTGGTCAGCACCCCCTCGTTACCCGTCGAACAGGGGGGGGCGGGGAGGTCACAGCCAGCGGGGCTACAGGGGGCCGCCGCCGCCGCCACGACGGACCAACCCTGCTCTGACTGCGACCACGTCGCACTCGAAGCCCTACAACGCGAGCAGGGGCCGTGCACCACCGGCCCAGTAACACAGGTACATGCTGGTAGATTACAACTGTTTTATAATTGTTGGCTTAAGGTAACTAATAACCCAATAATATTATCATGGATCAAACACGGATATTCTATCCCTTTCTGTACTAAAGTAATGCAAGATAAAATTCCACCCTTTTCCGATCTTACATCGGAAGAATGGCATGACATGACTGAAGCCATACGTAAATTATTTGAGCTAGGGGCCATATCACAATGTACACCATCTAAAGATCAATTCATATCTAAGATATTTTTACGACCTAAACCAAACGGTCAAAAAAGGTTTATTTTAAACCTAAAGCCATTAAATAAATTTATTACAAAAACTCACTTCAAGATGGAAGATTATCGAACAGCTGCAAAATTAATTCCACAAAATGGTTTCATCGCTAGTATTGATCTAAAGGAGGCATATCTTTTAATACCTATCTCCGTAAACGATCGAAAATACTTACGTTTCAAATTTCAAGCCCCTAACTCAAATCATTTACAAACATACGAGTTCACCGCCATGCCCTACGGTCTGTCTGTAGCACCTAGGGTCTTTACTAAAATAATGAAGGAAGTCATTTCGTACCTTAGGAAAAAATCACTTAAGTCGGTTATATATTTGGATGACATCCTTTGCATCGGTGACAACTTGGAGGAGTGTAAGCGAAACGTGGACGAGACTCTGTCACTCCTACATTGCTTGGGTTTCGTCATAAATTACAACAAAAGCTCGCTCACACCTCTCCAAGTTTGCACCTTTCTAGGTTTTGTATACGATACGCAATATCTTACAATGTCACTGCCTTTAGAAAAACGCGAGAACATCTTTCGAATGGTACAAAAATTTTCTTTCTTACCGAGATGTACTATACGCGAGTTCGCTCAATTAATTGGTGTTTTAATAGCAGCCTGTCCAGCGGCTAGATATGGATACTTATATACAAAAACTTTGGAACGACAAAAGTTCTTGCTTTTACAACAACACAACGGTAATTATGAAGCTAAAATAAATTTACCAAGCAGTATTTTGGATGACCTCAACTGGTGGCGCGACAATATTTTCACAACCTACTGTCCAATGCGAATAATAAATTACAAAAAAGAAATATTCACAGATGCATCTAGAACTGGTTGGGGAGCCGTTTGTGGCAATAGCAAAGTAAATGGGAAATGGAAGGCTACTGAATTAAAACACCATATTAATTACTTGGAACTTCTCGCTGCCTTTCTCGGTCTGAAGAGTTTTGTACAGGAGGACAATCACTGTGCAATATTGCTACGTATCGATAACACTACGGCAATAAGTTATATTAACCGCCTCGGCGGTATTCAATTCCGTCACTTAAATGATTTAACAAGGTCTATTTGGCAATGGTGTGAGACACGAAATATTTGGATATTCGCATCTTACGTTAATACCAAAGACAATCACGCAGACATAGAGTCTAGGAAGATTAACCCTGACACAGAATGGGAATTATCGGACGTAGCATATCAAGCAGTAATACGGAATTTTGGTAACCCACAAATTGACCTGTTTGCGTCTCGGAGTAATGCCAAATGCGAAGTGTTCACCACCTGGAAGCCGGAACCAGACGCGTATGCTGTTGATGCCTTTACTATAAATTGGCAGACAAAATATTTCTATGCCTTTCCGCCATTCTCCCTAATCCTCAAATGTCTACGTAAGATAATAGATGATGAAGCTACCGGCATCCTAATTTTTCCCCATTGGCCTTCCCAGCCATGGTTCCCACTCCTACAGAGTATAAAAATTTCTCGTATATTATTTCTAAATCCAAATAAACATCTATTACAATCCCATTTCAGAGAAAATCACCCTCTGCACTACAATCTTACCCTGGGTGCCGTGAAGCTCTGCGGGCGGCGTTCGTACACCGCGGCACTCCAGCCACCGCCGTAGACCTGATGTTAGCCTCGCTGTCCGATAGTACCATAAAGCAATACAGTGTTACACTGAAACTCTGGTGGCTATTCTGTACGGTAAACAATCATAACATTTTTAACTACGACAAAACAATAGTTTTGTCATTTTTATCTGAACAGTTTGATAATGGTTGTTCCTATGGCTCTCTTAACAGTCACCGCTCTGCACTATCATTGTTCTTGAACAGTAATGTGGGCACAGACGAGTGTGTTAAACGCTTGCTAAAAGGAGCTTTTCGACTTAAGCCCAGTCTCCCCAAATATACATCAACGTGGGACCCACAACAAGTCCTCAATTATATATCAAATTGGTATCCAAATAAAGAACTAAATATTGAAAAAATTACAAAAAAGCTTGTCATTCTTTTAGCTCTTTCTACAGCCCACAGGGTACAGACACTTTCATTAATAAAACTTGAAAACATAACTATTACTCAAAGCGGCGTTAAGATAGCCATCACGGATATCATTAAAACCACGGCCCCTGGGCGGGATCTACCCATTCTGTTTCTTCCGTTCTTTCACGAGAACAAAAATATATGTCCTGCTTCGACCCTCAAAGATTACATCTTTGTTACAAAAGATATGAGGACCGGGAAAGAGGGAAACCTTTTGTTGACCTATAGAAAGCCACACAGAGCCGCCACAACTCAATCCATTAGTCGATGGATTAAGCAAGTGCTGCGGGAGAGCGGCGTGGACGTGAGCACGTTCAGTGCACACAGCACGCGCCACGCCGCCACCTCCGCCGCACGCGCTGCCGGGCTCAGCGTGGATACCATCAGAAAGACGGCTGGCTGGACGGCCAAATCACAGGCTTTTGCCCGTTTCTATAATAGACCAATTATTAACGAAAGTGATTTTGCAGAATCAGTGATGTTATCAAAGAATTAAACGGATAGATTAAATTTCAACTTACTTTATTAAAATTAGTCATAATTAGAAATTACAAAGTTACAAGTAAAAACTCCTTTTGTTACTTCTACTGTAAATATATAGAACCTTATTATAATTATATTAATTAATTATTAATTAAGCAGTGCTCAATTTTCTTTTGTAAGATGATTATTGTACTAATAAAAATAAACTACCACTTCACTAATCTCGTTATTAGTTTACTTTTTATAAAACCAATACTATTACGGAACATAACTTTATAGCCTCTAAACATCTACCAGGTAAAAAAATATATATCAAAGAATGAAGCGACGAAATATAATAGATGATCAAACGAACTTCCCTAGTGAAGTTCGATCATTATTATATGAGTCGCTTCATTCGAAGATATAACTTCCCTCCCGCCCTTCAAACAACATACAGTCATAAGGTCGTAGTTTATGTTTGACCCAATATAAAGTTACGTTCCTAGCTAGATTACTCTAAATATAATGAGAATAGACCTGACCGGATCGATGAGTAAACAAAGGAATGACGTTTTGAATGATTGAAATGCTCTAAAGTACGTGCAGTGTTGCCTGTAGGATAAGGGGACTACCAGGTAAAAAAATATATATCTTCGAATGAAGCGACTCATATAATAATGATCGAACTTCACTAGGGAAGTTCGTTTGATCATCTATAATATAACAGAACGCCAGAGGCTTAGGAATTGTATACACCTCTTTGGGGCTATATACAAAACCCCATTCAGGTTTTATCAAGCAGAATCTGATACTAGACTGCCATGATTACCCGGGGAGCAATAAATGCAATCGTATACAACTTTTGTCTGTTATAGTCCATGCTACGTATATACATAAAATTCAAAAAGAGATTCATACTGAATCGTAACCCTATTTTCGTTTATGTTAAGAACTTGCACTATATTAATCTTTTTTGAAAAAGATTAAACTTGTTTAGGATAGCATTTGGTACATCCGATAAGCGTAAGTCGATTCTTAAAAAAATAATACTTTTTTTTAAAGTACGTTTGTTTTAAGCAATTATCTATTTATTAACATTACTAATGGATCGGCCCAGCTACGCACGGGTGGTAGCGTTGTAATTTTAATATCTGAGATTTCTTTAATCACTGCTCAGCTCAATCTTTGTGAAATTTAGCGCAATGGTTGCAACTTATAGCACTCCTGAATAGTGCAGCTTTGTGATTTTGACTGTGCTTTCATGAACGGTTCAGTATTTCCGATCATAGGCTAATTTTTAAGTTGAGTTGAAACGCTATGAAGTATTTAAAACAGTCTAAAAAAGAAATCATACCGCGATGTAGGATGCAACTACTGGCGCCATCTAGTATGTAATATCTAAGTTAGTAAGGATTTGGTTTTGGTCACTGGCGCGATGGCGCGATGGCTTATTTCATGTATAACTTTGGCGCTTCTCTACCGATTTCTATAATTCTTTTTTTATTGAATAGGTGATAATGTTAACTTTAAATAAGAGATTAATGAGAGTATTATAAACGAAAGAGCAAACAAATATAACCAGAATGCTCCGAACTGCTAAGCTATTAGGACTTACACGTGTTATTGTGAGTCAACCATAAAAGATAGACATATGCTGTTAAAGGATATTTTTTAGACAATTTTAAGAAAAATATTTCCGTCATAAATAATTTCTATGTAACTTTAACCAGTAAAGCTTTACACGGGACGGAAGCTTAAAAAATGGAGTGATTTCTTCCGTTTTCCCAAAATTTCCCTAAATTCCTCTCCTGAAAATTATACTTTAACCTGCCCAGGAGTATGAAGAACAATTGTGCCAAATTTCGTTAAAATCCGTCAAGTAGTTTTTGTTTCCATAAGGAACATACAAACCGACAGACAGACAGACACACCAAAAATTACTGATTGCATTTTTGGCATCAGTATCGATCACTAATCACCCCCTGATAGTTATTTTGAAAATATATTTCATGTACAGAATTGCCCTTGCTATAGATTTATTATAAGTATAGATATGGTACAATATATATGTTCTCGTTACATTCTCGAGTAAATATAATTATTGACCAGCTTTCAAGAGATGAAAAAATAACTTGATGCAACCTAATGTGATCTCAATAATATTAAAAAATATTCTTGTAAGAGAAGAAATGTGCTAAGAATGCAGGAATCCTCGTGATAGTAAGAAAAATAATGCTGAACTATGAGGGCTAAGCCACATTAAAAGAGTAATACGAAAAGAGAAGAGTGGGATATATGAAAGTTATTTGAAAAGCGTATGTGCAATCATCCACCATGGATGATAAAAGACATATTATCAATTTAATATTGAACACTAAATTTGAAAGCAGCTTGTTGGTTGTGTAGTAGCAGAATTTTTCCCACTGCCACATAATTCGATTTGTAAACAGGATTTTGTTTTAGAATTACTTCAGTTAATTTTGTTCACAAAAGCTCACAAAAAATGCTGAGTCAGTACCGATTCGATCCAGTACCACAAAAAGTACTGTTTTTTAGCTTATTGTAGTATGTTTTGCACTTCATACTCAATAACGTTGTACATAATTGTTTTTGTATTTAATGGTTATTTTGCAGTTTTTTTTTTTATAATCCATTTATTGTAGTCATGTAAGAATGGTTTTTCTTGTACCTACAATGGCGAATAAACGTCTTCTTTTTCTTTTCCTTTCTTTCTTATCATGTTGAAATTAATGGGCAATACCCTAACCTAAACTATAAAACATTATCATTTTTTACATTGCACTCCTGTTATAAAACTTCCACTATATACAAAGAAGGTTTCAATAGAGGAATTTGGCTCATCGAAAGCTCAATTTCACTAGAAATTCTCAAAGGATTTGTGTAACCACTGTAATTGCTCGTGGCGTGTTGCCGCACTTTGCGCTCGGAATATATTTGAAACAAAAACGCTCGCGTGATAGAAAGATGCAGAGGGAAACCGCAGCAACAGCCAAACATGAAAACTAAACAAGATAATATACATCATACATATATACATATTCTCACGCCGTTAGTTCCCATTGGGGTAGGCAGAGACTCGGTCGCCACTTTGTACGATCCTGGCAAACCTCTTTGGCTTCGTTTACATCCATCAATCTTTTCATACATGCTCTTTTATTCTTCATACTGCGGACACCTGCCTTTTTGAAGATAATATACATTTTGTAAAAGAAACCACAGTACCCTTTTCAGCAAGGGTTTATGACTAATTATACTTAAAACACTGCGTCAGTGGTTAGGGAATGTTGCGTAAAGTTTGGAAAGGATCCGTTTTGTAAAATTGGCAGATTTAGTTGCTTGTTTACTTTTTTGGTATATGAAAATAGAAAAAGAAATTATGCTAGTTATTGAAATAATTTCCAGAAAAAACAGACAACTCACCACTTTTGTATTGCAGTTCTACTTCATATAAAAAAATACCAATTATCATTAATGTAAAAAGTATTTCTTTACGATACTCAATTGTTTTTTTAAATTACCGTTTATGTGTTTTTTCAAAAGTGGGAAATGTGAACTCTGTATGTCAAGATTACAGATAAAATTGTTTCTAAACTACGGGGCAACATTATCACGTTTGGCGATCACTTCCAGCCAACCTTTATCTGCTTTTATTCCAGTATATTAGTAAGAGTGCATGTACTGTTAAGGCATTGAGCACCAGGTGACCAAAAATCTCGTGTTTTTCTTTTATTTTACATGTATGGGTGGCATGTGGCAAACCGGGAAAATACACCGTAAACGATAAGCATATAGTCGTTGCACAATCTTTAGAAACTAGAATGTATGTTTTTATTTTCAAAGTAATTAGAAGTGTAGCAAAAAGACTTTTTACATTATCATCAAGAATATGACAAACGGTAAGGAAGAAAAAAAACTAGAATGATGTAAGGTAACATTAGTTTTAAGGACGTGCAGGGGTAAGATGAAGATGCATGCTAAAGTCATATTTTATAACGAGTATGTATCGTTATACATAAAAGATGTAAAGTGCCACTACTAATCATGATATAAAAATAAATGTTATGATGATAGAGTACCACAAAATCTGGTTAGAATAAAATAAAACGATTTGTCCTGTAGTGGTACGATTGTATCAATATATTCCATGCCTAGGGTGCTGATTGAGTGACAGACTCACAGCGCATATCAATTTGCCTTGTTAGTTCCCTGAAGACCGTACAAAAAGAGTAAAATACTCATGATAACTGGAGAACTGTAATGTAACTACTGGTTATAATACACAGTATGCCAAAAATATATGCTATTATTTTATGAAAAAGATCTTTTTATCCTTTCTTTCTTTCTTTGTTACCGGAACTATACTACTCGCTGCTTAAAACTTAAATTATATTGTTTGAATAAACGTTATATGTCGCTAAAGTCCTTTATCTCTTACCAGCAACGGCTTATTGTGTCCAATATTAGGACTTTGGGAAATACGCAACCAACCACAATCTATCAATATATCACTTTCAAATTCGCTATCACACGTCTCATACTACCTACATAGTTGACAATAAATGTGATGTTTGGAATTGTGCTAGGTAGAATTATTATATCGAAATGTTCGAACATTATAAAATTCTCGTGTCACAGTCATCCGAAATGGCTGAACCGATTTAAATAAAATTTTGCATACACATTCGGTAACAATTATGCTACTACATGATAAGGGTTGTCCACCCCTGACATTTTTATTTTATTTTATAAACTATAGCTAGAAGTAATTTATATGGCAAACATATTAATATATTATTTATAATCTATCTTCTATACTATAATAAGACTGTACCGAGGTCAAAACTGTACATTAAAGAAAAATAAATAAAAACCGGTGGAATATGTTTAATTTTCCATACTGGAGCCGAATTTGAGCTTTTTGAAAAAAATTACTGTCTGTCTGTCTGTCTGTATGTCCGGTCATCACGTTAATTCTACCAGACGGATCTTGATCAAATTTGGTATGAATGTAGCTTATACACCTGCCCAACATATAGGATATAATTTATGCCGGATTTCGAAAGGGTTCCCACAGGAGCATAAAAAACATAACTTTTATATGGTTCCCTATATTTACACGATTCGTTTTTTCATCGAACGACTTTATCAGACTCTTTATTAATATTCTTTTTAGAAATAATAAGGGTTCCGTCCATTTTCATCAAAATAAATGTCCACAAACAATTGTCAATAATATGCCTACTAGATAGGTTATCAAAAAAATTGACCCTACACCAACGTCTTCGTGGCGTAGCGGTACACCGTTTGGTTAGTGCTAAACGAACGGAAAACCCAGGTTCGAATCCCGGGGGATCACAACCTTTTTGTGATTTTTTTTTGCTTTTGTGTTAGCTTAGAATAATAGGCAGCACTAATCCTACTTTTTCACATTCAACTATGCGAATATGTATGAATAAAGATAATTGAAAGTATATTGTATGAACTTTGCGTATTCATTTGGTAGGTCTGAGAATATATTTTATAACTTTTATTTTTTTAAAGTATTTTTAAACTTATATTCCCATAGACATATTATGCTATACTTACGCATAAATTAATATTCTGTTCAAGCCTCAGAATGCATCGTTGGTATATAATAGCACATATCTCAATTTTAATTTAGTACCACTATCTATGAATGATCGGCTGCAATCTCTCACACATCACCAACGGTTAGTGTAGGGGGCAGCACCGGGCCGTGATCGCATCGCCAAACTGCTATCCATACTTAGTAAAGATATTCTCATTTTTGAACATAGAAACTTTGTACAAAATTGTTGGTTTCATGATTCTTATGAATAATTAAAAATGTTTTTTGGAACTCACCCCTAAAGGGATTAAAATTTAGTATACAGATTTTATACATTTCTGTATCTAGAAATTTGAAACTTGATGCGATTGACTGATAAAAGGCAAGACTAAGACAAGGAAACACTACAAAAAGGAATATTTGAAATTCAGCTATCAATCATTCATGAGTATATACTAAAGGCTATAAACCCCAAAAAAGGGTAGCCACAGCTTCAGAGATACTAATGCTTTATCCACTTTTGGAAGTTTAATGGAGAAAAGGTAGTCAAATGGGTCTCCAACTGCATCGCCTAATAATTACTAAAAAGCTTCAATGTTCTTTATATTATCTGTTACAAAGCCCACGGAAATATAAATATAAAAAAACAGAACTTAAGATAGTGTTTTGGTATTTGGATGTAAACCGGATGCAAAAAATGTAGTCCACGCGGACGTAGTCGCGGGCAAATAGTATATAATACGCAGTGGTCGACAAACACATGCAAAGTTCTGCTAAAAGAACGTTTTCCAAACACAACGCACCTATCTAAACAACTAACGGAAGCTTTAAATTTTCAAATATTTGTGCTAAATTTTCAATATTTCATCTCTGCCAACTACTATTTCTTAAATTTTGTTTACTTATCATGATTTTCTTAGTATTTAGGATTTCGAACTAATAGACAAAAATATAGAAGTAATTTACCAGAAATATTGCGGTGTACTGCCGGCTTAGAATGTCACCACCGCTTTCTACCCACGGGTGTCGTAAGAAGGAACTAAGGGTATGGGGCTTTTTAAGTGGTTTTAGGGCGATGTGGTTGGAGACCCATCACCAACGTCTCTTAAGTTCTACCATTTTGTCCTCTATCAACTTCCAAATGTGGCTTAGAAATTTCCAGGTCTAAAGCTCTGGCTACTCCTTTTAGGGATTTTTGGCCGTGAGTATATGTATGTGTATGGAAATAATCAAATAATTATATTTACTTCTCTATCAACATGAAAAAAATATTATACTAACAAATGTTAATCATTTGTCAAAAATATTTATCACCTATAGAGTTTTCTCCTTTTGAAATGATACAATTACGTGAAAGAATAATCCAATCACCAAAACATTTTCTAAAGGCTTTTTTCAGAATTAAATTCAGTCCTCGCCGCAAATTATCCTTAATGTCTTTTAACTAATAAAAATGGATACCATGAAAAAAATAACTTAACCGGAGCCATGTATGGAAAATAAAGAGATTGTTCGATGGTTTGGGCACATAGATAAATTGGATGATAGTAAATTGGTAAGAGAGATTTATAGAGCCAATGTGCATAGTTATGTTAGTAGAGGACGACCTCGAAGGACACATTTAGACCAAAAAACGAGTGTGCCTAAAAAGGCAGGCGTCCGAAGTCTGAAGAATAAAAGAACATGTATGAGAAGATTGATGGATGTAAAAGAAGCTAGAGTGATTTGTCAGGATGGTACGAAGTGGCGATCGATAGTCTCTGCCTACCCGAATGGGAACTAATGGCGTGAGAATATATGTATGTATGATGGTATTTCACAAGTTTTTGGTCGATAGTCGTTTTACCCATTAATCTATAAATATTGTGGTCACCTATAATACCACTGCTATAAATATATGGTGGTCGCCAGACAGATCACATCTGAATTTCCATATCCTCCCTTTTTTAAGTTAAATAAACTAAAAACACAGTGGTTCATAAAATAAGGGTTGTACCAAAAATACCACAAAATATAATCGAATCCTGTCTTACTAAAACTACTCATTAAATCCTTCCTTGTGCAAAGACTCATAAACGTAGTGCTAAAACCAAGAGTTTTCTTCCCGAAGATCTGGGTCGATTTCGGCTATTTGTTAGTATAAACGCTACTTTAATCTCAAATAACATTATTGTTTTACTGTATGAGCCAGTAATCCATGCCCGAGTGCACACCATCCCTATAGTAAAAGAAAAGAGTCAACATAACTTCGACTTTTGAGCGACTTTGATGTGCTTCTTTCGGTTCAGTTGGAAGGTGCCATTGTGAGAATATTTGACTAGTTCTCGTAACAAATTCGTACACCCACGTCATTACACCAGTAATATTGTGTTTTATAATTTTTGGGGTTGGAATTCACTCACAGTTACACGGTTTTTTAAGAACATTGAGTTTCGGGACTAATCGAGCGGCAACATCTTTCATACCCAAGTGGTTATTTAAAATGGTGCTAATCGACTCGTCAGACACAGAAAATATGGCGACTTAACAAATTTTAATGAGTCTTTTTAGTCAGTACTTTCTTCAGTTTCGCGATATTAAGTTCAGTTGCAGCAGTTGATGTTCTGGTCTAATAGTATTATTTTAACACGGTTGTATTAGCTGCACCTCTATGTAAGAATGTTTGTATGTAACCGACTGCTTATGCATATATATCATATGATGCATTGCAATATTATCTCTAGGATTGCTATCAATTAATAGTTAAATAATAAGTAGCCTTGAACGCATGGTAAAATGAAAAAGCTCATTTTATTTACTCTCAAATACACGCCGTATATCCCCAAAGGGGTTGGTAGAGGTACTAATACTTCTGAATGTCACGAGATATTATTACCTGCTGACCTTCCTACCACAGTGTACTCACGTGACAGGGGGCAGGCCCATCGCCATTTTGGTACGAATACACTGTCACATGACTTAACACAACTTAGCCGAGTGGGTTTCCTCACGATATTTTCTCTCACCGAGAATACCTGAAGAACTTAGTTGTTTCATAACTTGGTGAAATAGAAACCAAGACTGAATATTGATGATTTTTATGTAATCTGACAATTATTAGAATTTTGGATTTGAAACCTCAATTTATATTTCCAAATGTTTACAAGATAGAAATTTCTTTCTTCGTATGTCCACGTACTGTTGTCAGCAAGCGAAACGTAAAATTTAAACAAATCGAATTTGCGGATCCCAATTCGATTCGAGCTCTTTGAAAACCAATTTTCATATTTCGTGAGTTGGTAAACATACTTGTTATATCGGTCACAAGTTCTTATTTATACCTACTTCGGTTAATATTATAACGTTTTGAAGTTATCTTTTCTTCCAAGGGAAAGGAAGGAAAGGAAAAGGAAGGGGAAGGGAATTAGAAAGGGTATAATGTATACAGTAAAGGGTATATGTATATGTGTACAGTATATGGAGTCAGTCGGTATCGGAAAAGGCCTGAATGACAGTGCATGATTCTGTTCTAATAACTGCATTTCTACAGTAAATTTTGGAGGTGCTAAAAGCTGAGATATTGCAGCAGAGATGAGGTAAACATCTCAGAAAAAAAAATTTTTTTTCGTAAGTTAATGTGGTGTGAAAGATTACAATATTTATGTCAAAAAAGATAACTCAATAAAGATAAGTTAAAATGGTTTCGGTGCATCAAGAAGGTAAGCTAAAGCAAATAGGTGAAAAGTAAAAATATATAGAAACCACTTAGATGTTAATGGACATGAAATAGCTAAATAAGCTAAATAGCGGGTAGAATGAGATGACATTATACGATAAGTAACTGTAAAAAAGATGGCTGTTTTATTCCACACGATATATAGTTCTAATGTCGCTCGTACTATACTCTATGCAACACTATATTTAGGCGGTAAGTAGGTAAATATGGTGTACAAACCATATTATTTTAGTTTGCCATGATTATTATATATTAATGAGAAACTCAAGACCCAACTCTTCTTAACTGTAGAATAAAGAAGGAGGTAATCATTTGCGAGCTTTTTTTATGGTCGCGAATAAATTAGAATCACGAATGTATAGAAGTATATTTTAACTTAATATTAAGTTACAAGTATATTTTAACTTAATATTAAGTTACAATGTACATTCAAAAAACAAAGATTTATCTTTCTATTTTGTAATAAATGATTATTTTATATTTTATTTTATTTTGAAAGAGAAGAAATAAAGCGCAACATAGCTCTAAAAGCTAAAAAAAACATATGTTCGTTTACATAAGATGTTCAAAAGGAAAGGTTCACAATACATTAAATTAACTCATATGGCTGAGTTGTAAATACTCATGTGACAGTTTATTCATACAAAGCGCCATTACGTCCCACTATCACATACTGTCGAAGCAAAACGTGGATTACCTGAACACCAGATAACCAGAATGTCACTTAATGTTCACTATTTGTACCTCTGCTACTTCTCCGGGAATATGCGTAAACAGTGAGGTTAGTTTATATAGGCTAAATAACAAAGAGAATCTACAATGCAAAGTAAAATCACCGAAATATCTTTGGCCTAGATATACCGTTAATTACTTAGCTATAAAGATAAAACAAAAAGTTATTATTTCAGTTATTTATATTTGAAATTATTATCAAAGGAAACAATATCGCTGCGCGAACATTATTCATTGTTATCATAGCTGTGCAGTACTTCACTCGAACACTTCTACATTAATGCGATAATTTCGATGTTTAATGGATAGTTGGTGGATCTGACGCATTTGAATTTCTCTTTGATATTGGCAGAATGTTTAGCCGCTAATGCAAACACTATTCCTCCATATTAAATGTTCGAGGAATCTCAAACCAGCTACAGAAATGTATTTACTTTAAACAATACTTTAAACCTTAGAATTTTATAGTCCAATGATTGGTCAGCTAGTCCTGAAGTTTTTAAGAATTGTTAAAAATGGGTACTACCACCATACGACAAAAAGGCACAACACACAAACCTCATACTAAATAAAAGAAAACGCTAGAAAATTTAAATTAAACCGTACGTAACTACATTTTTAAGTATCTTACCTTACCGTACCTTAATAGTTTTGAAACGGCGCCGTTATTTCAACCGCCATCGTCATTAAAACTGCAAAAGAAAAACCCTTGCTTATTTCACCAACTTATTAAACAACTGAGTTTCACTCACTGGAAAAAAAACATATAATCAAACAGAAACCAAATAGGAGTATAATAAATTTGATTATAGATAGATATCTTCACAATGAATTAATGAGCCATGTAGTCCCGGCTAAGAAGCTGTGTACTGCCGGCTCAGAATGTCACTAACCCATTCTACAGGAAGCGACTAAAGGTAAAGGCTTTTAAAGTGGTTTTTGGACGATGCGGTTGGAAACCTATCACCAACAAAACTTTATTTCTATCATCTTGTCCCCTATCAACCTCCAAATGTGGCCGAGGAATTTCCAGGTCTGAAGCTCTGGCTTCCGTTTTTTGAGATTTATGGCCGTAAAAAAGTATATGTATGTATGTAAATATCTTCAGAATATGAAGTTTTTATTAGTTAAATTCTCTTTCTCAAGTCAACGATCAATTTGTATATTTGTGAAGGGGCCGCCAGAGGTACTTACACTTTTGAATTTTACGCGTAAAATTTGTCAACGGGTATTAAGAATATCACAGTTTTCCTTGGACAGGAAATGAAATTATATTTATTTATTTATTTGCATTGCCATTCCCACATAAAGCGTTTAAAAAGGTAGTTACATGCCTACATACATATTCCCGCGCCGTTATTTCCCATTGGGGTAGGCAGAGACTATCGATCGCCACTTTGTACGATCCTGGCAAACCTCTCTTGCTTCGTTCACATCCATCAATATTTTCATACATGCTCTTTTATTCTTCACACTGCGGACAGAGACAGAGGACGACCTCGGAAGACACATTTGATCCAAATGTGTCTTCCGAGGTCGTCCTCTACTAACATTACCCTCCACATTGGCTCTATATATCTCTTTCACCAATTTACTGTCATCCATAAAGAATAAATAAAGGAAAGAAAAATTTCGACACAGGCGGGAATCGAACCCGCGACCTCGGGTATACGCCCCAACGCTCTGCCAATTGAGCCACCGTGTCAATGGCTATGGCGAAATTCTTCAATTCTTTATTTCTTTTACACGTTTAAGTAGTGTTTGCGTTTCCTACCTCCGAATTATTACTAATTCTGAAGGCCACTTGTCTATCTTTTCAGATAGAATGCAAATGTTGAAAACGCCTAACTATCACATAATTTAAATCTTTTTGTTCATGAAAACCTCATGTGGGGATTATTACTAATAAATAAAGAATAAATAAAGGAAAGAAAAATTTCGACACAGGCGGGAATCGAACCCGCGACCTCGGGTATACGCCCCGACACGCTCTGCCGATTGAACCACCGTGTCAATGGCTGCCAGCGCGCAATTCTTCTATCCTTTATTTCTTTTACACGAGGTCGCGGGTTCGATTCCCGCCTGTGTCGAAATTTTTCTTTCCTTTATTTATTCTTTATTTATTAGTAATAATCCCCACATGAGGTTTTCATGAACAAAAAGATTTAAATTACTGTCATTCATCCCTCTCTATGTGCCCAAACCATCTCAACATTCCTTTGTCTATATTTCTTACAATATCATCTTTTACACCACACCTTTCACGAATCACATCATTCCTCACACGATCACATAACCTTACTTAACTAAACTTACTAACTTGAATGGGCCAAGTTGTGAAACCTCTTTTTCCTTGCGCTTCGTTTAGTTTGTGGTAGTTAATATAGACCCATATTAATGCCAATCCTTTAAAAAAATAGCAAGACCTCTCAAATTAACTACATTTCAATCTCTTATGGCAGCTAGAGGAGGGAATAATGTTGATGTAAACAATCTTTGGTTTCTACAAATTTGATCACTTAAAATTAGTTAAAATCCCTACAGCTCTTGGTTGCTTATGATAGCTATGAAAATTGAGAAGGGGGAAAAATATTTAGTTGTTATTAGATTATAGTAAAAACATTTCTGCCAAAAGTAGGAAAAACTATTGCAAATCGAATAGCTGTAATAAAATAACGGCGGAATGTTTCGCCTTAAGACAAACGCGACCCAGAAACACTAGTGTTTGAAACTTTAAATTTCATTGAATGACTTTTGCCAATATTTTTGATATACGATATGATTGATTGATTATATACAACATAAGAGATACGAGAGCTGACACAGTAATAACGAGAAGTGAGACATTGTTTAAGATTTTAAGCTATGCGTTAGATTCGTATCACATATATCTGCAAATATTGTAAACATTGAAACGGCACGTCTAATGCATTAAGCTTTTAAGCATACACTTATAGCGAACATACTTACACAGCGACGACGACATATTCGGATATTACGTCTAGAGTCGTAGATGAAGTTATAGTTAGGAGATTATTGCGACATTTTCATTATTCAATATAAGTAATATCTAAGAACTTTTAATTTTATATAATAGAGTGGCCAAAGACAGGTCTTAAATAATTACAATGAGGTTTAGGGCATTTTTTTTCTAGTAGCCATATGCAGCTATGATTACGTAGCCATATATTTTATGTATGTATGTATGATAAGCTTCCTACTATTTACTATTAAAGTACAACACGAACGTGCGAGATTCACAAAAATAGTTATATGAAAGCAATATTGTTACGGTTAAAGTTGATTAGTCGTAAAAATGTTATTCCTATGTCAAATATGACAAAATATATGCCAGAAAATAATATTAATAACTTTGCCGTTTATATTAATATAGCAAAATACGAAGTTATATTTGCTTTATAATTTTTGCTTTGCTTTTTTTCATGATCTCTCATTCTGTGATTGCTTGGCCACTTTATTCACTACTTTAAGAACATTCACACAGCTATCATTTTCAAATAAAAAACAATAACAAAATAAATCTTCGCTCAACCAAAGTAATAAGATGTCGTAATGTAATGTTTACAAATTGGTAGGATCATCGTATCACATAGAGTTTTAGAAGTGATATTCGTGAGAAAACAACATCTGTAGAGATTTCAGTTAAAGCGGCTACAACTTATTTACGAATGAAATTTTATTAGTGACCTCAGTGTACTGAGAGGGTAAAAAAGTGATTGCGGAAGATGTAACTGAGACCGACAAAAAACGATCTTTAAACGACCATATTAACCCATTCTACTGTCAAGGTGCTGACTTACACTCGTGTCCTTGACTAAAGTTATGTTTTTATTTAAACGGTTTTATTTAGCTCACCCCGTTTGTTTCTTTATTCTTGGGTCAAATTTAGTAATTCAAATTTCACCCTCTTCCTATCAACCGATTGATCTGAAATTTTGTATACACTTTGGATTTTGGTGACAATACAATTATATTTATTCATTATTATTATAAATTCAAGATGGCCGCCGCTACAAAATGGCGGATATTTAGGTTTTATTTATCCCATCAATATGGGTATCAAATGAAAGGGCTCAACAAGCAGAATACAATATACTATAAAAAAATGAAATACAAGATGGCGGCCGCTACAAAATGGCGGATAACGTAGGTTTTATCAATCCCATCAATATGGGTATCAAATGAATGTGCTCAACCAGTAGAATACAATGTACTATATAAAATTAAAATCCAAGATGGCGGCCTCTACAAAATGGCGGATAACTTAGGTTTTATTTCAATCCCATCAACATGGGTATCAAATGAAAGGTCTCACCAAGTAGAATACAATTTACTATGCAAAATTAAAATCTCAGATGGTCGCCATACAGTGCACTATACCAAATCAATATTTTAGGTGGGCGCAGCCACTAAATGGCATATAATAATGAGATTTAAATTTAGAAAAGAAGAATGTTGCCTTTAAACTATCATCTTCTACAATACCTAAAATGCAGGGCAGCACTGTGGATTACGCAGTCGTATACTTAGGTGCGAAACTGTTTGAAGAAGGTCAAGCCTACGTGGCTCTTAGTAGAGTCAGATCTTTGCAGGGACTACGTATAGAGGAGTTGGACTGCAATAAACTAACGGGCAAGACACCTTGCAATAATGAAGCACTATATGAATTAAACAGATTGCGAAATAAAAACTAAAAACTAGAAAAAAAAATAGGTAAAAAAACTTTTTAAGTTAAACGGTTTTATTATTAACATACAGAGAAATGTTTAAGATAAATGTACTAAAAACCTAAAAATAATAATAAAATAGATACAGTCGTGGGAATTATATACATATGCATAGACTAGACTAAAATAAAACCGTGGGGCACGTCAATTGTCTACAAATTATGGACTTAATGTGCGATAGAAGAAACGTTTAATTCGTCCTTGGGCAGTTGGCCCGCAGACGGTGAGGAAATTACTTACTATTTTCTTGCTCATGGAAATTCCAATAGTCATACACTCCATGTAAATAAAAGAGACGTTTCAACCAGTTTCTCGTTGGAAATTTACACTGCTGGCTGGCGATGAATCGGATTACTGCTTGCAGTTTGTCTTTAATCGACAAAACATATGATAAAAGTACTACTCGCTCAACACTATGAAACCCTAAAACTCGCTTATAATCGAGCTTGCTAGCTTGTTTCCACATTCTGCCCTATTTATCACATGTCCATCGTTGTCGGTTGAACAACTGCCCAATTATAGTGTAACATTACAAAACAAACATTTTAATCAACGATTGAAGACAATTGACGTGCCCCACGGTTTTATTTTAGTCTAGTCTATGCATATGTATATAATTCCCACGACTGTATCTATTTTATTATTATTTTTAGGTTTTTAGTACATTTATCTTAAACATTCTCTGTATGTTAATAATAAAACCGTTTAACTTAAAAAGTTTTTTTACCTATTTTTTTATAGCTACAAGTCACTATAATCTCATCCACATAGTTTTGATATGTTTGTGATGTTCATAAAATCAAATTAAAACTATGATTACAACCTCAGCCACAAATGTATCCGGCATGACGTGTCAGTCAAATAGTGCTTTGTTTCCCCGACTTGCTCTAGTCTCGCAGTTAAAAATAGAGAGCACCCTCAAACGACTTGCTAGCTTTGCTCGCGATGCCAAAATACTCTCTCCATTTTCTTACAATGGGGACACGATGCTTTCGTTTTAAGTGAAGCGCACACTTCTATGTATATTTTTTTCTTCAATGTATTTAAGTTAAAATAGTTTTGTGAGTATTATGCATCTTAGTATTGGAAGCTATTCACTTGGTTTTTTAATGTTGTTAAAAATATTTTTTGTATGTTTGTAGGTTTTGATGATGTATTTGAACGTTTTCCTATAGATTTAAGTATAAAAATCAGAAGAGGTTTTTATATTTGATCGTATATTCACAAACATTTCATATCAATGGCAGTTGGCGAAATAAAATGTCTAATGAACTACAATCAGTAATATCATATACATACTCAGTAGGGTAACGTTTTTGCAAAATAATTCGTGAAAATATATGTAAAAAGGTGATTAGAATCCTCCGCTAATCGTTGGCCCTTGTTTTACTTGAAAATCTCGGCTATTCCCAGTTGTCTTACTCGATGGTCTTACCAGTAGGACTATTGGGATTTTTTGTCCCAATAGACTTACCAGTAAGACTATTGGGAAAGTAATTCCCAGTAGTCTTACCAACCAATCAAAACTTTTTGGTACATCTAAAGGTTCCAACTTTTATGTGGCCCAAAAAAGATGAATAGACATACCTCGTTAGTGAAATTGAATGTATGATTTAAAATCGAATATTTTTTTTTGTCTGATTCTTCGTCACATAATATTTTATCGAGGTGTATTTGCTATGAACTAAATAATTTACAATATATATGGAGATGGGTTAGTGGTTGTAATATAATTTCCGCCTAAATACAGTCGTCAAAAGGTTAAATAACTATGTATTTATAGTATATTTTTTGTCATTTTTTGTATTTAAAGTACCAGGGTAGCACAAACATAAACGCAGCATAAATAAAAAAGCTTATTGGTTTTATACAAAATTATCAGTTGGAGTTTATACTAGAATAATCAGATAGAAGAATCAACCAAAAGACGTCCACAGGTGGACAAAGGTTTTTCCGAAAGATGTCCATAAAAACCGGTTCTGTGCTACCCAAAAATTTTGACCAAGCCATCGGTCAACCTTGTGGGAGACCCACGCAAATAAACAAACCAACAACATTAACCCTATTAGTAACTTGATTCATGAAAAATATCGCGTCGACCTCCGGTCATAGAGAGAGCAGTACAAAAACAAGTTAGAGAAATTAAGCATCAGAAAAATATTTGTACAGATTTTCAAGTTTATTAGTCTTAACAACTTGTAGTTTATGCGTTCCTGGTACTTCAATTAAAAGTTAAATTAACGTAAATTTTTATAGCTGCTTAAGTCATAATTTCCAAAAAACTTTATGAACGTTATAACTTTTATTTATCAAAATGATAGAATAAAAACATGTCTAAATGTACATTTCTTATTAATAAGCCAGTAAAACTGAAAATTACAAACAAGTGTTGTGTATAGTAAATTGGTTAATAAAGTTCTGTCTATGTCTAATAGTTACGAGGCCTATGTTTTTAAAACATATGTTCAGTAAGACTAATGGGAAAAATACGCCATAGACAATGTCCTACTTTCGGTTAGACTATTGGGAATAAAAATCCCATTAGTCCTACTGGTAAGACTACTGGGAATAGCCGGAAAATCTCCATATCTAATATCTTTATGGGAATAACGTTATTTTAAGTCACCGCTACACGGCTCAATATTTCATGATTTATCTAATCGAATCTGTTAATTAGAGTGTCTCTTCCTGCGTTGGTAATATTGTAATCAGATTGAATTATGTACGTGGGTTTTGATTAAATTTGTTGTCTGATTAAAGGTATGTTTATCTATAATGGGAACTAAACGAATCGGCTTTGTTTTATTTACGAGTTGGACACGACAAAGCTTATTTTTAGGATTTTTACTGTCTACTACATTTTTTTTGAGTAAACACTTGGAAGACAAATATAAAATGTATCAGTTTGTATTTAACTATCTATAATATCAATCATACATTCCATAAGGATAAGTAGAGTTTAGGTTCATTTACAGACGTACGCTTTAGTGTATTTATCACCGCATATTAACTTGATGTTGTTCAAATTCCTACAATCAATATTTTGCATTGTAAGTATGAAATAACAAGTAGTATGAGTCAAAATTAAGTCCTTTGCGAACTGCAATACTGTCTAGCTATACTAACGGCTCTAATTATCAAGAAAGGGTAGCCAAAGCATTAGGATTAGACATGTTTACTTGACGAAATAAACAATATATAAAAAAGGCTGTTAAAGAAACATAAGTTTACAACCAATGGTTAAATTGTCTAAAATCAATCGAAAATTAAGATTTGAATAGATTTAGCAAATTCATTAAATCAAAGGCAATACATATATATTCTAAATTGAGATTTGTTCGTAGCCAAATAAACATTTACTTCGATTTATTAAAAGTCTAACGCTTCTGTGATTCCGTTGTTTCGGTTAGATAGAACGTTTTCCCCATTTCCTAGAAATTCTCGTTTACGACGAAATGGACTGTAGCATTTGATGAAAATCTCTGAGCAACTAACCAGTTTGTTATATTCGGAAACATGAGAAAGTCGCCCAGCGCAAGGTCTGGGCAGATGTATGAGGAAGCAATGCAGACCTCATTCCACGATTAATGGATTTTAATGCTACATCAATTAAATTAATGATCTCTTAAATTTCTGTGCTACTTTGTTTATGTATATGTATCTCTGATGGTACAGCACAAGAACGCGGTTGGAATATATAGGTAGAAAAACGGCGCCACTCATGGGCGATGTCTTATTTAACTTATAAAAGCGCACCCTGTGTGGGCAAGAACGCGTTTATTTTAAAGTGGCATTTCTTGTTTTAATTAAGTTTAAAACGCCTTTTTCTTATAACTAATTTATTCCCAACTTAAAGGTTGTATATGCATAGGTTGTATTTTAGAGCATGACTGAAAAGATTGATGGATGAGAAACGAAGCTAAGGAGCTTTGCCAGGACCGTGCAAAGTGGCAATCGATAGTCCGTGCCTACCCTAATGGGAGATAATAGCTTGAAAATATGTATGTATATATTGGTTTCAGGATATTTTTGGGATTTTTAGGGTCTATTATGATGTTTATGTATAGTTCTAGTTTTAGTTTAGTGCTTTATAAACGATTGAAAAATAAAGGTTCTTGTAATGCGAAAAAAAATATTCACTGCTATAAACCCCTATAGGGGTAGTTAGAGCTTCAGAATAAGAATTTCTTCAGCCACATTCGGAAATGAAGAAAGTTTTTTTTTTAATATATGGTGTTGGTTATGAGTACTTTTGAGTCTCCAACCACATCGCCCAAAAACAAAATAATTTTGAATTTCTAATGATGGTCTAATTTACTGAAATTCCAATTGATGAGCAACATTAGATTTTTTACTGATTACTTTTTTTATTCTTACAGTTATATGTTTAAGAATTTTTTAGTATTTTTTATGGGGGGTTAGGGGTATTTAGTATAATTTTAGGGATCAATGTTTTTGTTATTGTTTTGCTGCCGCAACATATTTTTCATCAAGAGGTTTTAAAATAATGAGTAATAAAAATCATTTTCAAATGTGTGGAAAATAATCGTATTACACATGTGACCATGAGAGTTATTACGGCGCTATGTCCCTTAGAGTCGTAGAAGCCGTAAGCCTAGACCACACCTCGGCTAAAAATACTAATTTAGCTATCTTGTATTACTTTATACTGTAATGAAACTTTTATATAGAGAACATGTTTTCACAAAGCCCTGCCAGCTTTATTACACGCGTATAACACCATTTTCGAATATTAAGCACATCCTTTCCCATTTTCCGTTTCATTATCGAACATTAAGATATATGCCAAACATTGGGAACGGGAACGACGACCCAACGCCAAAATCAAATTGCTCAATGTTATGCCATCTTGAGGTGTGAAGAAGTGCTAAAATTAAAGAATATCATTCTAAATACTTTTGTATGAAATTAGTGTCGAGAAATGTTACTAAAAACGCAGCTGGACGCTATTGTGATTTAATGAGTATGAACGGAAAACATTTATATGGCCTGCAATTAAACCCTCCGTCTGATGACTCACACAACTCTATTTGACTGCGTTTTTGTTTGGAAAATCTATTATTTTCTCTTAAAGGCCATTAAGTGTTCACATATTTGTGATAAACATTTGGATTTTTGAAGGTTACATTATTTTTCATTTTCAGTTGTTGCAGAGTTTAGGTCGGATTTATTGGAATTATTCGCTTTACAGTCAGCTGTAAAATCTTTACGTTTTGACTAATATCGCCACCCCTCAATCATGTGTAAGAACTCCAAAGTGCTCGACGTATATTAAGTAAAAAAAATGTGTGCATTTTTTACTTAACATCATAAGTATTATTTTTGGAAGTTGGAAGAAGCGTATTACAAAACTCAGTTTTTGTTCAATCAAAAAAAAGAAAAACTAGATCGTATACTTATTGAATAGTTCGACAACTTAAACTCAACTCAAACGCTCAATTCCACTCTCAACTCAATCGTTATAAGCCACGTGTGAGTACACATAAAAGGTAAAACCGTGGTAAAGCAGGACCCTATTAACACTTCGATGTGTGTCAGTCTGTCACCAGTCTCTATCTCATGAACCTTACAAGTTAAATAGCAGAATCTTTTTTACTCCACCTAAATGGCAACAAATTAATGTTTACAGATCCCCGAAAAGGTAGTTAAAATTATAGTGTTAAGTTGGCAGTCTACTTTGCATATTGGAACTTATTCATATTTGAATTTGCATGTGTACTTAAAATAATCCTACATGGAACGGTAAAAATGATTGTTAATTTTATTTTTTTTATTTTAGTATATCAAAATAATTTTACTCTTTCAGGCATTGTATGAAATGACTAAGAGACTTGAGACTGAAAGCCGGTGCTGAACTCATGGATGTTTCAAGACTCGAACCCATGCCATTGATGTCAATCCCAGGTGGTGCTCACTCAGCTGTCAAGGTTTTTAATTATTTTAACCTTATTGAAATTACGAGCGTATGCATTTTGTTTCACGATTTTCAAGATAATTAAAACTTATGCCTTTGTTTAAAGTTTATGCTCCTGTTAACTTTATGATTTCGCTTAAGTATTAGAACAATTCGATGTACGACAAATTACAAGTTTATAACTTGAAGTTACATTTTAATGGCATTGTTCTCGTAATTCTCATTCACATATTATACCTGTTAAATATGTGTGTTTATTCTCGGAAATATTGATATTTTCGTAGTAAAAGCTTTTTAATTCATATTTTATACTTTCATAATCGTAATAAATGCAATTCATACTCCTTACACTATTTAGCTATAGTTATTATTCTTCTACAACTTACCGTTATCCTCGTCCTTTATTATTTGAATAATTTATTTAAAGTAACAACGTACAATTATTTGATATACCGCTATTTACTCAACTACTTTTAAATTGCTATTTCATTTTAAGGTGATAATTTCAAGCCAGAATATACATCGGAAATAAATAAAAAGTAATAGTCTTAAATTAAGACGAAATTTCCACCCATGTCATAAAAATATTGAAACAATTTTAAAGCAGTTTTCAGGTTACATCCAGAAGTGTGTATGAAAATATTTAATATGAATATTTCAAGTCAACGCGCAAAGAATCTAAGATTTCGTTTATATCATTAGGAAAAGAAGTGAGTTTATTTTTATAATATTATTTTTGAAAATACTTGTGTAAATCAGTTGCTTGTGCATATATTTAACGGACAATATGAGCAAATTACCTTTTTGTCTTTCCTAAACCTAAATATGTGGTTAATTTATCATGGTTGTAAACGGTGAAGGACATCCTGAGGAAACCCACATGGCTGAGTTGTGTTCAGTCATATGACTGTGTATTCGTGCAATATAATGTAAAATAAATAATAATAATAAGTAAAAAATAATAATAGTTAGACAGTGTACTCGCGTGATATGATGTTTACGATTATGCTACTCCTATCGGCGAAATTAATAAACTAGTTATTAAAAAAAGGCCTGGCTCTGTATCAGAAATCAAAGAGAAATCTTGGGGCACGGCAGTGCCCCCCCGCCAAGACGAGCCAAGCGCAGCGCACGGGCACTACCTACCTTTTCTCGAAGCGCTTCGTCGTTTTTTTGAACCCTCATAGCTTGGGTTTGGATTTTACTAGATCAACAAAATATTCGTGATATATTGTCAATATCGAAGTTATTGAACGTATGAAGTTTTAATTACATTAGCTATTATACTTAAGATTTTATTTGTATCTAAAATACACTGATTTCGTCACTGACTCACTGATGATCATCAAAATTCTTAGGGTATTTCCTAATGTCCTACAAAGCTGAAATTTTGTATGTAAGCTAGTATTAGCACACAAACAACAAAAAATATACAACTTTCATCCTCCAACCCTTTTCAATTGTATGTTTTGTACCATGTTTGTTTTGTTCGCTGTTGGTGGTCAACGAATAAATAAACAACTTAAAAATTACAAAAAGAAATGAAATCCCACCAAAAACATTTTCATGTTAAATGTTGCCAAGACGAGCCCATATGACTCGCACTGTCAAAAGTGGCTTGGCCATTTCGCTACATTCACATCGGCGTAAGGTGAAAAATTAATAATTCACTGTTCATTACTTTTGTGTTATACAATAGTTCTTTTAGTAACGAACGGCCAAATATTTTGACTAAGGTGTATAGTTTGTGAAGTTAGGCCTTGTAGAGTTAGGGCGTGTGGTGTTAGAAGCTTGGCTCTATATGAGATCTGATAGCTTTTTGACAGTGCGAGTCATATGGCCTCGTCTTGGCAACATTTTAACTGAAAACGAATTAATACTTGTAAAAAATGTCAGCGCTCACAAGTTGGCTGTTTATTCGCAAAACGTAGTGGACAACTCTGAAAGGCCTTTACAGGAAAGGCATATTAATTCCACAGACAGATACGACGGAACTATACGTTTTGCGTTTCATATTATTTAGAGTAATGCTTTGAAAAGGATAAGGTCGACTGTGGTTTTGCGAAGTCTGAACCTTAAATTAGGTCTGCCTGCTATTTGAGATATCCAGAAATTAATAAAGTTTCATTTCAGTAATCATAAATGACTTTAAAACGTCTTTACATTGAAGAAAACCTCAAGAATGTAGTTATACTTAGTTAGAACTATCCATTCCTTTTTGATTTGCTGTTGTGTTGTGTTATTTTTCCACTATTTCCATTTTCCTATTTTATTTTGTAATTATTTTTCTCTATAGAACTGTGATAGCTCAATGAGTAGAACACCCGCCTTTCATTTAGAAATGCGTGGGATTAAATCTCGGGCCGGCCCTTCACTGATTTATGTTTTCAAAAGTCGTATGTATGGTTAATTTATCATGGTTGTTAACGGTGATGAGAACATCAAGAGGAAACCCACATGGCTAAATTACTTCGCATTGTGAACGAGTATTCGTACAAAACGGCCTGCCCCCTATCACTTGAGTACACGGACCAAGCAAAACGTAGGTACTCTGATCACCGGGTGACAATGACAGTTCAGAAATATTAGTACCTCTGCTGACCCCTTTGAGGATATACGCTGTGACCGTTTGATTTTGGGTTTTAGAGTTCTTTAACTACTTTTGGAAGTTAAGTGGGCAAAAGGTTGTCGTGTTTAGAGTACCCACGTTGTGCTTAGACAGTGTCCTCATGTGGCACGGGCACAGGCAGGCCTACCGCCGTTTTGTACGAAAACACTGTCACATGAGTAAGTATAACTCATCCATGTTGATTTCCTCACGTTTTTTTTTCTCTGATCGTTAACAACCATGATAAATTAACCACACATATGTCTTTAGAGAAGACAAATTGGTGTAGGCTCGACCCGGGACTTTAACCCTCATAGTCAGCGCAATAAGCGGTGTTCTACCAACTGTGTACTTAACCTAACATAACTCTTTTTAGGTGTGCGTATACTATGAAAGTATACACATGAAGTGGTACCAACAAAGTCAACGTAAAAAAATTATTCTAGAATGTTATCATACATGCGTAGGAATAGAGTCCAATGATTGGGATTAAAAAAGATAGGCAAATATTTAACACGGCAACTGAAATCCTTTTTAGGCAACTTACTATTAAGTCACAAAAAAACTAACTTTGCAGTGATTAAACATCTTAGTAACTATTAAACTATACAAGCATCAAAATGCTAGGATCAAAAAACTAAAAAAACGGCTGCTACTGTAAGGTATCAAATATATCAAGCGGGATCAGTGTAAAACTGGTTGAGGTATTATAAAACCTAATGTGGCGACAAATTTTTCCGACGGGATATCATACATTCTTCAGTGGCAACTATTGGATTTCATTATAAAAATACACATCTGGCTGCGATTTTTAGGTACCTTTAAAACTGAAAATGGGTATTATAATAATGTATTTGGATATTAGAATATTGTTTGCAGATTCGTAAATTCTTGAAAAGGCGGCAAATGCGCTCGCTCGCTTTTTTATTTTTGTGACTATAATTAAGTAAATTACATATTATGTGTATTGAAGTAAAAATTGATAAAGATAAAATAAATTAGGTTAGGTTAAAAGTTGCTTGACCCAGCCTAATGGGCTGATGCAATTAAGTTAGGGAAGGAAAACAGACGGGGGAAGGGGGGGCAAAGCCCCCCTCATTAAAAAACAATTAATCACCATAATTGTATTTGTGCTAGGTTAGGTTAGGGTTAGCTTGTGTCCCTTAGAGCGGAAATAGGAACCCCGCGAAGCGTGGTGACGTCGACCCGCTGCGCTGTTAGGTTAGGTTAAGTTGTGTAGGTGTAGGTTCATTTAAAAGAGGGAATGTTAATATAATAGACCAAGAATAGTTTTATAGCATGTCACAATTTGGTTAATTTAGATCCCTACAAATGTAGCCAAAAGTATTTTTTTAAGATCTTGTTTGTATTTATTTCAGACCTATGTCATGTTTATAGACAACCCCATTTTAGAACTTATGAAAGCCTATTTTAAATTTATTATTCGCCAATAATTTGTCGCCTTAGAAGAAATTAAATTGCCACAAAAGAAAATCACTGCCAGATAGATTTAAATAGAACCTCAAAACTCATTAAAAAGCCGCCGCTTTCTAGTTAAGATGCTACCTTTAATTAGTCGCCATAGTAGATTATTTACTATCCATTTTCAGTTTTTTTACGACCCGGAATGGCATCAATTTGTCGCCGCGTTAAATACATGCCAAAAAGATACAGCTTTAGAATTCACGTCCAAAGGCAACTTATTTGTTTGGCAACTCATTTACATGATGGGTTTCCAAGAAATGTTTTTATAAAAAATATTTCTAAATAAAGTCTAGATCAAATTTCGTATATTCCCAGTAGATATTCTCGTTACTTGAAAAATTTATTGATTTTTCCATAATATTAGTGCTTTTATAACATTAAAAGGCGACAAATATTACTATTACATGTCGTGTATAAAATATTAGAAAAGTTTTGTAGTGGTCACAAAACTATATCCTAGTACATACTCGTGCTTAGTGACGTGAGTCGTGACAGATGATAACTAGCCCTTTGAAAACATTTTAATAAAACAATAACACCGCCGATAAAACTGAAAAGAAAAAAAAAGCTAAATTTAAGGAATAGAAGTTTGTACAGCTATACATATATGAATGAGTTGACGCCATACATTACAGCTCAGTTTATATTTTATGTCGGAAATTCACATAACAGTAATGATTTAATTTGGCAATAAGTTATTATTTTGTTTGTTTTTTATTGCTCTAAGGTTATATTTACTTATTGTTTGACACCAAATCGTAGTAACATAACTATACTTACATTACTTAAATATATAGCTGTAAAGACAACACAAAAATATTTTTTTATTTTTCAGGTGTGTCTAGGGGATGGCCGAGTTTAGTAGAGTCGTATGCAAATACAAACATGTCTCGGTGAAATATATGTCGTAGGGTGATTTGATGTTTGGGTTTTTTGCAAAAAAACCTAGGGATTTTGCAAAAATCCGGATAATTAGACAACGGTTATAATATTTTCTAATCTTACTAGGTTTTTTGCAAAAAAAACTAGTTGGTTTAGTAAGATTGTACTTCTTTAATGCTGATTGGCTGATTTCTGATTGCTCGCCTACACTTATTTTGATTGGTTCGTCATTGTGGTATTGAGATATTATAGCTAGAGTTATATAGGGTAAAAAATGACAATACTTATTTGCTACAAGGAATTAAATATTTTTTTACTCTTTTATTGGAGTAAAATTACAATCACGTTCGGACATATTATGCACAGATCAAGTTACCCCAAACTAAGAAACACTTGTATTATGGGGTACTAACTCAGCGATATATTTAATATAAAATAATACACATGTGCTCATCATATAAATGTTGCTCTCAGCGGGGATCAAACCCGCAACCTCCAGACCGAAAAGCTAGTCACCTATCCACTCGGCCACGGACGTCTTCAATATAGGTAGGAACAATAAAGTAAGTACGTTTTAGATTGTAGTATTAAAGAGATTATTCCATTACACTTTGTCGTTTCTGAATTCAGACGTCCTTCGAAGTTACTGCCGCAGACGCTTGTTATTCCACTACACAAATTTGTCTACTTTTCAGAAGCCTAGCGTTCTGAACGTTATTCCACTAGCCTGAATTCAGATTCTGTGGCGTTCAGACGTCTTCATTCAGACAAATGGAATAAGCTCTTAAGGTATCATAGCAATAGTTTAAAAGGCAAATGACTATAATTGGATGGATAACTAAAATTTTAATAACAATCAAATTAAATGTAGGTAGGAAAAATGAAGTAAGTACGACTTAATTAACAACCAATCAGAGTTGACGTGTTTATGGGGCACTGCAATCGACCAAACAGTGTACAGTATTCATAAAAACTGACATTTCGTTTCAGAGTCATACTAAACCAACTAGTTTTTTTGCAAAAAACCTAGAAGAGAAGACACACGTAGATATTGTTTTTCGGCGGTTTATTTTATGTTTTTTTTTTTGTAACCATAATATTTTATATGTATTTTATTTGTAATTATCATAATTCGATTATATGATTCCATTGCCGTGTAGTGCCGGCTTAGAATGTCGCTACCCCTTTCTACCCACGGGTGTCGTAAGAGGCGACTAAGGGTATTGGGGCTTTTTATTGGATTTTTGGGCGATGCGGTTGGAGACCCATCACCAAAAACCTTTATTTTTACCATCTTTTCCCCACTTAACTTCCAAAAGTGGCTGAGGATAATTCCGTAGCTCTGGTTACCCCTTATAGGGAAATATAGCCGTGAGTATATGTATGTATGATTCCATTATTTGCTGCAACATTCATCTCAACATTAAAACATGCAATTGACACTATCACCCCTCGTTTTTCTGTCTTTACTGAAATTTATTTGGGACCAACCTTCAATCATAAAGACAATAAGTGAGCGAACCCTCTATATGATTTTTTATTTCCAAATTAAAATGGAATCAATTTTGATATATACTCTTTCTAAATCTGATATTTAGATCAAAAGATACGGGATTATACATAAAAAGAAAAGAATAATAGAAGAATAAGAATAAGAATAGAATATACGTGAAGAAGAATAAGAATAGAATATACGTGTTAAATTGATAACCTCTTCCGCTTTCCGTCGGTTAAAAATGGCACTACTTGAGGAAATGAGGGATACAAAAGAAAAAAAATGCTAAAAAGTATACGAAACGGAAGGGTTAATTAAGTTTAGGTTTATCAGAAAGTTTCATTAATTTTTGTTGAATCTGTTTCGGGATTATTTTTTTAAACCTTCAATTAAAAATGTATTCATAGCTATCGTCGTTTATTTAATAACTTTCATTCAAATTGGTTTAATTAAATACCTTCCTACTTTATGAAGGTCTGTTATATAATTCTATGTGTTTTGAAGACAATAATAACTGCTGAAATACAAATCAAAAGCATACCTTAAACGTAATAAAAGGGCTGCTGAATTGTTGTGTAAGTACAAATATAGAAAATATTTCTGCAAATCCAGTTCTACGTTCTGAAATTTCAATAAGGGCCTACATTTTGACTTAATGTTTTGTAATATATTGAAATGAAAATATTATATTCCATGAAACAAAAAGTGAAGTGAGTTTTTCCATATTTCACATACAGCTTTCAACGGTTAGGTTACATTATATGAACGTTATGTTGCACAAGGCCCTCAAATGACAAAGAGTTTTTTCTTTTCAGGGTCTCCTCGCTAAAATAGGTTGATTGGTAGTCCGTTTTTTGCGACTTGAAATGTGCAATTCAGCAAGTTGTTGAAAATTATAATAATTTTTTTTTTAAATATGTCATATTATTATGAAAACCGCTTAGAGGCTTAACTAGCATTACATAGATAAAAACACATTATGTATGTATTTACACGTTATTTTACAATCAATATTTTTGCTTTAAATAAATAGTTAAATGTTTCATTTAAACGGTACAGTTATTGAATAAAACTAAACTTTGTGCATTTGCACTGCGCGCGCGTTTTCTCATTGAATTTGACGTAAGAGTGAGAACGATTTTAGATTTGTATGTCAAGTGTCTTGACGGCACATGAACACGAAACATACCTTTAACATCTTATTCCATGTACCATACAAATAAATTCAATTTCTGCCAAGCCAGAATGTGCCTTCATAGTCTGGCATAACAACTATCGTCTAACTAGGTTAAAAAAACCAGTCCACTTCGAGTCGGCTTATGCTAAAAGGGTTCTGTATCATATATAAAACGGACAAAAACATGATTATTGTATGGAAGGCATACGGTATACGGCACGTAAAAACATCTGGAGAGGAAGAGAAATGTAAGGTGGTTATAATATAGACTAGTATTTGTTCCAATCACAGGAACAAAAAAAAATGCGTGGTTTTCTAAAAATGTTATTGGATTAATTCGTGTATCCTAAATCCTCTGATATTATTTAATTCAACATAAATGAACATTGATAACTTGATAGTTCAGTTAGAAACCCACCGCCTTTAATGCAATGCAAAAGAAGTGAGTTCAAATCTTGAGTCGGGTTTTTGTGTCTTTTCTGCATGTCATATTATTATGTTTGGTTTATATATTCAGATTATTAATAGAAATAACAGAGAAATATGTTAACCATGAAACCTACATGATTGTAGCCGTACAAAACGGCGATAGGTGTGCCCCCTGTCATGTGAGTACACTGTCCAAACAAAACGTGGTTACTCTGAACACCAGGTGACAACGTCACGACATGTTCAGAAGTATTAGTACCTCTGTCAACTTTTCAGTCTTTGGTCTTGATAGTAGAAAGATGTTATGTTTAAAATAGGTTTCAAACACCCTTACTAGTTTGGTTTTACATAAGGAGGGATTTGTCATCCACAACACACATTTCATAAACTATGTTAGTTCCTATTCTTATTTAAAGGTTTCAGAAACATATAACCTTCTTTCACTTCTATGCAAGATTCATTTAATAAATTAAGGAACGTTAATAATAAGTTAAGCCTTGCCTTAGTTGGAGTCAACCTCTTGATTTCAAAAGAATACTTTGTTTACTTTCGCTTTTATCTTTAAGTTTACTGAGTACAACATAGTTTGTCCAAAACGTAATGAAATAAAAAGTACTAAGGCTTAAAATACGATTACAGTGAATTTCTTTGGAGTGAAATCTGGATATCCTTTTTTTATTAACTTAATTAAAATTTAAAATTTGTGCTGTCTATTAATTAAATCCCTGGTTCATAACAGGCAATGTCGAAAGATTATCTTTAGGCACTAAATAACTTGGAGCAATAATATCTATCGTATCTTCCTGAGCTCATAGAACAAGCTGGATTTTACGTTTGATCTCTTCCTCCCAGTTGGTTCTAAATAGCCAGATGGTTTGCTTGAAATACATGTTTCACTGTCTCCGTAGTCCAACGTTTAAAACATTAAGATTACGGCTTGGAGCGGAGGTCAAGACTTCGATTGCTTGGGATATAATTTATTCATAATAAAAATAATTCCATCATCTGCTGTAGGCCAGCCGGGAAGACTTTGGCTAATTACACCTATCCAGGGCGGCCTCAGGTTCTTTGGTTTTATGTCTTTTAAAGCATATAACTATGCTTATAACATTTTTATAACCAGTATCAATCAAATATAGATTTACAAATTTCCTTTCCATTTATTTATTAATGTCAGTTATAAATTGTTCTATCCGTGCCAAAATTGTATCGAATTGGATGAAATAATAAGCAAAGTTGGATAATTAAAATCCTTTTGATTGGATTCCGTCACAAACCAAACAGATCGGCATTTCGAAAACACAACATGATTAATTTACAAAAACAGCCTCGACACATACACGCTGCCAATATTTACTTTATTTCGGGAGGAATATAAATTTCTAAATTCTATAATAACCCTTCACCGAATGAGTTATTTTTCAAACACATTTATTTCTTTTTATTTTTTAGTTTAATTCACTCAATTAGGGGCTTTAAATGTAATTAAGTTATTCAGTTTACATATACTGATGTCATTAGTGCCTATAAGGGTAGACAGGGAAAGATACAATCGATTACTACTGGGTACGGTACTGGCAAACCTCTCGCGCTTCTCCTGTATGTTTAACTATAGCATACAAACAAACATACATCATCCGTAATCATCATCACTCGTAGTAGAGAAAATGTTGTAAAGTGCTTAGGTGTACCAGGCATTTAGATAATTGATGGATGTACATATACAAGTCAATAAAATTGCGATAACTCTCCAATAAGGGGTGGGTCAGCTTTATACAAACATAGATTGTATGAAGTTTGCGGAGGTAGCGAGTTTGATCCCCGCTGAGAGCAATATTTATGTGATGAGCATAAATGATTGGTTCATAAATAATAAGTTCTACTTAGTGGGGCTAGCTTTATCTTTGTATAATAAGTCGGTATAATATTTATTTTTTTATCCGCCTTATTGGGAATTCAAAGAAAGAAAGTCTATAGCAGTCAGATTAGTTAGTGATGAATTTGTTACTGCGAGAAAATGTGTGCTTTGTGAAAGGAATGTTGGGATGGTTTGGGAACATCGAGAGGGTGGCTGCAAGTAAATTGGTGAAAGGGATATATAGAACCAATATTGATGGTAATGTCAATAGATGTGTGACTACGGAGAACACATTAAGAACAAATACAGAATGTGATTAAAAAGGCAACCTCTGTAGTCTGAAGATTAATTAGATAAAGTGATAAAGATGTAGTAAAGTGGCGATCGGTAATCTCTGTCTACATCAATGGGAACTAAAAACGTGAATATGCACGTATGTATTTCATCCATCCATTGACTCAAGCCGTTAATTCCCATTAGGGTAGGCAGCGACTATCGATCGCCACTTTGTAAGATCCTGACAAACGTATAGTAACAATTAGCTGCTATAATAGTAGTTAACAAAGATAATCCTCAGTCAGCTTCCAAATTCGTTGCTACTACGCAGTTTAGGTTATACGACTATTGTTTTGTATTTTTATCTTGTAAATAGTATGTATGATTTTTTTTTGGTTTCTTTGTTTTTGTATATATTTTAGTGCTATGCTTGTTTTATATTATATTGATGGTACTTTTTTGTACGTGTACAATGTTAATGTAGCAGCAAATAAATATATTTTCTTTATTTTTACTTAATTGGCATTAGAAAGTGTTACTCTTATACCATTCTACTATGTTTTGGAAATCATTAAAGTATGTGAAACATTAATACTTGAAAAATTTGTTGATAAATATACGTAAATATATCCTTCTCTTTGGTTGGAGATGGGATAAACCACAATAAAACAAGTATGATTATGATTATCTGAGGCAAAGTATATTTACTTTAGGTTTTTATTTTCATTTTCCTCAATAAAGTTTCACCGAGAATATTTCCTATTACGAGCGAAGTCAAACACAGTGTAATCCAAGATATAACTTTCTGTATTCTACTTAGAAGCGACAATATTTTCGATTGTATAGGATTTTCATTTCTAATTTCTGTGTAAATCTATACTTCTATACTAATATTATAAAGAGGAAAGGTTTGATTTTTTGTTTGTTTGCTTGTTTGTTTGAATTGAATAGGCTCCAAAACTACTGGACGGATTTGAAAAATTCTTTCACTGTTTTAATGCTACACTATTCCCAAGTGACATAGGCTATATTTCATTTTCAAAAAAAATAGGGATCCTTACGTAAACTTCAAAAATGTAACCCAAGGTGTTAAAGAAATACCAAAAAAAATATTTACATCGCGTGCGCTGCGAAAACTATTGAAAATAGAATAAAATTATGTACTACAATTTTATAGAACACATCATTATCTAAAAAAAAATGCCCCAACAGCATGTCTCTAACTATTATAGTTATCTCACAACAAGCGTCATTATATAAAATTATTTAAAATTAAATTAAAATCCTGCTTTAGAAAAGGCTCTTTATTTGTACCTATCTAATCCTTATAAAAAACGTATATATTATTTCAGACTACTTCAATACCCTTATATTACTTTTTGAATTATTCAATTCGAACATTCCATTCGAAAGTTATCTCGAATTAAAAAAAATAGATAAAACTCCGCTCGATTAGCTATGCATAGTAAGTTGTTGCAGGCGTCACGAAGGGGTACGGGAGGCTGCTTATCAAAGAGTTAAAGCAAAATTTAATTGTAGCGACTATTATCACTGGCCCCGCAGCCGGTCAATTAGCTCATATACCGAGGATACCGATGATCCCAACTGATCTGCCAATTCCATTTAAACGGCTACAATTTCCGGTTAAAACATCTTTTGCTTTAACAATTAATAAGTTCCAAGGCCAAACTTTCAAATTAGTAGGGATTGACCTGCGAAAGAATTGTTTTACTCACGGTCAACTGTACGTTGGCCTGTCGCAGGTGGGAGCTCCTGAACATCAATTTATTTTGCTGCCCCAAAATACAACAACGTCAAATATTGTTTACAGGGAAGCTCTAACTCTATAAATTGAATGGCTTTTGATGTAATTACTCATTATGAAAAAAAAAAAAACATACATACATACATATACTCACGTAATTACTCATTATGAAAAAAAAAAAACATACATACATACATATACTCACGGCTTTAAATCCCTAGAAGGGGTAGCCAGAGCTAAGGAATCAGAAATTCCTCAGCCACTTTTGGAAGTCTGCTGTGTAGTGTCGGCTTAGAATAGCACTACCCCATTTTTTCCGGTGGGTGTACGTAAGAGGCGACTAACGGTATTGGGGCTTTTAAGGGATTTTGGGCGATGCGGTTGGAGACCCATCACCAACAACCTTTATTTTACCATCTTTTCCCCACACAACTTCCAAAAGTGGCTGAGGAATTTCTAATTCCTTAGCCCTGGCTACCCCTTCTAGGGATTTATAGCCGTGAGTATATGTATGTATGTACTTTTGGAAGTTGTGTGGGGAAAAGATGGTGAAATAAAGGTTGTTGGTGATGGGTCACCAACCGCATCGCCCAAAAATCCCTCAAAAGCCCCAAAACCGTTAGTCGCCTCTTACGTACACCCACCGGAAGAAATGGGGTAGTGCTATTCTAAGCCGACACTACACAGCAAAAAAATATAACATAGTTTAAAACTTAAAAAAAAATGTTAAAATAATAATACATGTAATAAAATGAAAAACAAAATGTTAATGATAATTCATGCCCGAGCGAAGCCGGGACGGGCTGCTAGTATAAGATATTCAGATTAATTACCACGTTCAATAAATTGGAATGTATTCTGCTCTTGGACTGCTGCAATGTTAGTTGTTCTTATTTGTGTTACTTGGCGTGCCTAAAATGGTGTGGTGATGAAAAAATGTGGAGTTGATTTTGTAGATAAGGCCACCAAAAACATTCTATAAAAAACTAGTTAAGTCTCGACGGAACTGCTTGTTTGTCTATAAAATTTAATGAAGTCTAGAAAAAGTTGTGCCGAGTCCAGGTTCTTTACTGCGATATCTTAATTATCATAAATATGACTGGCTGTTGAATTTAATTCATAAAAAATCGTATAAATAATATTTTGCGTTCTACTCTTATCCAGAAGTTCTCAAATAGAGATCCGAAAATGAGTTCCTGTAATGTAAAGGATAAGACAGCAGGGTTTGCGCTTGACTTGGCAGGGGCACAGTACGAGTAGTAGTAGGTAGATTAACAAATTAATTAAACACACACTCGGGCGTTTGTGGCACTAGGTGAGATAGCGGAGCAAATTGATATTTTCGGGGGTTCTTTGACTGACTTTACCAAATGCTCATTGCATAATTAGGTTACAATGCAAACTAGTTAATTTGATTTTTTTGTATTGTTTTTATTGTACTGCATACTATTGTATTGTTAAATTATAAATTATAAAATGTGTAATATAGTTGCATTAGGTGAAACCTGTAAAAACAGTATTTTATGACAAGTTAAATAAAAATAAATAAAAAAATATCCAAACATCTGACTATGTTTGGCCTCACGTATCACATTTGATTTTACCGAAGCGACTGTCTTTATAACTTTACTTATATCGCCTCCATATTTTGATGAGGTTTTGTACAGGCCTTCTCCTGTAAAATATTTACAAGCAATAACCGAAAAGATTCAGATCACGACTTGTAAGGTGGCCAATCTTAATGATGAAAACCTTCTAATACACGTCGACCCGACGTAGCTGTGTTCACTCGGCTTTGTGCGCTGTCTACCAACAAACACAGAGTTACTTTGTTAACCGACGTTGCTTTTTGGCTTAACTACCCTAATAAAAACATCATTTTGGTGGTTAGATGTTAGTGTTTTCACAACTTCTTTGCAAAAATGGAGTGTCAGTTGCAGTTAATGCAGAATCGACATATTGCAATAGATACTAATATTTTTTAGAGAGGCTGCTGGTTTGTATGCTTCAAAACCGCCAGTACCTCGAAATACCAACCAACATTTATATGGAAGTTCAGCATTCTAAAGTACGCACGTCGCACAGTGAGCCAAAAGACGAATCTAGCTGGACAATACCTACCTAGACTATTAGACTACCTTTCCTTTATTGAACTATCGAAAACGATAGCTAATACTTCAGAGGTAACGGTGCCGCGAATGTTTTTATATTTAATATTTATTTTCAAACTTCTCAATTGGTGGTACGCTTACGATGACATCATTTGCTTACTTGCGTTTTACGTGCCTCAATAGTATAGTGAAAATCAAAGTGTTCTAAAAGTTTTAGCTATGGACGATGAAGTAGAAGGTTTGTAATCTTTATTACGGTATAATTAAACTTACAAATACTATTACATAGCGAATAGTACACAAGTGAAGTAGCATAATGAGTATTTTTTTGTAATATTTTTATCTTTTGTAGACCTGAAGTTTATTGTAACCTCTTGTAACCGGGCTAGTTCTTTTATATGTAGTAGCTACATGTATGTTCTTTGAAAAATTATAGTTTTTAAGCATCTCGCAATACCGCTATTGCGAGCTGCTTAAAAACTATATTTTTTCTTTGGGTTTTTTTCAGAAAACGTAGGTACGGTGACGCGAAGGGAGTTTTATTACCAGTGGCTAAAGTACACAAATACAAAAAAAAATTGAAGGTTTTCTAGGGATTTATATGAAATGAACTCTTGACAAAACCTTGTGACAAGACCGAGAATATTATTTAAATAGATAAATGAAATTCGATTTTTAAAACCCAGGAGATTGCAATTGAAAATATTTTAAATATGAAAGAAACAGTGGAACTATTCCATTCCCGATAGTTTTAGTACAGCCCTCGTACATCAAATCATTATTTAAAGTTATGCGTCTCTAGGAATATATATATATCAAGTCGTGATTAATGTTGAAAATCGTATAATACACAACGGAGTTCACTCAGTGTAGAGGCACTAAGATGTATTCTAAGATCCTATATTTGGTTAGAAAAATGAGAAGCGAAGATAGTTTAAGAGATGTGAGTTTGCCTAGTTTTGATGATGAGAATGACTTGTAATATAATCATTAAATGAATACCATGTCAAAATGTATATAGTATTGTTATATTCTTCATATTTATATTTAACTAAGTTACAACAGTTATAGCAAAATTCAATAAAAAAAACGTTATATTTCCAATCACAACACAAATTGAATAAATGAATACTTTGTACATTGATATTACGGCAACAAATAATGTTTAGCGCCTACTGAAAGCCATAATTAATTTTATCCAGCTAGATTGGTATCTTAGCACACTGTAGTACGCTATAAATTTTAATATTCTAATCCAGAATACGTAAATATGCTGTAATAAAAGCAGACTCGAGACTAGTTTCACATTTTGGTTAGTAACGTGTACGTAATCTAATCCAATTCTTATCAAACAATAAGACAATCGAACTTTTATCGAGATACAAAGATCACTTTATCATCGTCCCTGCCCTGATACAAGATCACCCATTGTTTGTTTACTTAGAATTCTTCCTTGTATTACATTTAATTAAAAAGCACGAATATTTATTTCTAACAGAATAGAAATATGTCTTTATCTATGTATTCATTATTTATGCTTCAAACTATTATAATCACGCTAATTTCATAAGGAGTGACGAGTATTTAAGAATCTTTAGGTATTTTAAAATAAAAGTAAAGTTTATAGCCACGTAGTCTTATTGTTCAAGCTTAGCCGTATTATTATTATGTAGAATTATGTATTATGTAGAATTTCTTGATACAATATGTGTTCCTCTGCAGTAAAAACCTTGGTATTTGCCCAATATGTCCAATATGCCCTTGTAAATGCATCTGTATATACATGTCATACTTCACCTTCCATTTATAAGTAGCCTGTTTTGTTTCTTTTAGTGCCAGATAGGGTTCTTTCAAACTCTTTAAATTTATAGCAACAGCTTTAATAAAAACTAAAATAATTTATTCCAGAGTTTTGAAAAGATTACGGTGGCTAATGTTAAAGAACTTCAAACGATAAAAACATAGATTCGGCACTGTAATTTCCCAAAAAAAGGTAACAGATTTATTATTTCATATGTACATCACTTGTAATATTGTAACTGGCGATCTATCTTCTTTTGGACTGTACTAAGTAAAAAACCCTTATAAATACACCACTCAATTTATAAAAAAAAGCTCATTAGCATTTTTTGAAGAGTAAGAGAACAGCAATAAATTAATAAGGAATCAAGAAGATGGAAAAATAATTACATTGCAATACATTTCATAAAATAGCACTGACTATTGGATATAAGGTTATTTTTCAAAGTTTTACACATCAACAAAACTGTGACTATTTATTACTGACTAGCAGCCCGTCCCGGCTTCGCTCGGGCATGAATTATCATTAACATTTTGTTTTTCATTTTATTACATGTATTATTATTTTAACATATTTTTTTTAAGTTTTAAACTATGTTATATTTTTTTGCTGTGTAGTGTCGGCTTAGAATAGCACTACCACATTTCTTCCGGTGGGTGTACGTAAGAGGCGACTAACGGTTTTGGGGCTTTTGAGGGATTTTTGGGCGATGCGGTTGGTGACCCATCACCAACAACCTTTATTTCACCATCTTTTCCCCACACAACTTCCAAAAGTACATACATACATATACTCACGGCTATAAATCCCTAGAAGGGGTAGCCAGAGCTAAGGAATTAGAAATTCCTCAGCCACTTTTGGAAGTTGTGTGGGGAAAAGATGGTAAAATAAAGGTTGTTGGTGATGGGTCTCCAACCGCATCGCCCAAAATCCCTTAAAAGCCCCAATACCGTTAGTCGCCTCTTACGTACACCCACCGGAAAAAATGGGGTAGTGCTATTCTAAGCCGACACTACACAGCAGACTTCCAAAAGTGGCTGAGGAATTTCTGATTCCTTAGCTCTGGCTACCCCTTCTAGGGATTTAAAGCCGTGAGTATATGTATGTATGTATGTTTTTTTTTTTTCATAATGAGTAATTACGTGAGTATATGTATGTATGTATGTTTTTTTTTTTTTCATAATGAGTAATTACATCAAAAGCCATTCAATTTATAGAGTTAGAGCTTCCCTGTAAACAATATTTGACGTTGTTGTATTTTGGGGCAGCAAAATAAATTGATGTTCAGGAGCTCCCACCTGCGACAGGCCAACGTACAGTTGACCGTGAGTAAAACAATTCTTTCGCAGGTCAATCCCTACTAATTTGAAAGTTTGGCCTTGGAACTTATTAATTGTTAAAGCAAAAGATGTTTTAACCGGAAATTGTAGCCGTTTAAATGGAATTGGCAGATCAGTTGGGATCATCGGTATCCTCGGTATATGAGCTAATTGACCGGCTGCTGGGCCAGTGATAATAGTCGCTACAATTAAATTTTGCTTTAACTCTTTGATAAGCAGCCTCCCGTACCCCTTCGTGACGCCTGCAACAACTTACTATGCATAGCTAATCGAGCGGAGTTTTATCTATTTTTTTAATTCGAGATAACTTTCGAATGGAATGTTCGAATTGAATAATTCAAAAAGTAATATAAGGGTATTGAAGTAGTCTGAAATAATATATACGTTGTTTATAAGGATTAGATAGGTACAAATAAAGAGCCTTTTCTAAAGCAGTATTTTAATTTAATTTTAAATAATTTTATATAATGACGCTTGTTGTGAGATAACTATAATAGTTAGAGACATGCTGTCGGGGCATTTTTTTTAGATAATGTATGTAGTACATAATTTTATTCTATTTTCAATAGTTTTCGCAGCGCACGCGATGTAAATATTTTTTTTGGTATTTCTTTAACACCTTGGGTTACATTTTTGAAGTTTACGTAAGGATCCCTAATTTTTTTGAAAATGAAATATAGCCTATGTCACTCGGGAATAGTGTAGCATTAAAACAGTGAAAGAATTTTTCAAATCCGTCCAGTAGTTTTCGAGCCTATTCAATTCAAACAAACAAACAAACAAACAAAAAATCAAACCTTTCCTCTTTATAATATTAAGTAAAGTATAGATATAGATTCGTTGTCTATTTAAAAACATCGTGAGGAAACTCACATGGTTTAGTTATTAACTCGATGTAATCTATATGTATTTTATGTCAATATATGTATATCTATTTCATATCTATATGTATAGAAGGGGTACCCAGAGCTTCAGTGAAAGACATTCCTCGCCCTCTTCTGGAAGTTCAGTGGGGAAAAGATTGTAAAATAAAGGTTGCACAACAATCGTTTAAAAACCTCAATATCCTAAGTCACCACTTACAACACCCACAAAAACTAACTAGACTAACGAAGATCTGACTACCTCTTGTTGGAATGATTGGCTACAGTTTATGGTACAATAGGTTATACCTTTATTTGATCCGAGGTTATTACTAACTAGTGGATCGTCCCAGCTTCGCACCGGTAGCGTTGTTTTTTAAATATCTGAGGTTTCTTTCTTCAGTCACTGCTCAAGCATTGTGAAATTCAGCGTAATGTTTTCAATTTATTAAATTTATAGCACTCCCTTAACAGTGTAGTTTGGTGATTTTGAATGCGCTTTAATGAACGGTTCAGTATTTCCGTTTAATAGCAAATTTTGGTATAAAACGCCATGAAGTATTTATAACAATCTAAAAAATAAATCATTACGTTATGTAGGATGCAACTACTGGCGCCATCTAGTGTGTTATATGTAAATTAGTAAAGATTTGGTTTCGATCACGGGCGCGATGGCTTATTTTATGTATAATTTCGGTGTTTGTCTACCGATTTCTATGATTCTTTTTTTATTGAATAGGTAATAATGTTACCTTTTTTAAATTTGGGATGAGTGAGAGGTTTACAAACGTAAGAGTAAAGAAATATAATCAGGATGTTCCGAACTGCTAAGCTATCAGGAATTACACGTGTTATTGTGAGTCAACCATAAAAGATAGGCATATACTGTTGAGAATTTTTTTTAAGATAATTTTATGAAAAATATTTTTGCCACACATGATTTCTATGTAAGTTTAACCATTAAGGCTGCACACGCGACGGAAGCTTAAAAAATGGAGTAACTTCTCCCGTTTCCCCCAAATTTCCCAAAATTCCCCTTTACTTCTCTGCTGGAAAGTATACAAAAACCTGCGCAAGAGTGTGAAAAATAATTGTACCAAGTTTCGTTAAAATCCGTCGAGTAGTTTTTGTTTCCATAAGGAACATACAAACCGACAGACAGACAGACAGACAGACAGACAGACAGACAGACAGACAAAAATTTTACTGATTGCATTTTTGGCATCAGTATCGATCCCTAATCACCACCTGATAGTTATTTTGAAAATATATTTCATGTACAGAATTGACCTCTCTACAGATTTATTATAAGTATAGATAAATAAAGGAAAGAAAAATTTCGACACAGGCGGGAATCGAACCCGCGACCTCGGGTATACGCCCCCGTCGCTCTGCCACTGAGCTACCGTGTCAATGGCTGCCAGTGCGAAATCCTTCTATCCTTTGTTTCTTTTTACAGTTTTAAAAAGCCGAGGTCGGGCGTCGATTCCCGCCTGTGTCGAAATTTTTCTTTCCTTTATTTATTCTTTATTTATTAGTAATAGGTTGTAAATGAGGTTTTCATGAACAAAAACATTCAAATTGATCCGAGGTGTCCCTGTTTCAAACATTTCAATATTATTATATTATTCATTAAATAGTAAGGTATTTAAAAATGATAACCCTCATATAGAGAAATAATTAAAATACTTGTATTAAATACAAAAAGAAGAGAAACCACATAATTTTAGTAGTTCGCTTGGAGTTTGATCTTAGTCGTCTCTAGTCTCAAGGTTAGTAAGTAATCTCAAAACTTATAGTAACTAAAACTTTGAAAATTTGGTATCAAGTTGGCCAAATAAGAAGTCAGAACTTAAATTAAGTATTCGACAACCGTTTGCTTGCTCTGTGAAGTTTGAAAACACGTGTAATGGGAGAGTGCGAAAATGGTATTTAATCCGGTTATCAGAAAAAACTTAATAATACTTTTGGTTTCTCTGTGCTACTAGCATGCTCATTAATTAAATATTATCTTGCGTGATACAAAATAACCTTAAAATAGTCACTTACACTTGATTAGTTTCGAATACCTTTATATCAGTCTCTTAAATTGCAAAAAAGGGTAGCTAGGGCTTAAGAATTAGAAATTTCACAGACCATTTGGGAGTTAATTAGGGAGAAGATAGTAAAAATAGAGTTTTAAATTATTAACTATATGTAACAATATAATGCTATATAACATATTTGTGGTTACTAATAAATAAAGGATAAATAAAGGAAAGAAAAATTTCGACACAGGCGGGGATCGAACCCAGGTAAAAACATCGGAGGCAGGGAACGTAAACACTACTTAAAAGTGTAAAAGAAACAAAGGATAGAAGAATTTTGCACTGGCAGCCATTGACACGGTAGCTCAATTGGCAAATCGACGGGGGCGTATACCCGAGGTCGCGGGTTCGATCCCCGCCTGTGTCGAAATTTTTCTTTCCTTTATTTATCCTTCATTTATTAGTAACTAGTGGATCGTCCCAGCTTCGCACTAGTAGCGTTTTTTTTTTTAAATATCTGAGGTTTGTTTCTTCAGTCACTGCTCAAGCATTGTGAAATTCAGCGCAATGTTTTCAATTTATTAAATTTATAGCACACCCTAAACAGTGTAGTTTGGTGATTTTGAATGAGCTTTAATGAAAGGTTCAGTATTTCCGTTTAATAGCAAATTTTGGAATAAAACGCTATGAAGTATTTATAACAATCTAAAAAATAAATCATTACGTTCTGTAGGATGCAACTACTGGCGCCATCTAGTATGTTATATGTAAATTAGTAAAGATTTGGTTTTGGTCACGGGCGCGATGGCTTATTTTATGTATAATTTCGGTGTTTCTTTTTTTATTGAATAGGTAATAATGTTACCTTTTTTAAATTAGGGATGAGTGAGAGGTTTACAAACGTAAGAGTAAACAAATATAATCAGAATGTTCCGAACTGCTAAGCTATCAGGAATTACACGTGTCATTGTGAGTCAACCGTAAAAGATAGACATAAACTGTCAAGGATTTATTTTTAGATAATTTTGTTAAGAATATTTCTGTCATACATTATTTCTATGTAAATTTAACCATTAAGGCTGCACACGTGACGGAAGCTTAAAAAATGGAGTAACTTCTCCGGTTTTCCCAAAATTTCCCAAAATTCCCCTTTACTACTCTGCTGGAATGTATACAAAAACCTGCGCAGGAGTATAAAGAATAATTGTACCAAGTTTCGTTAAAATCCGTCGAGTAGTTTTTGTTTCCATAAGGAACATACAAACCAACAGACAGACAGACAGACAGACAAAAATTTTACTGATTGCATTTTTGGCATCAGTATCGATCCCTAATCACCACCTGATAGTTATTTTGAAAATATATTTCATGTACAGAATTGACCTCTTTACAGATTTATTATAAGTATAGATAATCCCCACATGAGGTTTTCATGAACAAAAACATTCAAAAATATGCCCAATGATGTCCACAAGTATTAGTACCTCTGCCATCCCTTTAGGAAATCACGGCGTGAACTTTAAGTTGAAATGAGAATTTACGCTACTCGTGGAGAGGAATAATTATATTGTTGGCAAAAATAACGGTGACTTTTATATTCTCTTCAGAACATAATTATATCGTCTGCTATTGATAGACATGTTATTAATAATAAAAAGAAAATCTATATCTAATGTACCTAAAACTTTGTCAAGATTTAAGCTTACTTACTTAATTTGCTATTAGGTAGAACTAAATGACTTATTTCTTGTTGTGTCAAAAGACTTTCAATAGTAATAAATGTAACGTAGTTTCATGTAAAGTTTTATTACTTAATGAATGAATTGATTAATTTTAAATAAATAATTAATTTAAAAACATATTTAAACGAAAATTTATAAATCTATCTTAATATCAAAAACCTCTCCATTTCCATGAATCCGATTAATATGATCACATGAATAGCTACGGGTACGTTCAATTCAACATTCATTCTGTGTTCAAACACTATTAAAATCCGACCTGTCAATAGTAAAGGAAACACACAAAGAAACTAGCTTTTTCTGTCGTTTAATAAAAGTACTATTGATTTGGAAACTGGGTAAATATGAAAACGGGTGCTATTTTACGAGACACATTTTATTGAAATAGAATCGATTTAGGGTTGTGACGTTGGGTAAAAATACTAAAAAATCATTTGATTAAATCTGAAGCATACATAGATACATACATATACTCACGGCCATAAATTCCAAAAAAGGGGTAGCCAGAGCTTTAGAGCTAGAAAATTCTTAGTCACATTTGGAAGTTGATAGGGGACAAGATGGTAGAAATAAAGTATCCAAAAACCACTGAAAAAAGCCCCATACCCTTAACGAATTCTTACGACACCCATGGGTAGAAAGGGGTTTTGACTTTCTAAGCCGGCACTACACGGCAAATCTGAAGCAATGCGTATTAAATTATATCAGATGACATCTAACAGTACCTTATCTGCGAAGTCGGCGGCGCCACCTAAATGTATTGCAATGATGAATATAGTAAATTTTCACATGCAATTGAATAATTATAAATGACTCCTCGCTTCCTAGATATTTGTAGTACCGACAAGCCTTATAAATTTATCCATACATCAATAAGGTACTGTATATAATATAATAACATACATAATTAGGGTTTCGAGACTTTAAAGTCAAGTTTACCGATGTGCTTGAAAAACATAATTTGGAATTAATAGCTGTAACTATTTTAATATAATTCTGCAGTATCACTAACGTATTTCTTCGTTACATAATTCATTAGCCTAGGCCAATATTGGGTAACATAGTAACTTATATCCTATTCATGGCTCAATTACCGATTTTGGCTAAAACAATCACTTTATATATTTTATTTACTTAAATATGTGTAATGTTAAGTATATGTGGTAATTTATTGATTCTTTTTCATTTTTGAAAACATCGCGGTTTGCTCAGTTTTGGACCTATTTAATAACAGCGTAATGTACTAAATTCGAAATGATAAAGATTTTTTATAATTATTACAAAAATCTTATGAAAACAAATCTATATCTAAACTTATAATAATATCATTTAAAACATAATTGAGCCGCCTCCACAGCCATTTGAGCGATAACACTATTATTATTATTTTTAAATCTTTAAATACGCATAAAACCCCCACAATAATTAAATGGAAGTACCTCGGAAGCACATCTAACTGAACAGAAAAACAACTTCAGAAATACATTGCCTAATAACGAGATAATAACATACAATCGAATTTAATACCTCCTCTTTTGAAGTCGGTCAATATGTGAACGGTGATTAAATGAACCTTAAAAATATGAAAAATAACTTACTAGTATTAATATAAACCAGATGAAAGATGAAATGAAAAAATTACAAGATGTAATGTATCTAATACTACTCTTGATTTTTTTGTGACTAAATATGTTGAATAAATTAATTTTTATAATAATATTTTAAATAAATTAAATTATATTATTCATTTAATTAAGTAATCTAAAAAGTATTAAATTCAGGATAGTATTTTATTTATATTGTATTTCAGTATATTAAAGCTTTTGTTAAAAACACTTTTCATAACCAATGCAAACCAAAAGTGATCAGTGATAGCTTAATAAAATTGAATATATGAAAGCAGTTTTCACTAACTGTGCATTAACTAGTTTATCGGTAAGTTTTTGCAAATATTCAAATCAATAAAACCTTTCCAAAAACGTATAAATAAATATGATTAAACTTTACTTACATGTCATTTGTTTTGTAGCTCAAAATTAATCCTTTGGCACTTATTTAAAAGTATATAACATTATGCAAATTTTTCGCCAAGTAAAAGTAATTTGTTAAAAAACACTCTAAAAAAAGGAAAACAGCTTCAAAACACAACTTTACAAGAGTTCTATAACTTCACAGTTCCGCACAAACAAGGATAAAACTCAATAAATTTGTCAAACCTAAATCACTTGATTAGATACTGATATTAACACTTTAATTTGCACGTACTAATCCACTAATGAATCGTGTTTAGCGAGTTAGGGCGGGCGGTTGATAACCTGCCACGTCGAGCCGTGACACCGGCAACTCTGAAACTGAAATCATGAAAGTGAAAACTCTGAAGGCGCCCTGCGCTGACATCTTTCGGATATAATGCGTAATCATTCCCATTTTACCTTGTGCAGCTGTAGATAGGTGCAAGTTGTTCTTTTTTCTATTCCGTATTCATTTTAAACCTTTTAAATCTTTTTACCATTATTTACTACTCACATAAAATATTGTAACTTTTTAAAAAATTGCTTGCTTTTGCCAAAGGATAGATTATTTATGTAGTCATTATTTAATATTCTAGTAGAATTTAAAACTTGGTCCATAAAATGTATGGTTTATTTTTTTTTATTTTATTAATATGTCGCATATGTATGAGTCAGTCTTCCTCGCAATGTAATCCTTTATTATAATCGGGATTGACCAACGAACATATTTTGAAATTACTTACGTGATACTCGTATGTTTGCCTATGGTCTCGGACTGACGTATGAGCTGGCTCGGCTTATAGGTTGTGAGTAAAGATTGATTGGTTGCAGAAGACAAACGCCTCTTGCAGACTTCCCCACCTGGCGATTTTCAACAACTGCGATATGCTCTTTGACTAGTTCAGCAGTAGTCCTCTTCGTTTATCCTATGTACGAACTACTACAACTTCAATCCACCTTGTTAACGTGTCTGATAAGGAATGACATCTTTGGGACTTCCAACCTGTACTGCTACTTTTAGTAATAGGATGAAGGCTGTCCTTATTGAGAACTTGTCCAATAATGGTTCGACCTTGTCTGTTACCCCTCTAACATAAAGTAGAAAAGCAGGCTGTCTTGGCACGTTCACTCTTTTGACCCTAGTTTTGCGGCTAGTTACTCAGTCCCCCCCAGCTTGTATCCATTATTAAGAAGCACATTCTGAATATGTGGCAGCTCATCGGTCTATATATTTGACAGTTGATCAGTGAAGAAGCTACTGAATTTACAGAAACACAGAACAGTGAACAATGATCCATTTGATCTCCTCATAATTTTGCCGTCAAGGAATGGCAAAGTTCCATCTATTTCTAGTTTTTACGTGAACTTTACCTTAGCCGTTTTCCAAATAAGCTATCAAGGTTGTTAAATAAAAAAAACTGTTATATCCACATGGTTAGAGCAAACCGTAGCGCTAAATCGCTTTCATAGTCAACACACAATATTAAAAGAATTGTAATTTATCCTAATTTCATACGACATGTTTTTTTCAACGTCAACTCAAGGAACTTTAAAGTAAACTGTACATGACCAGAAACGACACGGATATATTTAAAGAAAGAGGCCTCTTTCTTTAAATATTTATTTAACCTAACGACCAACGTAATTACATCAAGTTTTCAAATAATATCCCTATTATTGAAATAAAAGAGTTAAAAATAACTAACTTGTCTTCGAGAGAATTTTATCGTACGCTTTTCTTACAAAACCTGTTCCAAAGCATTATTTCTTAACCAAACCATCAATTACATATGAAGTGGGGAAAGTAACACATTTTTCACATTTCTGCTAGCGTAGCTACTACCACTATCCCGAATCTAAAAGTTTTGTTTGGTGACGGGCGCTGCATGCTAATAAGGTGGAGACAATCTATAGTTGCTATAGCAACTGAGTCCGGAAATCCCGGAAATTCTGAGATTTATCCTGCCATTAGATAGTTTTTATTTCGCTATTTTCTTCACATCAAATACAATTGTGTATTTTCGAACTACGGCTGCAATTTACTATTATAATACTGAAGTTTTAAATAGTATTTTAACGGTGTCACGTGAGTTCAGCTAGTGAACCATTTTTTCATTCAAGGCAGGTATAATTTTAAATTAGTTAAAATTATCTGTATCTCCTTTAGTATTATGCCCCACCGCTAAGAACTCTGGTATATTAACTCCACTAGCTAAGCCTCATTGTAACATGTATATTTTTTAATTGACATACTCCTGATTCATTAATAGTTATTCGTACCTGTACCTCTGCCTCTTTACTATATTGAATACAAGATGTCCTTACGCTAGGCTTACTTACCTTAGACTAAAAAGGACTTATTTCCTATGTCATTTTCCTCCATTTTTAACATTTATTGTTGCTAAACCTCTCCCTTTAACTAGCAAGATCATAAATATTTCTCCATAAGCATTAAATAATTCATAAGCATTTCTCCACAAATAGGCTATTAAATACCGAATTAGTATTGTTTTCTTTAATCTCATGACATTCTGAGCATCTGGTCCTTAGAGTAAAGGAAACGAAGTCTTCAGTTTTGTAATATTATGAAACATTTTATATCGAAGAGAAGCTGATGAATTAGATTAGGCAATGATTTTATTAGAAAATTTGTTCTAAAGATTGTGAAATAAATGATCGTTGAAAAGCTTGTAAGGCCTGAACTTATATTGGTTAGTCTATCAGCGTACCAGTCACGCTCGCTCTGAACATTGAAGACGTGAAAGATTTTCTTAATTTCTTGCGAAACTTAAAAAATTGTTTTTAGCGATTACTTTTGTTTTCCTGGAATTTTGTAATACAATTTTCGAAGCCCGGATTACTCTTTAATATAAATAAATGAGTTAAATACTTAAAGACCCCTTGCAGCCTGAAACGCGGCTACTAGATAAATTTTGACTTGTAGGGTCAGCTTAGAATATTACTAACCTTTATCTTAATTAAATTGTCGGTCAAGGTGACAAAAGGTACGGAGCTCTTTACATTTGAGTGATGTAGCTGGAGACCCAAACCAACGATACTTTATTTTACTATCTTCTCCTCCAATCAACAACTAAAAGTTTTAAAAAATTATTAGTGGTGACTGGTTGCCCCTTTGACGGAATTAAAGCTGTGAATAAACGTCTGTATTTATACATACATTGTAACGTTACGTGTCTTAAGTCTTAATCCCCTTATGGAAATAAAACCTAAGACACGAAACGCGGAGAGCAAGGAGACTAATAAAACAAGAAAGAAGTTACACCAGTCTATTAAAAATTAGATGTACACAATACAAAAATATTACAAGAAGGAATTATATAAAATAAATATAACTAAATAACGATACTGATGCGATTCCAAACTTCCACGTTCTGGCTAGAGCAAAGGTATTAGTAATCTCCAAAACCAGTAGTATAGCCGGCGAAATCAAAGGTCCAGATATCAATCTTTGATGATTTTTAGTCCACAAGCCAATAAGACCAAATGATTGGTCACTTCGGAATACCACTCTGACTGGTTTAACAAATTCTGCCAGGGTATAAAATTATATATATTATTCTTAGGTGTTTTTAAGCAAAAGGACACCAAGTAGTAAAGGTTGTTCAATATAACAACGGTAGTAGTAGCTATCCGAAAAAATCTTCAGTAAGATATACTTTTTAAGGATCTCCTCTAGAATGATGAATCCGTTCCTCCTCCATAAAAAAACATCTTGACAATCAATAAAAAATCCCAATAGACAATACAACCTAAAAGAAGGATTTTTTAAAAAGAGTTTCAGTTAACATTAAAAGATGAAAACAGATAAATTTGAATAAGTAAAATGTCCTAGCCTTACATTAAAAATAAAATTAAATTCCTGCGCTATCATTTTAGACACCAAAAATGAATTAAAATTATATCATTTAACATATTTTAAAACTATCTAACCTTCGTACACAAACACATTGAAAATTGATAAACTAAAGAAAAGTTTAAGATAAAATAAAATTTGACAACTCTCAGCTCCGTCGTTGCCATAACAACAACAAAATAAAAACAATAACATAAACCAGAGAAATAAAAATATTATCGACAAATCGCAGACAAATAATAAAAAGGAACTAAACAATGATATATAACCGCAGGAGACTAACATAAAAGGAAATAAATAATAATAAAACGGATTAACAATATTTACAGGTAAGGTTTTATATATTACATATATTCCCCAAAGTCCCGAGAAAAAAAAAAATTTTTTTTTTTTTAATTAACAATTTCAAAATTATGTATATTTTTTTTTTACTTCCCACAAAGATCCATGAGTAATGTTCACATTCGATGACATTTACTCTTCTGTAACAAAACTGTGAACGCGATAAAGGCTTATTTATTCAGAGTTATCTGTTGATGATATTCTATAGAGTGAGAAGTTTAAATTTAGTCTATGGTTTGACATGTAATTCATATTTAAAAAGAGAATTAGGTTTTTGTTGTGGTTATGGAGATGTTAGGAAAATTTTAGAAGATGTGAAGAAGAAGTTGTTGTACGATGTTATGGTTTTGATATAATTATACAGTGAATATTTTATAGTTGGACATTTTAGAAATACTGTGAAGTGAAATTTAATATACAATATAAAAGGTGACAATATATATATTAAAGAAAATAAGTTGAGAGTTTTTGATTGATTACCTCCTCCTGGATAGGGATGTGGATATTCCACTAACAGGTTATGGGCAAGCGTTCCCGGAGGAGGTAATGGCGTACGAGTGATAGTTGATGAATTATGAAGTTGATTATATAGTGATATAAAAAAAAAAATGGAGTATCGAAATCACGAAGAGAATACCACTGAAGAGAAAACGCTGGTAAGCGAAAATGAGTACACTTTTTGGCGTAAGAAAATCAATATTATATTAAAATCAAAAGGCTTAATATCCGTTTTGGAAGAGAATGTTTTTACTAATGAAAAGGAAAGGAAAAATTTCGAAATTAATGATGCAAAAGCGCAATGTATAATTTTAGATAATATTTACAAAAAATATACGAGCTATATTATTGACTGTGAATCATCACGTGCTATGCTTATGAAATTAGACCATATAATACTTGGAAACAAAGAAACGCAATTGAATAATTATTTACAAGAGTTTTACACTTTCAAATTTGAAAATCAAAATATAATTGAAGAAATAAGCCGTTTAGAAAATATTGTGTCAAGAATAAAATCTCTAAATTTCGAACTGAAAGATGTGCAAATTATTTCAAAAATACTTTGTTGCTTGCCGGAAAATATGAATGCTTTGAGAACTTCATGGGAAGCAACGCCATTTACAGACAAAACTTTGACAAATTTGATATCGAGAATAAATTTAGAATTAAAAATGAGAAAAACAGAGTTGAACACAGAACTAAAAACTGAAAATGTATTCATGACAAGAAAATGTTACAAATGCAGCAAAATTGGCCACATCGCAAGATATTGCAAACTATCGTCAAACAATATCACCTGTTATAAATGTGAAAAAGTCGGTCACAGGAATACAGACTGCAATATTAGGAACAACTGCAAATATTGTCATACAGACTCCCATTTTAGTAAATTTTGTTTAAGTAAGAAAAATTCGGTAAGCTCTGTAATAAATTCATTTAATAATAGTAATGAGCAGGAAGAACAAATTGAATTTGTTATTGATTCTGGGGCAACCTGTCATTCTGTAAACATCAACCATTTATTTGAAAACAAGAAAAAATGTTCTTATAAAATAATGACTGCTGATGGAAACTATCATATGATAGACACAATAGGCGATATAAAATTTAAATCTCCAAATATAGATCTTAAAAATGTGTTGTATGTTCCCAGGTTACAAAAAAACCTATTTTCGGTATCAAGACTAGCAGAAAATAATTATAAAATTGTGTTTTTCAGAAAGGAATGTAGAATTTATGATGGAAATGATATGAAGCTGCTACTGGTCGGAGAACTCCGTAATGATGGCCTGTATTACATCCAGATGAAAGCTGTCAGGTATGGAGAAAAGATGAGGTCAGTCCATACTCCCCTTGCTTTTAATTTGGAAAAACAAAACTTTTGGCATCGTGCTTTGGCACATACACCTTTAAATAAAACAAAAAATATTGTAAGTGGCATAAATTTAGATAAAATGAATGAGGTGATAACTTGCAGGGTCTGCACACAATCAAAGTTTTGTAGGCTTCCATTTCGTACCGAAAGACGTCGTGCAAACAAACCTTTAGAAATTATTCATAGTGATATATGTGGACCAATTAGTACTGAAACATATGACGGTTTCAAATATTTTATGACGTTCTTAGATGACTATACACATTTTGTTAAAATATTTTTATTGAAATCAAAGTCTGAGGCATATAGTAAAATCGTTAGTTATATTAATAATGCGGAAAATCATTTTAATGAAAAAGTTAAAACTATTAGATGTGATAATGGTGGGGAGTACACAAGTACTCAATTCAAAAAGTTGTGTGATAATAAAGGGATAACAATAGATTATACTATACCATATACACCCCAACACAATGGTAAGGCTGAACGACTTAACAGAACCATTATGGATAGAACTCGTGCATTACTGTTTGAATTTAAGTTGCCTAAAGTTCTTTGGGGTGAAGCAGTTCTAACAGCAGCTTATTTGACGAATAGGTGCGCTAACACTATTAATGAGAAAACACCAGCTGAAATGTGGTTTAATAGAATACCAAATATGAAACATATTAATATTTTCGGTTCATTGGCTTATTATAAAATTAATACGAAATTAAGCAAATTGGATAATAGATGTAATAGAGGTTTATTAGTTGGTTTCACTAATAATGGTTATAAGATTTGGGATGCAATGAACAATAAAATTATTTATTCACGTGATGTAAAATTCTATAATAATTATGATGATGTAAATAAGTACTTGAATGAATGTCGCTTACCAAGCTTTAGTAGAACAGTGTTTTCTAAATTGTTTGAAGATGATGAGATACATAGAGAAGATATAGTTACTGGAGAAGGAGATTGTAACTTTGAGAGGGGTAATAGAGAAAGTAGGAGTGATGTTGAAACTAGTGAAAATATAGTTACTGGCCAAGAAGATTGTAACATTGAGAGGGGAAGTAGAGAAAGGAGTAATGATGCTGTTAGGACAAGTGAGAATGAGTCTAGTGGAATAAGCCTCAGTCGAGCGAAAAGCCGTACTTTGAAAGATGTTTGTCAAGAGAGATGTACTATGAGAGATGAGTTGGTGAGTAGGAATTGTGAAGATGAACTGAATGATGATGAAGGAAATGTTTTATTAGATGAAGATAGAGAGGATATTTTTGAAGATAGTATGGGAGAAGATTTTTTTAATAATGGAAGTATTGAAGTTTCGGAGGGAAGAAGAAATGAAGTATTCAGAGGGGAAGAGGTACGAGGTGCTGATGGAGCTTCAGAGGGGATACAAGAGGTTAATAATGAGGAAGTAAGTACTGTAGAAGATTTGTTTGAGGATGCTATTGAGAATGTTGGAAATGTGGAAAGAAGAATTTTACCAATGAGAAACAGAAGGCTGCCAGAAAGATTAAAGGATTATGATCTGGAGACTTCATTTTTGACATATAGTGAAGTGTTGAGGAGTAATGAAAAAGAGTTATGGTTGAATGCAATTAAGAGTGAGAAGGATTCTTTAGAAAAGAATAAAACGTGGGAAATTGTGAATAGGGCAGAAGTAAAGAATAGGAGATTAATATCTAGTAAATGGATATTTACAATAAAACCAGGGAATATTTATAAAGCTAGATTAGTTGCAAGAGGTTTTTTACAGCAATATAATGTTGATTATAAAGAAACTTACAGTCCGGTTGTGGACACGACAAGTGTCAGATTATTGTTGTCTTTAGCGGCACAAAGAAGTTATAAAATAAAACAGTTTGATGTAAAAACAGCTTTTCTTTATGGTAACTTAAATGAAGAAATTTTTATGGAAGTACCTTTAGGATTTGATGTAGGGAAAGATAAGGTGTTGAAGCTAAAGAAAAGTTTATATGGACTAAAACAAGCTCCACTTATGTGGAATATTAAGTTGACATCAGTTTTGAAAAATTTAGGTTTGAGTCAACTGAAACAAGATCCATGTTTATTTGTGAGTGAAAATAAAGATATATTTTTAGCAATATATGTAGATGATGGGTTAGTGATAGGATCGTGTGAGATTCAGTTAAAGAATATTATGGAGAAATTGGAAAAAGAATTTGAAATAAAGAAATTTGATAAGATCAGTAAATTTATAGGAATAGATGTTGAAAAGGCTGTAGGTAGTATTAAGATCTTTCAAAAATCTTATATTGATCAGTTATTGGAGAGGTTTAATTATAAAGATTTAAAAGGTATGCCTTTTCCGAATATTTTAGTTGATACACATCAAGAGGGGAAAGTTAATAGTGATGATGTGCATCATTATAGACAATTAATTGGTTCACTGTTGTATTTGGTGAATAAAACAAGATTAGATTTGTCATTTCATGTAGGATATTGTAGTAGACATCAGGAGTGTCCGAATTTAAATGATTTTGCAAATATTAAGAGCATTTTTAGATACATTAAGAGTTCAATTAGTTCTGGTATTAGGTATGTTCGAGGGAATGATACAACTTTAAGAGCCTATTGTGATGCAGACTTTGCAGGTGATCCAGATACTAGAAAGAGTACGACTGGCTTTATTGTTTTCTATGCTGGTGGACCTATTCATTGGTGCTCACGCAAGCAATCAGTTACGGCTCTCTCCAGTACAGAGGCTGAATATATTTCTGCTGCAGAGTGTATAAAAGATTTATTGTATATTCAGAGTTTGTATAACGAAATTACAGGAGTATTACCTAAAACTGAACTGTATGTTGACAATCAATCTGCAATTGTTTTGATTAAGAATGGAATCCTGAATAGAAGAAGTAAACATATAGATGTTAAATATCATTTTATTAAAGAGAAAATTGTGCAGAATAAGATTGAGGTTTACTATTGTCCAACCAATGAAAATATCGCTGATATATTAACAAAAGGACTAGACAGAACTAAGTTCTTGCGTTTAAAAGATAGGATTGTGAGTGATCAGTGAAGTGTCTGTGAACTCTGTTATAGAATAAGTAGATTTAAGGTGGTTTAGGCAATTAATTTGAAATTTAGTTTTAATCGTTATTATAATAGTAAGTTAGTCATTCGAATTATTTTTATTGTTGTTGGGTGGGAAGTTCATTAAATATGGGTTTAATATGATTTTAGAGAAGTTGAGTCCAATTTAAACTTAGAGGGGATGTTGATGATATTCTATAGAGTGAGAAGTTTAAATTTAGTCTATGGTTTGACATGTAATTCATATTTAAAAAGAGAATTAGGTTTTTGTTGTGGTTATGGAGATGTTAGGAAAATTTTAGAAGATGTGAAGAAGAAGTTGTTGTACGATGTTATGGTTTTGATATAATTATACAGTGAATATTTTATAGTTGGACATTTTAGAAATACTGTGAAGTGAAATTTAATATACAATATAAAAGGTGACAATATATATATTAAAGAAAATAAGTTGAGAGTTTTTGATTGATTACCTCCTCCTGGATAGGGATGTGGATATTCCACTAACATTATCAACCGCTCTCTCTTTACTGAAATCCTAATAAATTACGTGATATAGGCTTATTTATTCAGAGTTATCAACCGCTCTTGTAAATAAAAACAAAACATTAGTTTAAGTTTGTTCAATTAAATCAAACTATCTGAGAAAATAAAATAGAGCTAAATGTCCTATGATAAGTTGTAAGTATTAACTGAAATCATTCAGATTACCAGTTATTCTTAATCAAAGTTAGGCAATTAAACGAAGGTTTACCCTCGTTATATTTTAAACAAGAGAATGTTTTAAGGAGATCCACCCTTACAAACTTGTTGGAGAAGTCAAGGATAGGATTGATATTGATATACTCACTAAAGAAAAATAATAATAATAAACTAAATAAGAAAAAAATATGTATATTAAACTTTAATATCTTTAATGTGCCATTTACCTCTGGAACCGTTAGGATCTTCCAAAAGGTAAACAAGAGGTGAAAATTTTTCAATAACTTTACATTTCAGGAATTTTGGAGCAAGTTTTGAGCTAAAATAATTTCCTGCATTACTTTGGACATAGTTCTTACGCCAAACTACGTCTCCAATACTATACTCCTTGACAGATCGACGTGTGTTATAATGAGAAGAATTTTTTAGATGAGAATTATATAAAGCGACTTGAACTTTATCAAAAACTGAAGAGATATGACCAATATTTTCCGCATATAAATCTCTGGGAAGAAAAACTAACTCATCTAAATTATTGAAATGGGTATAAAGCGAGCCACAAGTGATAATTTCACGACCAAAAACAAGGAAAGAAGGACTGTAACCAGTAGTGGAGTTAACAGTATTATTCATGGCAGCTTGTATTATTGGTAAATGAATATCCCAGGATCTTTGATCATCACTAACAAGTGATGCAAGAGCTGTTAGAATAGTTTTATTATACCTTTCTGTGGGATTTACTTGAGGACAATAACGAGGTGTAAAAGATTTAAAAGGAATTTTATATTTATCTAATAACCTATGAAATTCATGACTTTGAAAATGGGAACCATTATCCATGATAATAGTTTGAGGTATACCGTGTACGAGAAAAACAAAATTTTCCAAGTTAGAAATAATATTTGCAGATGTTGCTCTTTTCAATGGGAACAGAAGTGAATATTTCGTAAACAAACAATTAACAACAAGAATATATTGATTACGTCGACGGGACATTGGAAGTGGTCCGATCAAATCTAAAGATAGTGATTGAAAAGGTCTAGAACAAATTTTTGGTTTCCCCATAATCCCATAAGGCGAATGATTTGAGTGCTTGAAAGCAAGACATGTTTCACATTTGCCAATAAAATTTGAAATATCTTTAAACATTCCAGACCAATAATATAAAAGACTTAATTTCTTTTAAGTCTTAAAAATACCTAAATGAGGAGAAGTCAGGGAGCCATGTGTAGCACTAATAAGTGATTCACGTTCTATTGGATTTGGAACAATTTTCCAAATAAAATCATCAGAAATAGAGTTAGAGTTTGAACAACAGCGAAGAAGCGTGTTATCTTTGATGCAATAGTTTGGATACTGTTCCGGGTTATTTTGACAACCAAGAAAAAGTTTGTTGAAGCGTTCAGTAACTGTAGAGTTTATACTAACATCAACAGGAGCCACTTTATTTAAACAATCGACCTTGTCAGGAATACCTTTAAAGCGAGAAAGTAAATCAGGTACGACATTTTCCTTTCCTTTCTTGTGTTTAAGAATAAAATTAAAAGTAGAAAGGCGAAGAGACCAACGAGCTAATCTACCTGTAGGATTGGAAAGATTCAAAAACCATTTTAGTGCTGAATGATCAGAGAATACAGTAAATTGTTTGCCATTATCCAAATAGCAACGCCAGTGTTCTAAAGCAGTAATAACCGCTAGAGTTTCTCTTTCCGTAACGGAATAGTTTCTCTCATGGTTATTAAGAGAGCGACTCATGTAGGCTATAACCACTTCTTTGTCATCTTTCATCTGAGTAAGCATGGCACCGATACCAAAATTAGAAGCATCGCAATGAACTGCAAAAGGAAGGTTAAAATCCGGACAAGACAGTATAGGAGCTGTGACTAAAAATTCTTTTAATTTCACAAAAGCGGAGTCAGCATCAGGAGACCATACAAACTTAGGAGCGTTTTTACCAGAGGAAGTAAGTTTACTTAGAGGAGCAGCAATAGTACTAAAATTGGGTATAAATCTGCGAAACCAACTACAAGTTCCTAGAAATCTTCTAACTTCTTTTCTGTTTTTAGGAGTGGGAAAATCTAAAATAGCACGAATCTTATCCGGATCGCCACGAAGACCATGCTCATCTATAACATAACCTAGGTATTTTAATTCACTTTTGAAAAAATTACTCTTTTCAAAATTAATTGTGAGATTAGCCAAAATTAATTTATCTAGGACTTTATGTAGTAAAGCAATGTGTTCTTCAAATGATTCACTAATTATTATGACGTCATCAATATAACAGAAGACCTTATTCTCAAACTCAGGATTAAAGAGAATATCCATTAATCTTTGTTGTGTAGCAGGTGCATTAGTGAGACCAAACGGCATTACAACAAATCTGAACATTCCTCTACCAGGACAATAAAATGCAGTCTTGTCCCGATCAGCTTCATTCAAAGGAATTTCCCAAAAAGCTTTGGCAATATCAATGCTAGAAAGGTATTTAGCCTGTCGAAGACTGTCTAAAATTTCAGTTATAAAAGGCAATTTATAAGCGTCACGACGAGTGACGGAATTAAGTTTTCTACTATCAACACAAAAACGCCATTCACCGTTTTTCTTAGGAGTAATAAGTACGGGTGATAACCAAGGACTTTCACAATGTTCGATGACCTGTAACTCTAACATCTTATCGACTTCTTTAATGAGAGCTTTTTGTTTTTCAGGAGAAAGGCGATAACAACGTTGTTTTATAGGAAGTGCATCACCTGTATCAATTTTATGAGCTAATAAAGTTGTTCTACCTAGTTTGCCTTTTGAATCGAAAGAAATATCTTTAAAACGAGAAATAATACTATCAGCAATAAGACGTTGATCTGGAGAAAGATCAGTATAGGGAAGAATGTTTTTTTCCACCTCTAAAGTATTGACCTGCAAGGGAGTATTAAAATTATTTAACAAAATCTTAGGAACCAAATTAAATTTTCTCCAAAAATCAACACCAAGTAAAATAGAAGTATTAATGTCAGGAAAAACATAAGCTCTAATAATTCGAGATAAATTATTAAAAGTCATAGGAATATCCATATATCCCAAAGAATTAAATTTTTCATTACTTGCAGTGGCTACCGATAAGAAATTGGACTTGGAAAGAGTGTAGCCTAGTTTCAAAAACTTCAAATGAGAGTTCTTACCTAAAATTGTAATAGAACTACCACTATCTAATAAAGCTGTAAAATAATATCCATTAATCATAATGCTAAGAAAGGGACGATTATTATCGTTTTCATTAGAATAAAGAGTAGAGACGGTTTTATAACAACCAAAGAAATTATTAATGCAAGAAAGCCAATCGTTCCATTCTTTAGCATTAAAATGAGGAGATTCCAAGTCCATTCCTAGTTTTTTTGGATTGTGAGAAGATTTACAAACTGGACATTCTGTGGCCTTAAAACCTTTTTTACCACATCTAAAGCAAACAATATCTCTATTTGCACTGCACGTTCCTAAATGATGACCTTGTATGCGACATCTAACACAAAATAAATTCAAAGCATTGAAGCTAAAAGTATAATTAGAGGGACGATTAGGTTGAGAAGAATGTTGAGGAGTAGGATTTAAAAGTTGAGGACGATTACCTGAAGATGAATGTAAACTGGAAAATGGTTTGTAATTAAATTCTGAAACAATCGGATTATTATCTGGCTTGGGCTCAGAAAAATTGTTATTTCTATCAATAATTTCCTCACATTTCTTACAAATGTGAATTAATTCATCTATGGAGGTTATATCTTGTAGTAAAAAATTAGAGTACATAGGCCGAATGTTTTTAATAATAATTCTGAGTTGTTCTGTCTCACTAATAGGATTAGTAAGACGAGAAAACATACCGCTAAGAATAGAAACAAAAATAACAATTGACTCATCTTTGCCCTGAGTTCTAGCCCGTATTGATGACATTAATTTATCATCATAGTCATATGAACCAAAGTGTGAAATTAGTAATTTACTGATCTCATCCCAACTTAAATTCGGGTTTCTAGTTTTCTGAAAACGAAACCAATGAAGAGCGGAATCGGAAAAAAGTTCGTATCCTAAATTGGCTAGAAGAGTTTTATTTATATCTCTAGAAATGGTAAACTCTTCAATTTTCTGCAAGAAAGAACGAGGACAAGAAGTACCATTATATGTATATTTTCTGATTTCTTTTAAACTAGGAGTGAAATCAGTTGAATGGTGAGAAAGTGACGAGGCTAAAATAGGTGCATGAGATGTTGGAGAAGGAATGTCTATCGGATGAGCGGGAATATGAGTGAGTTCAGGTGTCGGCTGTAATGTTAAATTATTAAAGCTATTATCCAAGTCATTAAAATTACTTTTGGCTAAATTATATGCCTCTAAACAAGAATCATCTTCATCAATATCAATCCTATCGATGCGATGATAGAGATGGTTAAGGTAAGCCTCAATCTTTTTAACAGACTGGCTGTTTGTGTTGGGACTGTTGATCCTTTTCTTGACGTATTCTAGAGTTTGGAATACTTCCTCTAAATCCTCACTAACCGGTAACACCGTGTCAAGTCCGTCAGTAGGGTAAGAAATGGCTAAAGATTCTATTTGTTTCCTCAGTTGAACTAAAGTGGAGCCGGGAGTTGCCAACCTAATCTTAACCTCGTATTCCAATTCCGACTTATTAAGTAGTAAAAAATTAATAACCCTAGCCATTATGAATAATAAATACTGTGTACATCTAATATAAATATGAAAAGTTAATAACGCCTAAAGGAAAACCGAAATATTACCACTATATTTTAGAATTTTGGGAATCTGGTGTAATGGGTTATTATAGTTGGGCGCCAATCTGTAACGTTACGTGTCTTAAGTCTTAATCCCCTTATGGAAATAAAACCTAAGACACGAAACGCGGAGAGCAAGGAGACTAATAAAACAAGAAAGAAGTTACACCAGTCTATTAAAAATTAGATGTACACAATACAAAAATATTACAAGAAGGAATTATATAAAATAAATATAACTAAATAACGATACTGATGCGATTCCAAACTTCCACGTTCTGGCTAGAGCAAAGGTATTAGTAATCTCCAAAACCAGTAGTATAGCCGGCGAAATCAAAGGTCCAGATATCAATCTTTGATGATTTTTAGTCCACAAGCCAATAAGACCAAATGATTGGTCACTTCGGAATACCACTCTGACTGGTTTAACAAATTCTGCCAGGGTATAAAATTATATATATTATTCTTAGGTGTTTTTAAGCAAAAGGACACCAAGTAGTAAAGGTTGTTCAATATAACAACGGTAGTAGTAGCTATCCGAAAAAATCTTCAGTAAGATATACTTTTTAAGGATCTCCTCTAGAATGATGAATCCGTTCCTCCTCCATAAAAAAACATCTTGACAATCAATAAAAAATCCCAATAGACAATACAACCTAAAAGAAGGATTTTTTAAAAAGAGTTTCAGTTAACATTAAAAGATGAAAACAGATAAATTTGAATAAGTAAAATGTCCTAGCCTTACATTAAAAATAAAATTAAATTCCTGCGCTATCATTTTAGACACCAAAAATGAATTAAAATTATATCATTTAACATATTTTAAAACTATCTAACCTTCGTACACAAACACATTGAAAATTGATAAACTAAAGAAAAGTTTAAGATAAAATAAAATTTGACAACTCTCAGCTCCGTCGTTGCCATAACAACAACAAAATAAAAACAATAACATAAACCAGAGAAATAAAAATATTATCGACAAATCGCAGAAAAATAATAAAAAGGAACTAAACAATGATATATAACCGCAGGAGACTAACATAAAAGGAAATAAATAATAATAAAACGGATTAACAATATTTACAGGTAAGGTTTTATATATTACAACATACATATACTCACGCCATTAATTCCCATTGGGGTAGGCAGAGACTATCGATCGCCACTTCGTACGATCCTGACAAACCTCTCTAGCTTCGTTTACATCCATCAATCTTTTCATACATGCTCTTTTATTCTTCATACTTCGGACGCCAGCCTTTTTGAGCACACTCTCAATTTGGTCCAAGTGTGTTCTCCGTGGTCGTCCTCTACTAACATTACCATCCACACTAGCTCTATAGATCCCTTTTACCAATTTTCTATCATCCATCCTCTCTATGTGCCCAAACCATCTCAACATTCCTTTTTCTATCTTTCTTACAATATCATCTTTCACACCACACTTTTCACGAATAACGCTATTTCTCACTCGGTCACACAATCTAACATTACAATTTTTTCTGAGGGACCTCATCTCTACTGCATTCACTCTGCTCTCATGCTTCTTCTGCCACACCCAACATTCGCTTCCATACATAAGCGTAGGAACAAGAACAGCATCATGCACAGCCATTCGGGCCTTTTCAGACACCGATTGACTGATCATTAGGCTATTCATTGCTCCATTTACCGCATTAGAAGAAGAAAAAATTTTTATTCAAATAGTAAGAACACACTTACAAAGTACTTATGACCTAAACATGATATAAATTCCCCTTTTTCACTCTTCTTTCAATGTCTTTATCACATCTTCCATCCCTTGTAAACAAACTTCCCAGATATACAAACTCCTTCACCTGTTCCACATCCTTGCCATCAATCGCAATCACGCATTCTGTCACATCTTCCTGTCTATCAAAAACCATCGTTTTGGTCTTATCCACATTCACCCTCATTCCCTTTCTTACAAAAGACTCACATGCAATATTCATCATCTCTTGCAACTCTTCTGCCGATAATGCAAGTAGCACTTGATCGTCAGCATACAAGAGGCATTTAATGATGAATCCACCCATTCTTAGTCCATAATCACTTTCACGCAACTCTGTCAAACAGTCATCAATGAACAAATTGAAGAGCCACGGAGAAGCTACACATCCCTGTCGGGCACCCCTAGAAATTCCGAACCAGTCAGTGTTTTCCCCGTTTACTCTTACACATGCACTAGAATCCTCATAGAGTGATACTAATGCACGTATAAGTTGACTCCCCAAACCGAACTTGGATAACGCCTCCCATAAACACTTTCTTACCACCCTATCATACGCCTTCTCTAAATCAATGAAGGAGCAATACACCTTTTGGTTCTTAGCTAAGAACTTTTCGGTGATGCTCCTTAGAGAGAAGATTTGATCCATACATCCCATTCCTTTCCTAAATCCCGCTTGCACATCCCATATTTTCTCATCAGTTTCATTCATCACTCTTTCAATCAGTACCTAAGCATACAATTTACCAACAATGCTGAGTAAGCTGATGCCGCGGTAGTTTTTAGCCTCTTGGTGTGACTCCTTTCCTTTATATAGAAGCACAATCACCGCCTTGCACCAATCTCGTGGAACTTTGCCACTCGACCAGCATTTTTGGAAAAGGAAGTACAACCAAGAAGCCACCAACCCCTCACCAGCCCTCAGCATTTCGATAGTAATCCTATCATACCCTGCCGCCTTCCCTACTTTCATACTTTTCATTGCTTTCATTATTTCTTCCATACTAATCTCACTGTCACTGAAATCACCCATCTCTTCGTTCCAATCAACATTACTGTCGATTGGCGGAGAAATGGATGCATCCTCTTTTTCAAACAGTCCCTCAAAATAATTCTTCCATACCCGTTTCATGCTACTTTCATCCGTCGCCAATTCACCCTGTTCATCTCTTATTAAACTCACTCTCGTGTTTTGGGAAACTCCTTTTTCCTTCCGGATATACTTCCAGAATAACTTTTGGTTATTCCGGAAATTATCAGAAAGTTTCCTCTCACACCACTCTTGCAAATCCCGCTTTTTCTTTTCTATTTTCTTCTTCACCTCATTCTTAACTCTCTTATATTCATCTTCACTTTTCTGCACTACATCGTCAGTTACACTCGCATTCATCCGTTTACTAGCTTTAATCGCTAGTAAATCTAACCACGCTTTCTTCTTATCTCCAACCGCCTCTTTCACAACTTTATCCCACCAACTTGTTGGTGGTCTATTTGACCTTTTACACACTTCACAAAGTTCCGTCGCACATTCAACCATCGTCGATTTGAGCACATCCCATACTTCTTCTATTTCCATTTCATCCTTCATCTCCACGCAACTTAGTCTATCATCCAATTTCCTCACGTATTCATCTCTGATATTTTCATCTTCTTGCAGTTTTTCCACTTTTATTCTCGCAAAATCCGTTGTTGACACTTTAGACCTGTGACGCCAACGCGTACACAGACCCCTTAATCGTGATATAACGAGAAAGTGATCTGTGCCAACGTTCGTGCCCCTATAGACCCTGGTATCAACAACCTTTGCTCTCAGCCTTTCATCAACTATCACAAAATCAATCATACTTCTCTCGCTTCCCCTCTGTCTTGTATACATATGGATATCTTTGTGTTTAAACAACGTGTTTGTAACACAAAGATTCCTCTCCAAACATACCTCAATCAATTTCTCACCATTCTCATTCATCCTTGCATCGCCAAACTTTCCTAAAACTCTTTCGCAACCGTTGCGTGACACACCAACCCAGCCATTAAAATCTCCTAACATTATAAGTCTCTCATTCTGATCACACCCATTCACAACATCGTCTAACAGATTCCAAAACTCCTCCCTCTCGGATAGGGATTTAGACATGTCCGGAGCATAAACGCAAATTATGCGCATCCGGACTAGTCCCAATTTCACCTTAATCCACAGGAGCCTTGGACTCACACATTCGTAATCTTTCATACACTGAGCCATCCTTTCAGATATCAGAGGTCCCACTCCTTGGCTAGCTCGGTCATTGTCAGCGACTCCAGACCAGATTGCTGTGATGTTTCCAAGTTGTGAAACTTCCTTTCCCTTACGCTTCGTCTCATTTAAACATAGAAAATCCAGTTTTCTTTCATTCATAATCATACATACTTCATCTAATTTTTCAAACATTCCTCCACATACATTCATCGTACTGAAGCGGGTCTCTTTAGCCCACTTTTCGCCCCGTGAGAAACCATGTCTGTTCAGTTCGTAGGTAATCATACTTTACAATTATTTACCCAAAGTAAAACACATGTTTAAAACATTAAAAGCAAAATAATGGAAAAAACGTTCAGAATAAATATATAAAACGCAATTTATACATAGGCAACTCTAGTTACTCAAAGTAAGTAGGTAGGTTCATTTAAAAGAGGGAAGGTTAATAAAATAGACCAAGAATAATTTTATAGCTAGTTACAATTTGGTTAATTTAGATCCCTAGAAATGTAGCCAAAAATATTTTTTTAAGATCTTGTTTGTATTTATTTCAGATCTTGGTCATGTTTATAGACAACCTTATTTTAGAATTTATGAAAACCTATTTAAACTTTGTTATCCGCCAATAATTTGACGCCTTAGAAGAAATTCAATTGGCCTAGACCTCGCTTTTATAACATACCCTTTTTATATTATAAATCGATAAAGGACATCAAACTAAACAACTTTGCCCATGGAATGCCTATCTAAAATATGGTAATTTTCAAAAAAATATAATAATTAAAAATTGTCGTACCTAGTTCAAACTGAGAATGTATAGAATGAGAATCTTTGCTTCAGTGAAAATAAGAAACAAAAAAAAACATTTGATCTATGCTTTTCGCTCTGTAAATAAAAATATAACTTCTTTCGGTATTTTCCAGTTGTATTGATCGTCGTTGAAAAATAATATCATGAAAATAAACCGGTAAGCGAGTGATTGAACTGGAAAATATCGAAAGAGGTTATGTTTTTGTTTACACCATAGATCAAATGTTTTTTTTTATTTCTTATTTTCACTGAAGCAAAGAATCTAGTTCTATACATTCTCAGTTTGAACTAGGTACGACAATTTTTAATTATCATTTTTTTTTGAAAATTACAATATTTTAGATAGGCATTCCATGGGCAAAGTTTTTAAGTATGATGTTCTTTATCGATTTATAATATAAAAAGGGTATGTTATAAAAGCGAGGTCTAGGCCAATTGCCACAAAAGAAAACCACTGCCAGATAAGATTTAAATTCAGTTACATTCTAAGCCGGCACTACACGGCAAATAAGTAAGTAGTAATATTATTACAAACTACTACTCAGCAATCAAACTTCCCTATCCGAAGAATTTCATCATTAAAACTTGTATAACAATACGTGCATATATGTATACTCACGGCTATATATCCCAAAAAAGGGGTAGCCAGAGTAACTTAGTCGCCTTTTAAGAACTGGGTTAATACCATTTTAAGCCGTCTCCTAACCGCGTTCTAATATGAGATTATAAACCACTTGTTAAAAACTAAAGCTATTTCTTCGTTCATATTATTTTTAACAATCTTTCATGAATTTGACATAAACAAAGGATCTCACAATAAAATTTTGATACTCAAAAAAGGTTTTCGCAATACTTTTGGTGATAGAGTGGGCTTTCTCCGCGTTGCGAAGTTCTCAATTGGTTTGATCTAGTGATTGTTACTTGACATTTAAAAGATCTTTTTAATTTGCCGGATCTATGTATGTAAGTATGAATTATATTTTTCGGTATTTCCAAATGGGCCCATTGCGTGTACTATTATCCTTAGGTAACCTCAATAAATGATATTATCACACGTTTTGCCCAAACAGGGTTTGGTCCGAATACACCGACACATGAATAAGCTGTATAGTGTCAGTTATGAATAACAGTAGCCCATATCTTCCCGTGAGTGTCGTACGACTTACGATTTTAGGGCTTTTTACGTGTTTTCGGGTGATTTGAATTGAGACCCATCTCCAAATATCCTATATTTTTTTAACAACCTTACCATCATGAGGCGGCCTTACGGGTGTTACAAGTAAACGCTTCAGAGGTTAAACCGAGGGGAGTTCCATTTTCTACACCTTCCCCATCATAATTTTTTTGACGGTGATTTCGTATTGACTATACTTACCTAATATTTATATAAAAGAAAAAAAGAAAGATTGTATTTATTCATTGCCTAAGGGCACATCTATAACAAAATACAAACAATTCAAAAAATGTTATCACTAAATTAAAAAGGTACGTGGTGAAATTAACGAAAACAAACAACAACAACAAAAATAGAAATTAAAAATACCACTAAAAAGAAATAAAAGCGCACAAAGGCAAAGAATTGGATTCTGGCTCAGCATTATTCAAAGGCATTTGCCTTTTATCATCTATGTTTGCCTTTAAAAACTGATTTTCAACCAGAACCATAATGTGTCACCCCACGGACAATCTTATAAAATAATAATGTGTTACTATATATTAGATAAAAATATCATATCGATATAACACAAATCCACAATATCCTGCATAATACATAATAATATATACACAATTTGATATCATATATATTATACTCTCTTCCGGATAATCATTTTACATTATATTATGATCGAAGCTACTAAGACGCGAAAACCACAGAATATTAAATCTGAAACGATCAGTATTAGCCTTGTCGATAGACTCGTAACCCAAATCATTTAACCAGGAGTAGGTTGCCGTGACTCTTGACATTAATAGCTTTTGTCATTTACACGACTAAACCATCTTATGCATTTATGAGAATACTTCATAGGCACTTTACAGATACCTATACCTACTATTGAACGACGAAGAAGTCCCATAAAAACACTTATGACTTATATTGATAGCCCCCCTAAGACAATCAGAAAAAGAATCAATGTATTGCTTATCTTTTACTCGTGCTAATTATTCTTATTGGGTTAGGTAGAGTATATTAATCGCCACTTTGCACGATCCTAACAATTCTTCTTCTGGTCCCTCACATTCGTTATTCTTCTCATACATGCTTACAACTTGTAAATAAATTATAATATTTTATAATGTTAGTCTTTGTGCATCAATAATATTTAAAAAAGTATTTTATTCCAGAATTCGCATTATGTTTGTATGCACATCGAATAATATTCTATTCTAGCCTAGACTAACCAGCATCCTAAAAACTTTTATTGTAATATATATTGTTGCTAAGGTTGTTTCAGCACAGATACATACAAATACAAACGCCAGTATTTCCCTTTAGAGTAGGCCCGGTGTTCAGAGCATCCGAGTTTTGTGTAGAAAGTGGATTCACAGGACATGGGCCAGGCCTATCGCCACTTTGTAAGAACACTCTGTCAGATGTATTACTAAACACAAAACAACTTTACGACCTTTGTCACGATCTTGTCCCTCACCGTTAGCAACGTTGCTAAATAAATCTTAGAAGTAGTGGCTTAAGAAATGACACATTGACGAAGGCTGTTTTTTTTATTTTTCTCGACACGCTGTATTCTAAGCGGTGGTATTCCTACTAAGCTATGAATTATGGTAAATTACTGTTTTAACTAGATGTTCATTAGAATTTCGATCACCATTTCCAATTATTTGTTGAGATAACATAAGATCTCGAGAGGTTTGACAGGAACCCACAAATAGGCAATAGTCTCTGACTACCCCATTGTGAACTAATTGCTTGAGTATGTATATGTATGAAATTTTAATAGATATTTTTTTTAAAGATAGACTTTAAAGGTACGAAGAACTTTAGATATTTTAAGAGTTTTAATTTATTGCTACTTGCTACCATGTGAAAGTGTAAAGTGATAAGCAAATTTGAGGAAATGTAGCAATTATAGTTGTAGAAATGTAATAGGGCACTGCACCGACAGCCTGCTGACTAATCGCGGCCGTAGCCGACGCTAATTCTATGCTAATTCTATAGATCTAGTCAATAATTAATTTAAAGAGAATGGGAGTTTGGTTTTTAATTAAACACTTATTCATGCTCATAATAATTACAAAGTTGTTTATGTTCGTTGATTTTAATAAATTAGTCTTTGCAGATAAACAATTATTCAATACTTGCTTGGCTTGAAAAGAAATGTGTTTTATTTATTAAGAATCAAGAGTATCAGTATCCATTGTTTGCTGAAGTTCGAAAGAAATTAAATTAATTTTTGATATTTGAAAGTACATTAGATTTTCAAATGTGAAGATTATGCCTTCATACATATATAAACTCCCGCCATTAGTTCCCATTGGGCAAGGCGGAGTAAATTAATCGACACTTTTTACGATCCGGCAAACCTCTTGCGTCTATTAACCGGACAAGCGCGGTTTTGGGTGCTGACTACGGGGTTCGAATGTGATGCGGATAATGTATCTTATAATGAGATTGACATCAGGGAGGATGACTGTTGAGATCCCAGATGTTGCGTTTTTCGATTCCGGGGGAGCAAGTGCGTTCGCCAGAGAATGCTTCGTTCCGGTGCAGTGGTTGTACGTGAAGTGGAGCTATACCATGAATCCCTTTCGTGACTCCATTGGTCAGCGCGGTAAAAAGCCAACATGCTAGCCGCTCCACGAACTCCTCCACGGTATCATAAATCCCTGTGGATTATACTGTTTCGCTTGTACCAAGCAAGCGCATACAAAACTATGTTAGCAGCCTTAAATGCGCTTTGTGGGGGTCCGTACCAAGCCGGCAGGTGGCATCGCATTAGTTAGGCGGGATCTTGATTTAGCAACTTAGCGCGCAGGGAAAGACTTTAGTCGAACCCAGTATTCAAAATATGGTATAGTATACCATAGCATTATGGTTAATCTTAACACAACACAGATGCTTTACTGAAACCATGATGGATTAATAATCTAACCGTAGCAGTTAGTTAAATTTACCTGTATCCTTCACTAATCATATTTCATTGTTAAGTACAGGGTATATTTTATTATATAAATACATATTTGGAAACGTTTAGATTCATTACTTTCTTACTTCAAAAATTAGAAAGCCTATAGCATTTTTTTAACTTTACAGTAACGTATTGAATACTCATTGTTTGGTAGTTTATATCTTAGCCAATAAATGCTGACAAGTGTCATGTTTTTGTGTAACAGTGTGACCTTTGCATTTACTTTGTATAATTTTTTTCGCTCGTTATTTTTGTTTTATTATGTTTTAATGAACTATGACGGCAAAGCCAATTATCAAGAATATAAGGATATAGTTGTAGCATTGGAAAATTATAAAATAGATTTAGAAATAAATATCTGTGTCATACGATCAAAATTGTCCCATAGTGATCCTTCAGTCACGTAGATAAGAAACATTGTGCGCTAGTGTGACTTTTCTCAAATTTATAATTTAATACACGTGTAATGTAGATTTAAATCTTAACTATGTAAATTACTTACACGAAACACTTAATATTGATAGTGTAAACGTGGCTGAAGAGGCTTCAACCGTCAGTCAAAACAATTAATAAAATCATTCAATGAGCCAAATAATTAATTTGTATTGGATTTGTTGTGGATTTGTATTTGTTTGCAATTTCAAAATTTCAACAACAATAAAACATCTTCTGTAATCAGTGGTTAAATTTCGTATTGTTACGCTGTATATTTTTGCGGTGATAGGTAAATTATACCTATTACTCAATGCCATACATTTTGATCAGAGGAAACCTTGCTTCATACGGCCATAAAAACCCCTGGCGTGTTCTAGTTTCAGGCTTGAAAGGTGACTACAAGATACGTAGACATAGAAGACATGCGTGACGTTTAATAATAATACTAATTATTACTAATGATTTAATTCTGTTCAGCTGGTGATATTGAACAACTGAAAAGGTTTGCTTGTGGTGGCTACAGCGATGACTCAACTATTGTTTACCTTCAACATCCTTGTGTTATCTTGAGTGCATTAGAGGTAAGAATTGATATTTGTTTTTCGTTTATTTCCTATTAAAATATATGCTTAATTGTCATCTTATTCCTCTGTAGGTTTTAGGATATAAGGTTGTAGCTTCCAGTTCAACAGCTGTTAAGCAAGATTATAATGAGTATATGTGGACTATGAGAAAAGAATTCTCAGAGCCAGAGCCATCCATTATTGTGGAACAAGACAATATCAACAACTTCAGTAAAGAAGCAACTTATCTAAGTAATTGCCACCACCCAACAAAGGACGACGAAGTATAAATATCTTCTCATTTAAATATTCTCAACTATGGACATAAAGGGTGATGTTAATGTTACAAATTTAGCGACTGTACCCATCCCAGAAGATGAAGTTGTTTATATAGCAGCTAAAGGTTCTTTACATGCACAAGATTGCTCAGTTTTTGGCCTAGGACAGGAGGAAGTGAAAGCACTGACTAAAAAGTATCCAGGATCTGGTTCAGTTGTGAATGGAGTGATGATCAAAACTAATATTTTAAATACTATCAATGCTCTTGGACAACTTGGATATAAAATTGTATCAAGCACTGGGGAGACGGAGATCACTTGGACCCTGCAAAGGGAGCTTTAAATGTGTTATTTTAACTTATGAACTTTTATGTTGATGTTACTTTAAAAATGGCTTATAAAAGCACTTGTAATCATACTAATTGCACTGGAGCACAAAACTACACTTCTGTTAGACAAACTATCACGGAAATGGACTGGGAAAGAGGAATATGGAATGCAGGTATGTTGTGTAATTATGATATGATATGGACTGAATATTGTTTATTATGTTTCTGTTTAATATCTGAAATTAAACTTAAAATACATGTCAAAACATGAATGGGGCCCTTGCCAACACTTTGTCCATTTCTTGATCTTTTCTAAGAAGTAAAACAGTCTAATCTTTCTTTCTTTCAAACAATTATTTTATTAAAACTGGTAAAGTCTGAGACTAAATGTGCCTGGTTCTGTTATTTTCAATAAAAGTGGCAAGAAAACAGTTGTATCAGGAGCCCACCTGAAATATATTAAGTTTTAAATTGATTATTTATTACGAAAATGAATGACATGTAGTGCCGGCTTAGGCTTACCCACGGGTGTTGTAAGAGGCGACTAAGGGTATGGGGCTTTTTCAAGTGGTTTTTGGGTGATGCTGTTAGATACCCATCACCAACAATTCTTTATTTCTACTATCTTCTTCCCTATCAACATGGATTCCCTATAACAATGGATTTATAGCTGTGAGTATTTGTAAGTATGTATAAAAATGAATGTTAAAATTAATATTAACATTTCAAGCACCACCATCTCAAAGGACAACATAAATACATATACATGTGATAAAGCCTAGTTAGAGGCAAACAGACAATATACACCAATAAAATAAGGGGTCATGAACTAAAATTAAACCTATGATGAGTTGACTATTTTGCTTAGATATTAATTGGTATAAAAAAAGCACACCCACTCAGATATCTACCAGCATATCTATCATGAGCGACCTTTTCACTAGATATTGCCTTATAAAACAGCCATCTCTTAAGCACTTACATAGAATAGTAGACTTGTCATCTCATTCTAACTGATATCGTGGCAATAAAATAGTGCTTGTGCAAGGGCTCCAGATATCGAAGACAAATCAACAAAAAACATGCTATTATTAACAATTTATTTTCAAACTCTTTTTAAACTCAGCCTGTTTAGGACTCGAATGCAATCTCATAAGTTCTCAAGATCTCTCATTTTGAACCTGGATAAATTGTGCTGCAAAAGAAAAACATCTTGCAAAAAGAGATTTTGAATTTGGAAAGCAGTCGCAGATTTGCAGATATTATTATGCTGCAATATTATTCTAGATATTATTTAAAAGTAAATGGTCTACCGTTTTGTTAATCTTTGTACTGATCACATTTCAGCCTCTACTGGTGATACTGAAAAGGTGAAATCTTTAATACAAAATAGCAAGAATGCTGAAGAAGTTGTGTCAGCACCCGACAATTCGGGATACACTGCCCTCCATTATGCTGCTCGAAACGGACATGTAAACATTTGCAAAACACTTGTAAAGCATGGTGCTAACATCAACGCCCAAACAAGAACAGGACATGCAACACCATTGCATAAAGCATCTGTTGGTGGTAAGATATTATTTAGTATACCCTTAATATGGCCATAATCCTTGTGCCAGATAAATATGAAAGGATGTTCCTAATTACAGATTAAAATTCAGATATGTTTATTATACAATACATTCCTCTGAAACTAGCACATTTTTTATTATTTTAATAGGGATTGTGAACTAGGCGTGAAAACGGCGTGAAGGTTGAGTTTAAATTTGAGGGTTTCAGCTCAAGCAATTTCAATTATTGCAGCCTTAATTGGTAAATACTTGCCGGATGACATTTCGTCCAATATGGTAGACTAATATCTTGATAAAGTCCTGAAAAACTGATGGATGCGGCAAGCGAAAGATTTCTTGCGGTGTGGATTCTTAGTCATAATCTATCATCGCATATAGAGTAAGATCCCAGGGCCCCCAGACGTAACTTATTTTTAAAGTAACGAAGTTAACAGTATAGACACTCTCATATGTGTATAAGAGTGTGCGCATATTCGCTTGATCGGCTAGGCGGCCCTTTTACAGGTATCAGGTAGAAAAGGTAGCTAAAAGCATAGCTAACTTTTCTTAAATTCTAAGTTATGATGTTTGTATATGTTACTAAGAATATGATAACAAATAAATATTTTATATTGACAGACAGTTTCTGTCGGCGGTAATTCCTCCCAGACGCTTTGAACATGATAAAAAAATACATGAACTTTTGTTATATTAAAAGTCTTCAACTTCATATATTATGCTGAGGGGACTATTTTAATACCTTTTCTGTACAGCCAGACCAATCCGAAGGGCCAAACATTCTCCCAGACACAATTAAAATTTGTATTATACCCCAGTCATTGTTTGTTTCACATGCGTTTCGACTGTCATCCTCTAACCAACCCTGGATTTCAATACTCAAGTCATCGTCATAGGCATTATCGTTATTTGAATCTTCTGAAAATATAAAATAGACGACGTGATAGCTCAATAGGTAGAACACCGGTTATCGTGCAAGCGACTAGTGTTCAAATCCTGGGTCGGGCCTACACCAAATTGTCTTTTCTAAAGACATATGTGTGGTTAATTTATCATGGTGGTTAACGGTGAGGGAAAACATCGTGAGGAAACCCAGATGGCCGAGTTCTACTTAGTCATGTGACAGTGTATTCATACAAAACGGCGATAGGCCTGCCCCCTATCACGTGAGTACACTGTCCATGCAAAACGTGGGTACTCTGAACACCAGGTGAAAAAGTCACGTGATGTTCAGAAGTATTAGTACCTCTGCCAACACCTTCGGGGATATTCGGCGTGAATGTTTATGTTATGTTTATAAATAAATTAATGAACATATGAATACTGTTAATATAAAAAAATGCATTTGATGTGAACTTCACATACCTGATCGAGTTTCGAGTAATTCAACGACAAGACTTGGCAGCTAATCGCCATCGAACCAGTTAAATTGATATTGTTTCTCATTCAATGTCCACCCATTATTCTCTGAACTGAAATCTGGTAAATTTTGTGAATGGGCATTATTCCATATACTTGCGATATAGTTTGCTCGACAGAATTGCTGGAGAAGTTCACTTTTACAGGGTGGTAAATTACTTGAATCAAAGTTTCTCACACTTTTCCTCAGAAATTCTTCATTCACATCAGACACTGTGTAAGTATTCATAAAAAGTTGAAGCCTGACAGCATCGACATAGAGTATTACGGGGGCATTGTATACATCGCAAATAAATTGTTGTATTACATCGAATACTTTGTATTTTGTGACATTATCAGTAAATATTTCGTCTGCTTACTGGTAAAATGTAGTAAATACACATTTTGTTAAACGGAGATATAGGGTTTTCAAAGTTTAAGTATTTTTTTTACTAACATCTAAATAAGATTTTGCAGAAATGTATTCAATAAATTATTGGAAATTTAACGTTCTTATTTGCGGTAGCATATTAGAGGCCATTTTCTTATAAATATTGTGGAAAAAAATATTATTTTTAGCATGGGTGTGCACTTATCATATTTGACCTGTAATTGAGAAATGACCTGTAATTAACAGTCCTCTATCATTTATTGCGTTTTTCCAGTAGAAAGAGCGTCAAAAATTACATATAAATGTATTATTAACTATTTTTTTGTAAGAAACGCATTTACTATATTTTACCAGTAAGCAGACGATTTGTTCTTCACCGAATTGGAGAAAAGCTTATTGATATTCTTCATTTTTTTTCAATATATTGAAAGGTCTTTGTTTTCCTCTCTTGAAGAAAGCAGGGTTATAGTCACAGCCTGTAAAGGCAAGGAATCCTGGTAAGCTTTTACATAGAGATGGTCCCAAGTGACCATAGATTTTGGTTATATCTACATATCTTTGCTTATTTCCAACACCGGTTAATATCCAAACGTGTGAATTATTATGTTTAATGTGATACATATTTCCCAGCATTATTGCTGCAACGTCAGTATCAGAACATTTAACTACATTGTTTGGTCTGGGAGAATATTTGGCCCTTCGGATTGGTCTGGCTGTACGCAAAAGGTATTAAAATAGTCCCCAGCAGCATAATATATGAAGTTGAAGACTTTTAATATAACAAAAGTTTATGTATTTTTTTATCATGTTCAAAGCGTCTGGGAGGAATTACCGCCGACAGAAACTGTCTGTCAATATAAAATATTTATTTGTTATCATATTCTTAGTAACATATACAAACATCATAACTTAGAATTTAAGAAAAGTTAGCTATGCTTTTAGCTACCTTTTCTACCTGATACCTGTAAAAGGGCCGCCTAGCCGAACAAGCGAATATGCGCACACTCTTATACACATATGAGAGTGTCTATACTGTTAACTTCGTTACTTTAAAAATAAGTTACGTCTGGGGGCCCTGGGATCTTGGACTAATACGTCATTGGGCCTATATTGATATTATTGATACGTACGCAAATATTTTGGATTTTTATTTGTTGTTTTCACTTATTTCATTGTTTGCAGGAAAACTCGACGTAGTGAAATATCTGTTGGACCTTGGGGCTATTGCAGACATTCAGGACGATGATGGCGAGACAGCTCTGCACAAAGCAGTCAAGAACAATTACACGGATATTGCTACAATACTGCTTGAAAAATGCCCGAAACTTCATGATATTGAAGATAAGAAAGGAAATAAAGTCACCATTCCGTAGTATTTTGTTTTGATTATGTTATTTTTGAAGTCTTGATGTATTTTTGTAACATTCCTTAGTTTATTGTTTATGCTTTTGTTATTTTACTGAAATGTTTATTATGGTTTGTTTTTCTTTAGCATTTATAATGTCTTTAACAATCGCTACATATAAATAGCACTTTATCTGTTTTGTAAAGATTGAATAGGAGTCGTTTAAGGACAAATTTTTATTCTATATTTTTATCCAACTTTTAACATTACTATGAACATTATGGTTAGGATGGTAACTCTTTTTATGAACTATTAATACTATATTTCGAAACTCTTGATAGATTTGCCAATATAGAATTGTCATAGTTTTTAATGTACTTTTGTCACTAACCCACTTTGTATTGTGATCTTTTGTGTATGTTAAATAAACATTACAAAAATATATTTCAACAATTTATTTATCAAAATCACACATTTTGACATAAACACTACATTATTAATTACCTTCCTTCCATCATAAGGAATCTTAATAACAACTTTGGTAAAGGTAGAGCTAATATATTCTTATATAGTATCACATTTGCGCAAATCTTCCTTATTTTAATTCTACAGAGATCATCCAAGCGCAATGGGCTTTTATAGGTTTCATTTAAGTAGTATGCTGTGGTGCCTGGTTTGTGCGATTGTAATTCTGGATTTGGGATCACATGCCCAGCCTGTATAAGCATGAGAGCTAAATCAGGTGTGTCTCTTCTTGCTGCTATAGTTAAGTTGTCCAAACCACATATGCGTAAATCACAAGCATTCACATCTGCCCCATACTGTATCAAGAGTCGTGCAGCTCTGTCTCTGAAATTTGAACCAATATTTTAAAAACTTGGTAGCTTACTTTGGGCAGCTTAAATTCGACTTCACTACTCATCTGACACACTTTCTGTGGTACTTTTTAACCTGCTTACTGCAGTAATGTTAAAAACGGCTTACACGTGCTGTTAATTTTGATTTTAAATATTCAACTAATACCAGGGTGGCATTGAAAATATGGGAATCAAGGAAGTGACAACATACCTATTTAAAAATGTATTTATTGCTTTTCGAAGCATTCTCCGCGAAATTTGACACATTAAAAATGAGTTTCAGCCATCAAAAATTGTTCGTTCACGGAGTGGCCGCGTTTGTCTCCAAAACCGTCAAATTGTGTCAAATTTCGAAAAGCAATAAATACATTTTTATAGATGTGTAGTGTCGGCATAGAATAGCAATACCCCATTTCTTCCGTGCGTTCAGGTGTACGTAAGAGGCAACTAACGGTATTGGGGCTTTTAAGGGATTTTCGGGCGATGCGGTTGGAGAACCATCACCAACAACCTTTATTTTACCATCTTTTCGCCACGCAACTTCCAAAAGTGGCTGAGGATTTTTTGATTCCTTAGCTCTGGCTACCCCTTTTAGGGATTTATAGCTGTGAGTATATGTATGTATGTATGTACATTTTTAAATAGCAATGCTATGTTACTTTACATTTTTAAATAGCAATGCTATGTTACTTCCTTCAGTCCCGAAAATTTTAGTGCCGCCCTCGTAGTATAAATTAATATTGTTAATAGCCTGATTAATAAGTTTAAATTTAAATAATATACAACCTTGCATACATAAAGTACTAAAACTTACCTCTTCATTAACAAGGCTCTATTGAGCGCAGTATCGCCAGTCAGTGCAGTGCAATTCATATCTATGTTGTGTTCCAACAAATATACCAACAACTCTTCAAAGATATGCGTAAGCGTTATGCTCTCCACGGCCACGTGCAGTGCGCTCGAACCAGTTAACTTGTTACGACTGTTCACTGGGGCACCTAGAAAATATAATGGCCGAGTTATCTATCTTATAGGCTTGGTATAAACGTGAGTGAGTAGAGAATGAGTTGCCGTATAGTGCCGGCTTAGAATGTCACTACCCCTTTCTGCCTACGGCGATCTGCCTCTAGCGATTATTTCCTTTTTTCAAATTTGAAAAAGGAGCTCCAGGGACGGAAATTTTTATGTGACGAGGAAATGAAGGTGGCCGTAAATGAATATTTTGTATGCAAAGACTGCGAATATTTTTTGGGAGGGTTAGAGGGAGATTATATTCAAAAATATTTTTTTTGTACATTTCTATCAGCAGTTTTAATACCTTAGGCTCAAAACTTTTCAGCCGGCCCTCGTATGTATGTATGCTTAGTGAAAAACATTATTCTAAAAACTAGAAGCAAAATACGTAAAAAAGCACGATGCAATTGAAGTCATAGAAAGCAAATCAGGGGCTGTAGCACGCTCGTGATATATTGTGAGCCTGTAGTTAGTAAGTGATAAAGATAAAAGACTTTAAAAGTGTTTAAGAGATAACTGTTATAAACCACGAGGTTTGTAGTTAAAAGGGTACACATGCTGCCACCACTATAGAAATATACTTTTTATTCTATACTTCTTCGTTTTTCGTATTCGTATTAAGATATATAAGGCTATGCCTTTAAAAATGCTGAGTCAGCAACCTTTTGTTTGCCTTTGAGGTTACTTTAATTATGTATATCTCTAAATGTTTTGTTATGTTCTTTGCTAAAATTGTGTGTGTTCTTTGTACTAATTGTAATGTTTTATTGTTTTCTAAGGCAATGAATGTTTTTTTTTTTTATATAAACAAAGTTTTTATCTACCAATATATTGTAATTAAAAAATATAATAAATACATAGACTGCAAACATTGTTACCAAATTCATCTAATAAATAGAATCTTTTGTGACAGCGTATGTAACAAATCCTTTCGAATCGGCTGAACGTTTGCTTATGAAATTTTGCGTGTATGTATTCAGTAGGTCTGCGAATATGACGTAAATTATTTTTGATGAATATGCTAATCTTCTTTCTTCCGTCCATTATAAAAGAAATTAAGCTATTTCAGACCTTCTATAATTAAATTCAGGAGCACATACCTTTTTTAAGTAATAAGTCAGCAATTCTCGGCAATGCTATTCGACAGGCGAGTAACAATGGCGGGTCGCCGTGTTCGTTGGGAATATTCAAACCACCTGTTTCATTTCCCAGCAATGAAATAATCTCCTCCTGTTCGAAAAGCAACAAAGTATTAGTATTATATAAAATTTCAAACCTATCTGTTTCTATAGCTTTAATTAGACTCAGCGCAAACCAAACTGAAAAGTGCGCGCGCACCGTCGAGCAAAATATTGAACGCTGGAGCACACAGGCGGCAATCGGCGGCATGCTCACCGCTCCGAGTGCAAGCTTCGTTGAAAAAGGTCTGGGTTGCCCGTCGTCGGTCATCACCGGTTTGATGCTAAAATTCGACGTTGGCAGACGTGTTCAATAAGGTTTATTGGGACTTTGAGGTTGAGTGATTAATGTTTTTTTGGCAGAGGTAAAGGAACATAAAGAATATGTAAGTGTCCATAAAATTAGAAGAACAGTATGGGTCGAAAAACATGTTCAAATGTGAGAAAGATGAAACTCAGACGAATATTATACATTGTGTAAGAATTCACCTTAAAGAGCTCTCTTTTATGACTATAATAAGTAAAACTACGAAATTTTTAATATTTGGTGACGTAATAGCAGTTATCTTAGTGTGGCAATGTGGCAAGACTGAGAGAGGCGGTGCACAGCGGCGGCGAGCGGAAGCTCGTGCACGCTGACGCAAGTATAACGCATACTTGAACGCGCATCCTGCAAGCTCGAGCATTAAATTTGGACGTGTAATTAATTTTGGAATGTATGTCAATAGTCGTAAGATTAATTTTAAAGCAGGCTCAGTTAATGTTCTGCTCTGCTCTTGGTGTGCGCTGAGCGTTAGGCGCATGTGAGCGAGGTAGAAAGATAGTCAAAAAATATATTGTTAAGTCGGTTCGCGGACGATAATTTTACATGATAACTACATACATAATATATACTCACGGCTATAGATCCCTTGAAAGGGTAGCCAGAGCTAGAGAATTAAAAATGCCTCAGCCACTTTTGGAAAGTTGCGTGGGGAAAAGATGGTAAAATAAAGGTTGTTGGTGATGGGTCTCCAACCGCATCGCCCAAAAATCCCTCAACAGCCCCGATACCGTTAGTCGCCTCTTACGCACACCCACCGGAAGAAATGGCACTACACAGCAGATGATAACTACAACATGTAATTTTCTCGTGTACCCGGAGCTTATTGATACATGATTGTTAGATCATGATAGACAGGCAGATCAGGCACATACTCACGTTTATAGATCCCAAACAAAATACAAAATAAGCATCCTTTATGGTGGGTCTTAACATCACCTATAAATTACTTTTAAAAAAAACCACTACTCAAAGTAACCTCTAACGACATTATATAATTATAAGGCGTTACCACGTGAAAAAAATAAACTGAATAATGGCGGCTACATCACACAAAAGGCATATTACCGGTTATCACACGCCTCATCCAACGGATGCCAGAAATATTAGTTTGACTATCTTTAATTCTCAAATATTTTTATTACCTCTCGTTGCATCACAGCACTATGAAGTAGTCTATGAGAGTGCGTGACTCGAGCTCCAGCCGTTAGAAGAACTTCTACAACATTTGCCTGCCCTCCCCAAACCGCCTCGCAGAGTGGCGTGTAACCTGCAAACAAAACCCACCTTAAAACTTATTACTAACCAGTGAGTACTTTGAGTAAGTAAGTAGGAAAAATTATACAACATTTTCGGTCTTATAGGCAGTTTTAATTTCGTTTATTAGTATAGTTTTGTTTTAACCACATACGCTAAAATAAAATTATAATTGATTAGCTTGTATTTACACACACTAACACGCATTCTTTCACACACACACACACACAAACAATCACATCACACACGCTCAGTCACAATTAAAATTTACCACTTAAAACTAGTTAAGATACTTAAAATAATAAGTTGTACTAAAGTTGCAATACAAAACAAATATTATTAATTTTTGTTGTTCACAGTTTCAGTACACATACTTTAGCTTCTTTGTTCTTTTGTCCTCAATGGGCCTAACAATTGGTATATAGCAAATCCAACTTACTTGTTTTGAGATTAAAGGCGACTTTCGCCAGTGCAACTTAATTATTTAACTGATAAGAAATGGACGACTGACAATTTTATTGAAAGGTAGTTGTAAAAAGATTTTAAATGTTTAATTCTTAATTTGTATTGCAAACTGATGTTTTTGAAAAGTTACTGTATTAAACCTTGTAATGTAATTCACATGCGGAATCACGGTATCCCCTAACACAGGCTTTGTACAGCTTAACAGGGGGCCGAAAAAATGTATAATACCTACTTGGCTTAATAAAGAATATTTTGTTTTTTTTTATGATTTTTTGATTTTGATTTACCATGAATTTCTTCACAATTGACATTGGCTCCAGCTCCAATTAAATATTTGACAACTTCAACATGTCCTCTTGCGGAAGCAAGGTACAAGGCAGTTCTATCACTAGTATCCCTTGCTTCTAGAAGAGCATTTCCAGCCACTAATATTTTCACCTGAAATAAGATTTTTATATCAGTATAGCTTCAGAAAATAACCATCAAATAAACAATGTTTTAGTCTCAAGAAAGAAGATTATTAACCACATAACACTAGATTATGATACAAATCAGCAAAGTTAGTTATTACAGCCGAGGAAGATTCTAAGTCTTAGCCAGAGGCAATGGCTTTCAGCAACCGAGCAGTGTAGTGACTCATTGCATGCGAGCATCACACGACTAATTTTGACACTATGTGCACTATACACAACTGCGCAACATACCACTTCTAAATATCCCCTTGAGGTGGCGAAATGCAAAGGGGTCAGCTTCTCGTGCGTTTTATAGTTTACTTGACTGCCGCATGCCAGCAGTATCTTTACTACATCACAGTGGTTGTTCATGACTGCTGAATGAAGTGGAATGATACCATCGCTGGTAGGCAGATCTAATTTGCAACCTGGAATTTATATAAATAGTCATGTAAAACAACCAGTGGAAAATAAAATTGGTTCCCTGGCCAAACGGTATACGGTCGATAATGTTAAAGAAAAACGTTATAAAAAAACATTGCAGCAAAATTGTATAGTTACTGGAACTAAATAAAAACTCACAATCCTTCTCTTTCACAAAAAGTTTCTTTTTTTCGTGCATGCAGCCAGCGCTGATCAATGTATAGTGACGTCATCACATCACAAACATATATTTGAGATTAACTAAAACGTTTTCTTTATATTTTCCAATATTTACACAAACATTATTGGGCTTCAGAGGTTTTGACTTTAAGTTTGATAAAATTAAAGGAAAGAGACATTTTTACCAGCATCTATCAAGAGCTTCACAACAGTAACATGTCCCTGTTCTGCAGCATAATGAAGAGCAGTTCTCATGAAGGAATCTTGCTGATTGATTCCATTGGTTGCAATAGCAGATAATGCTAAGGCTGCACCAGTTCGCTCTAATATGGCTGCATACCACCTGAAAATACATTTTGTGTCAGAGTGCTTGTACACATTGCAAGTAGCTTGTGCATGTTGAGGCACAGGTGTGGGTCATATGCATCGTGAAAACAGCAACCAAAAATTATAAGTGGCAAAATTGATTGAAACAGATTGGTTCATTGGGACAGTTTGCTGCTATTAAACTCATAAAGCTATGCCAATAGTGTGTCCATTTTACTATAGACATATAATGGGCTCCGCATGAGGAGAAATATCGCCTCATGTTGGAGAAGATTCAAAATAAATTCACTAGGTTCTTATATATGAAATTATACAGAGTTTACCCTTACTATCCGCTGATGTTCCCCACTTTATTTGTTCTGGGTATGGTGGGGTATAACACGTTGGAAGTAAGGAGAGACTTAAAACTTTTGATTTACTTATTTAATGCAATTAAAGGTACAGTAAAAAATAGCACTATTTTAAGTCAGATTAAAATAGTAATCCCTAATAGAACCCTAAGACGGCGTTGGGGCGGTGGGGAAATTTGATATCGTTGCCAGTGGCATGTACCAATCTTCTAAAAGAAACCCCGCTGACTCGGGCGTTTGTGGCACTCGGTGAGATCGCGGAACAAATTGATATTTTCGCATGTTCTTTAACTGACTTCACCAAATGCTCATTGCATTATTTATGTTACAATGCAAACTAGTTGCTCTACTTAATTATATTAAACTTAACTTTTAAACTATTAAATGTGTAATCTAGCTATTGTATTGTTAACTTGTAAATTACAAAATGTGTAATTTAGTTGCATTAGGTGACACCACCTGTAAAAACTATATTTCATGACAAATAAATAAATAAATAAATTGCGCCAGTAGCTCGCATCTTTCACCTGTTATTTATTTGTACCTTGTGCAAGTTCAAGTGAGTAACTTGGGCTGGCATGTGTTATTTGCACATTAAACCTGCATTTTTCTTGCGCGGCATAAAAGCACCATTACTTATTCGCAAGTTGGATTATATTTAATGACAAAACTGTTATATTATAACTGAATTTACTATTTTTGATTAAAATAATACATCAATTCACATGCTCAAACATCAGTAAGTAATTCTTCAGAGGTAAAACTCAAGACAAAAGTGAAGTGATGAATATTTTTAATTATAATGATACATTAGTACTATATTGATATTTTAGCGCCATTAAGGATAGAAGAGAAAAAATTATAATGACAGGAATTCAAAAGAATTGATTTGATAATTCTTAAATGTTGATACCATCTTTTCCCCACTCAACTTTCCAAAAGTGGCTGAGGAATTTCTAATTCCTTAGCTCTGGCTACCTACCCCTTCTAGGGATTTATAGCCGTGAGTATATGTATGTATGTATGTATGTTAAATGTTAATCTCAGCATAAATTTCTCTAGTTTTAGGATACTTGACATTTAACATAGTGAGAGACACTCATCCATACATAAAATAATATTAAACATTTAAAAGCCTATTAAATGCCCATCAAAGGGTTTGTTCTGATTATATTATACTGCTATGTAAGTGTGATTTTGACTCTGAAAACCACTTAAATTTGTAATAGAGATTTATATAATTAATAAACCATTTGCTGTGGCATTTTGGCTTCTAATAGCACTAAACTATATCTATCCCCGAGTGTTGTATGAAGTGACAAAGGGTATGGGGCTTCTTAAGTAAAAAGTTAAGACAGGCAATGTGGATGGAGACCCATCATCAACTATGTCATATTTTACAATCTACTATTGCAGTTGCAATTCAAACTTGGTGGCTAAGGAATTTTAAATAGTGAAGCTCTGACTACTTCTTATTGGGGATTTTGAATTGTGAGTATAGGTAGCTATGTAGGTAATAGAATTGAAAGATGCTATGCTTTTAACTTAATGGTGGAATACTGGACAAACAATCTTCTATGCTTATTTTAACATTTTAATGCCAAAAATGGCTGATTATTGCGATTCTGAAAATCTGACTACCCCCAATTTATTTATTTAGCAATTAAGGTATAAATATTAAGGTACATTGCGACTTACTTTTAAACTTTGGGACAAGTTATTAGATTTAAGTATCAGAAAATTCTAAGTTGTCATGATTAATGTATTATTAAATTAAAGCAACTTATTACCATCTACCTTCTGTTCTTGTTGTAATATTTTATTTATAAGTTGTCTACTTACTGACAACCATTTCACTTAAAGAATTGTTATATTAATTTACTTAACAATGACCTAAACTAAGAAATTTGATATTGTGATGTGCAATAAAGAGTTATTGTATTATGTTCTATTAGTAGTGAAGAAAAAATTTAATAAATAAGTTCATTTACTTATAAATTGAAGACCATGTTTCATCTTCACTAGTAGTGGCTGCAAATACTCCTATATCTTCATCCCACTCCAACTCTCCTTGGGGAGAAGGAGTCTGTGATGCGGAAGACACAGGGGATTGTACAGAATTCTTGCTATCATCACTACTGCACCCTTCATTATGAAAGAACATAAAGTACCCTTGATTTTCAGCATTTTTAACTACCTCTACAGCATCAGATGATTTGCTACAACTCTGTTTCATATTCTTATTACTTTTGATTTTTACACCATTCTCAGGTCTTATTTTTCTCTTTTGTGACTTTGTTAAACGCCTCTTGGGATTGAAGCATTTCCTTTGATGACACATCTCATGACTAGCTTCTATCAATGCCTTGATCATTCTGATATCACCTTTAAAAGCTGCTGCTCCTAGAGATGTCTTACCACTTTTAGTAATTTTATTTGGATTTGCTCCTGAAAGACACATATTTAAGGATCATTTTCTAACAATGCTGTTGAAGTTTAAACTCTTAAAAAAAGGCGAATATCTTACCGCGTGATATTAATGTATTAACATGTTGTACATCTCCAGAGATAATTGTTTGAACCATTACATCTTCTATGGAGTCCTCCATTTTATAGAAAAGAAAGAAAAAGAAAGAAACGTACGTACTAGTATTACGTACTTTTGCTACCCTAAATATTGATTTATGTGTTTACCCACTCAAAACAATAATGTTTTATAAAACTTTTAATTTTGAAGACGTATAAGTAAGTATGTTGTTTTATTATTATTTACAATATTTAATTTAACACGATTCAATTTGATTAAACAAATAAGAAAGATGCAGGTCTCTAAATCGTATATTCTAATCTGACTAAGTATTCCTAATTTTTATTTTCTAAAGTATAGATAGATAGATAGATTAAATTAACAATACAAAATTGTTGTTGTGTTTATTTTATTATGGCTAAACGGCAATTGTTCAACACCTTTTTGCCAGCGTCGCGTCATAAAAGGATCAAACAACCAAAATTAAAATTTCATTTTTTTATATATATATTAAAATGTGAATATATTTATATTATTTTTGTATTTATATCACATTGAAAAATAATGTTTTAATTATATGCATTAATAATGTTAATAAAAGGAATAAAAAAGCAGCAAGAATGAGATGATTGATGGATGTAAACGAAGCCAGAGAGGTTTGTCAGGATCGTACAGAGTAGCGATCGACAGGCTCTCTATGCTCTCTGCCTACCACAATGAGAAAAAAATGGTGTGAGTATATGTTATGTTATGTTTGAGAAGAATGAAGGATTGTCTAATTAACATTTTTAGTCATAAATAATCTCGTTAGATAACATGTCATGATGACATTACGATTCAATACTCAAAACGTCTCGAAAATTACGAATTACTACGTACGTAACGTATTTAATATGAAGATTAACCTTGGGTATCATTTAAGCTATCACCAATTTAATTAGTTTTGTGTTTCTTAAATAATAGGGTTTGTCCTCAAAATAGTAGATCTGTCACCAAAATGTAGTCACCAATCAATGCAAAATCAGTTCCACAATAAATCACCTGGAATCCTGAGATATAAGGTCTAGTACCAAATAAATGTTTTTGTATGTATTATAATAGGTGTGTCCTAATAAGTATTTAAGCAAACTAATTTAAAGAGATCACCAATAAATCATATTATGTTACTAGAAAATTGCATTAAGTAACAACCGTGATAGCCCAGTGGGTAGAACACTCGGTTATCGTGCAAACGACTAGTGTTCAAATCCTGGGTCGGGCCTACACCAATTTGTCTTTTCTAAAGACATATGTGTGGTTAATTTATCATGGTTGTTAACGGTGAGGGAAAACATCGTGAGGAAACCCACATGGCTGAGTTGTACTTAGTCATGTGACAGTGTATTCGTACAAAACGGCGATAGGCCTGCCCCCTATCACGTGAGTACACTGTCCATGCAAAACGTGGGTACTCTGAACACCAGGTGACAAAGTCACGTGATGTTCAGAAGTATTAGTACCTCTGCCAACCCCTTCGGGGATATTCGGCGTGAACGTTTATGTTTATGTATGTTATGTTATGCATTAAGTGCAAAAAAAAATAGGGTTGTCATCATCACTGGTAGTATAAATTATATTAAAATAGATTTTTTTGCAGAGTAGTAAATGAAACAATTAACGTGAAAATAATCAATATTTATTGTTTAAAATAATTACAACTGAACAATCAGCGCTGGTTTAAAATAGCTGGCTTATGGCTAGCAGAATAGTAGATAAAACACTTAATTAAAGTTAAAATAATCAATAGTTATTGTTTAAAAACAATAACTACCCATAAAAAATACTACCCATCGTTGAGGCCGGATTGGTAAATTTTTAAAGCGCGCCAATTTGTCTCCGCCCCTTTGATAATTTTTTCATTAAAATTATAAATTGATGTATTAAATTGGTAACGAATACTATTAATTTAATATCTGAACGAAATAAAATGTTACTACTGTATTGGTGACAAAATATCAAATAAAAAGGAGTCGCAGTCAGCGATCGATAATCGATTTATTTGGTGACAGATCTACCATTCTGAGCACAGAGCTATTATTTAAGTTACAAAACTGTTATTATAAGAACGAAGTTTATATTCATGTAATGCAATATAATTTTATTGGTTATCGATCTCTTATTTTACACATATATTAACATTAATTTGATAATTCATACCTGGGAACAATTTTTGTTTATCTGAGAACGAAAATATTTCGTGGCGATAGATCTATTTATTAGGTGATACAACTTGATGACAAATATACATTTTGGTGATCGAAAATATAGTTCCCTTAATGAAGGGTTTTACAACTGTCATTTTTAGTTATAAAAATATCCTCTTGTATTTTGAAACAACACTATCTGGTTCGTGTTTTTTCTTCTCCGCGCTAAATCGACAAAACAATCGTGGCACTTATTCACTTATCTACATTGATGTAATATATAACATGTAATATAAATAACTAATATATGCTTATATATCAAAGTTTAGCCCGAAAAGCCCGAAATTATATGACCTTAAATTATATGAGCGAATGAATTCCATTTATCATCATCGATCCCAATAATATTGGGTTTACATTATGCAAGTGTAGGGCCAAATCTTCATAAGCCAATAGAGAGAGGTCCACTGCACGGCTGGACAGAAGCCTCCCCCAAAGATCTCCACAAGATTTAAACCGTCTGGAGGGGCATAGTGTATTGAAGCATAACCCCTCAAATGAGTACTCTATGAGTGCTACACTTTAGTTTAGATTTAGATAAAACAAATAAGTAGACATAATTTTGTTTGTGGTACCCAATTCCAATTTAATTAGTCAACCAAGATTTAAATTGATTTCTGCTTAAAATGAAAATAATATTTAATATCCTGATCTGAGGAGACGCTAATGTGTTGAGCCACAAAGTTTTAAATGATAGACCAGGTAATAAGTCCTTTCTTTATTCTTACATCTCCGGAAGAGCAATCTATTTTGATCTTTCTACACTACTGGATCTGCGTAAGAGCTTAATTTCTGAGTACTTGGTGGAATGTTGTCGATAATTTAACAATAACGCTTCTAAAGGGCAACCCAACTTTGCAATGACATATTTGTATAGTTAACATAATTCAGTGTTTGTAATTTCAGATGTTTAACCTTGGAACATTAATGTTTTCATCTTTGTGGCTATTTTCTCAACATGTAGAACCCGAATCTCGAATGAGACAATGTTTAATCATCAGTAGTTTAACAATTTTCAAGCCTGTTTATCTTAAATATTATAGATTTGGGCATACAGAAGCTTAACTGATTTTTTAATTTAGTGGACCTGATTGTTACACATTCCAATAATTTCTTATTGAAATATCATATTAAGAAAAGTTTTATAATTGTCCTGGGATGCTTTATTTTGTGATAAGTACATGGAATACCATATCATATCATTGTCAAATATTTAACACTTTTCAATAGTTTGTAGTATATTAATATAATGCATTAGAATACTCTTGCTATGAATAAATATAAGGAGCCTCATTTACAGCCCCTTAAATTATATAACTGGATTGGGATGTTACCTTTTCAAATAAATATGTTTATAAATGAATTCTACATATGATATGATTGCTGTTTATAACGGTATCAAAAACTTTATCCTATTAATATTATAAATGTGAAAGTTTAGATGTTTGGATGTTTGTGTTTTTGAGGTAAAAAGGCTCTTTCAGTACATAATGTATATGAATGAAATTTGGCAGGCTAGATAATTACCCAAATTATAACATGGGATACTTTTTATCCCAAAAAATTGGACCAATAAAATATTATAATTATAATTAGGAAAAACACCTTAAGCTTTGTCATTAGCAAATTTTACAGTACAAAGTCTGTCAGGTCTGCTAGTAATAATATATTTTTAAACAACAAATTGGGCAGTGTGTCTTATGTATTTTTGTTTCAGTAAGGAACTTCAAACAATTATGGCAACTGACAACTGTTTGGTAAAGGCTATTTATTCATTCAAAGGCAAGAACAATGATGAATTATGTTTTAAAAAAAGTGACATCATAACAGTAACTCAAAGAGAAGAAGGAGGATGGTGGGAAGGAACTTTAGGAGATACCACAGGATGGTTTCCAAGCAATTATGTTACCGAATATAAAGGTACCTTTTATATTGTTTTTATTTATCTCATCTTATTCAATTATATTTGATTGTTTCTTGGACTAGGTTTGTGTAGTTCATATAATTTAAATTAATAATATATATTGTATTCATGTTATGGAAGATTTAATTGCATGATGTAAGATTTGAGAGTAATGCCACTATTTTGCAAGTGAGTGCTTTCATGTGTGATTTTATATGTGTGATAGTAGTCACTACATGTGGGGACTAACAGTACTGTTTTATATTTTTTTCTGGTTATGCTTGTTCAGCAACACACTACATTTGCTGCCATACATTACTGGAAGGTACAAAACTAGGATGGAAATTAGAACAGCAACATGTACTGAACATGACTGTTCCCTTTTTCATTCTTCTTACGATGTGTGATGTCTACATCACACTCCATCCTTATATGTAAGCCAACAAGTATAAAATTGTATACTTTTTAAATATACAAACTTTTGAACTTGTTTTACTTTCATAAAGTCTTGAGAAAGACAACAGAATACTATATACACAGTGGCCATCCAATACCCACCTCATTATTGTACTGGAGGAGATGCAGCATGACAACTCCATTAGTAAAGAGGTTCAAGTATGTGTGTGTGTGTGTGTGTGTGTGTGTGTGTGTGTGTGTGTGTGTGTGTGTGTGTGAGTCTGCCTACAGATCAACTCAGACTATCTCTCAGACCAACAAGGAACTGGAGCCCTTGTCTATTCATAAGAATTTTCAAAAGCATGGGTCACCACAACACACTATTTTAAGCACAGTGTCTTGGAATAATTTAGGCGACAATAGTAAACATAGCCTTAGTGCTGTCTGATATGAACATTAGAAACATATTGCACAGTACATCTGTGCAACAAGCTCTGGATCACTGCAAATTCACATCAGGGTTGGTACTAGAGTGAGCAGACCTTGGATGGTTGGAAAAGGAAAAACTTTATGCTCTTATTTACTTAGTCGCCTTCTCCAAACACCCACAGGAAAATAGGGTGACGACATTTTAAGCCAGCACTATCCAGCAAGGCATAATTAAAATATTGATCTCTGGAATCTGAAAATTGCGGGAGTGTCAATGCCCATCTTACAAGTTCAAGGTCGCCAATATGTTGTGGTTGGATCTGTCGAAAAGTTAATACCATTTATTATTTGTTGAAATCTTGTCTTTGCACAAGTCTTTTGAATTTATACTACATAATATGTTATTTCTCTCTTTTATTATTTTAGTTGGTTGAGTTATACCCAAGATCATATGTTTACTGTAATATTTCTTTTAAAGATTCATCAGGTTCACTCACCACTTCACCAATAAGAGCTGTGTCTGAAATTCAAGCATTTAGAAATGTTGTTCTCAAAGACATCATTGACTCGGAAAAAGCACATGTTGCCGAAATGCAGGGTCTTATAACCAACTTTCTACAACCATTGGAAAAAAGTGATATGTAAGTAGTTTGAAACACTATTATGCTAATCTCCATTTCACCAAATGCATATTTGTATAATCTTATAATTGTTCCAGGCTTACAAGAGATGAATTTAAACAATTAACAGGCAATATAATGGAGGTGCTACAAACTCATGAACAATTTTTGGCTTTGCTCGAAGATTGTGCTACAAAAACAGGCCCCGACCAAAGAGTTGGAGGTCTTTTTCTGCAATGGGCAACACAAATTAAAACTGTTCATCAAATTTATTGCGCTGGTCATCCTAGAGCTGTTTGCATCCTTGATAAATACAAGTAAGAATAGTTTTTACAAGTGCAAGAAATACAAGTAGAAGTTTTTATATTTTGAAAGTCTTATTTATTTTGTTATGTAATGTTTTGACTAATTTTTAAAAACAATAAAAACTCACACCATTATTTCCTATTGGGGTAGGCAGACTCTATCGATTGCAACTTACTACGATCCTGGCAAACCTCTAGCTTCATTTACAAGAATTATGAGAAAGTTTACTCCTATCTTTATGACCCATCCCGTTAAAAAATCGTGTTGAAAACTTATAAAGGACACTCTACTATAGTGATGCTAGTTTCAGCTTATTTTACCTGGAATAGATAGTTACCGAAACCGTACTTGCAAGCTAATTTAAATTTTTGACAAAGAAACATCATGATTCACCATGCTACAATACTGAGGACTATGACCATAACTTGTTAATAAATTGCCGTGTAGTGTCGGCTTAGAATAGCACTACCCCATTTCTTCCGGTGGGCGTACGTAAGAGGCGACTAACGGTATTGGGGCTTTTAAGGGATTTTTGGGCGATGCGGTTGGAGACCCATCACCAACAACCTTTATATTACCATCTTTCCCCACTAAAATTTCCAAAAGTAGCTGAGGAATTTTTAATTCCTTAGCTCTGGCTACCCCTTCTAGAAGATCTATAGCCGTAAGTATATGTATGTTGTTAATAAAAAAAAACGTTTTTCAACAACAGAGAAGAGTTAAACGGGTGGATGGAACGCGCAGGCGCCGTGTCTCCGGGTGTGTTAGTGCTTACTGCTGGCTTATCAAAACCATTTCGAAGACTCGGCAAATACCCAGCCATGCTGCAAGAATTGGCTCGGCATGTCCATGAGGCACATCCTGACAGAGGTGACACTCATCGAGCTTCTGTGGTGTATAAGGAAATTGCGGTATGTATTTTAATCATTGCAGCTTTTATTGTATGTTTGTGCGAAGACTAGGAGTTATTGATTTGAAACAATTTAAAATTCCAAGACATTAATTGTAGATGCTGACGATCTGTCGTATGCTTTTGGTATTATGGCTGAGTTCAGGTATAGAAAAAAAAACTTTCTAGTGCTTGATTTTAATTGACTTTATTGTCATTTTTAATTAAAGTTTTGGATTTTCCCGAAAAGTGATTTTAAATACATTAAACTTTAAATACTTAAAGACCCTTAAACAAATATTCAACAGAGTACCTGTGCCGCCTTACGTCGTCAGAAAGAACTGGAGTTGCAAGTAGTAACAGGCGAAGTCCGCGGCTGGCACGGCGGTGAAATATCATCCCTTGGCGATGTCCTTCACATGGGCAGTGTGGCTATCGGGCCCACACATCAAGACCGCTATCTAGTCCTCTTTCCTTCTACTCTACTATTGCTGTCAGTTAGTAAAAGAGTGTCTGCGTTTGTTTATGAGGTTTGTATTTTTATTTTCTGATTCTTGAAAGACTTGCAATGTCAATGCAATGTATTAAAATTGGGGTGTCTGTATTATTAAAACGACTGGTTATAGTACATGCATACGAATGTAAATACGGTACACTTACCAAAATACAATTTTGAAAATTATTGACTGTCTGTCTGTTACATATTTTCACCTACTTTGTATACAAAAAGTGGCGGATGAATCTATGATCGTCAAAGGTATTTTTAAAGTATGGATTTTGAAAGTGGTTTCCTGGATACTTTTTTAATTATCAGATTATCATCGTCCTAATCCATATACCTTGGGCTAGAGTTCGTTCTAGCCAAAGGTATATGGATTAACTAAGCAGTTTATTAGATTATGTTCAAAGCAATAATATTTAAGTTATAACAAAGCCTATATTTGCAGGGATCATTACCTCTGACAGGTATAACAGTGTGTAGGTTAGAAGATACAGAGTCTAGAAAAAATGCGTTTGAGATCAGTGGACCCATGATCGACACCATAGTTGCAGTTTGCCAAACGAAAGCTGAGGCAGATAATTGGGTCAGTTTGTTACAAAAACACTCGAACATGCCCAGTCCAACATATGAGATGGGGCAGCCGCACTCTTTACCACCGGTAAGATATGTTTTTTTAATTAACTGTTTATAGAACAAATGATAAGAAGAAACTTTATGAGGAAATGTAACTATGATTGATTATATGGTTTTTTAATGCCGCGTCTAAAATATGTGCCAACTGAAAACATCTGTCAGATTCATTTTCATATTATTGAAACGATTTTAAGGGAAAAAGAGTAGGTATGTAATGTTTGTTAATAGTCCCTTAGTTTGGAAAATATTTTTATAAAAGATGTAGTACTAATACTAGTACTACATCCTAAGTATAATGCTAGAGAAACTTGATTTTCTGGTTTGTTCTCAATACTAGTTTGAATAGTTGTCTTTACTTTCTATTGACAACAAATAATGGGCGTATTTTTTTGTCTAGCTCACCCGATCTCCCTCTGAAGGAGCGTTATCTAGTATCAACTCTAGTAGACGCAGTCTTTACCACGTTACTTTGCCGCCATCTAGTTACCCGTCTGCTTCACCATATTATTCGTTGACCAAGTACTTTGCTAGACTCGTTAAAAAAAAAGTTATCACCCGACAAATGCTTCGGAAACTGTTACACGAACGACCTTGGGCAAAAGCTTTTGAGTTAAGCGGAATGCCAGTTCGAAGGAGACACAAGAATCGTCTTCGTTTAAAAATTTCCGACGACGGGACAATAGAGACAGAATCTGCATGCTCGGATACAGATCGCGATTCTGATGAATCAGATAGAGAAAGCGATACCACTGAAAGTTGTACTAGTTCCGCATATACCGATGGAAGTCTTTCTTTTGGTGCAAAAGTGTACAGACAGGATGCGATGGAGTGCAGCAGCCCAAGAACAGCTTCTTCCTGTAATAGTTGGACAGGAAATTTCGATTTCAGAAGATTTCCTGAACGAGACAATTGTCTTGACGTACCACCAGGTTTCGTCAAAGGAGATTGCACCCGAGAAATATTTGAAACGGTGCAATCGCCTGCATGCCCAATAATGAGTCCTATCGAAAATGATACAATGTATCGGACTAGATATTTAGGCAGAAATCAACATTCCGAGAGTACTGATGACAGTTATGATTTGTATAAAAGAAGAGATAACATGGCTTGTGAGGATTTGTCAAATTTGGATCAAAGTGCACAAATGGATCCATATGGTAATGCAAACGATATGAGTGACTTTATACCGACGAGACGAAGTTTTCCCAATTATTGTGGGAAAAGCGAACTACCTACTAAATTATGGAAATCAGCTGAAGAGAATTGTTCAGAATTAAAACTTTCGTCACGTGATTCATACGAATCGCACGATTGTATAGATCCCAGGTATTCGCCTTATGAAATTGAAAATACCGAGCAGATCTCATCTGAGCCTTTGATAATTGATCCGCCTCCAATGTTTAGAAATGTAGAAGACGATTTGAAAGTTATAAACGTGAATTTAAATTCTAGAGTTCCCTTCCGAAAACACTCCCTTAATTCTGACAAGCGTATTAGGCGCTCTGCTTCAAAGTCTATGATAGAAGCTGAGGCATATGGAAAATCAGACGAGAGGATGAGCATACGGTCAGACCCCAATAAAAATAGCCGCAAATGTCAGTGTTGTGACAGGTCAACTTGTCATAGTCCAAGATCCTCGGATTCTGGAGTCGTCGGCAGCTGTAATTTGGCATCGCCCGACTTCAACATGATCGAACAGAATGGTTGTGCGGGTACTGGAAATGAATCTGATAGTCTCGATAAAAACGTTCCACATTCTACCGCAGGATTTCTCTATGATATTGATAGGCGAAAAGAGTTGACATTATCCGAGATAGAAGCTGCTACATATGAAGATCAGTGTCGGTGTACTTCACCTTTTGGATCAACAGCCCGTACATCATGTGATACGAGCGTCACTTCAGACAATAATAGTCTGGATGTCATTGACGTCTCTAACGCCACAGTAACCTCTATATTTGCATCCAATCCGCCGGTTTCAACACCAAAAATCAAACGTACCTCTATGAGGTATCAAGTTGCTAACTACAAACCAGAAATAAAACTGAAACCACAACCACCACCGCGGTTGTATCGACAACCAAGTACCCATATAGAAAATCCAAGAAATGTAAGGTTGCCCGTCCCGGATCAGTGGAGTACTTTGAATATAACTGAGCGGAACAAACCGAGCTTACATTACCATATGCGGATATACAGAGATAATCCAGAGAATAATTTATCGAGACAATCTCGCGTGGACAAACCCCGTAATTGTGATAAATCTAAATCAGGAAGCGATGAGCAAGTACGCAAGGCTAGATCTCGAAGTGAGGACTTATCAAAGATAATAAAGGGTCAATGTGGGGCCGAAAGAGGTTTCATGGTGTACCGCTCTGATCTGTACGCGCACTGGTGGATGAAAGCAAAGTTACCTATTGTTGTGGTCAACGACTCAGGCAAGGATCATTATTTTGTAAAGATTTACTGTTTTGTGACATGCCACCGGTTTAATTATACTGACTCGTGTGATAACCAAACCACATATTAATTGACCACTATAATTACCTCAAATATCAGTGCTTTACTTGATCATCCTTGCCTGTGTTTATTCATTATACTAACTCAATAGCGGACCATCAGCCATCCACATATTGCATCACTAATACCGTAGGATTAATGCATGGTTGAGCCTTAGACTACCCTTGATCCATAATCGTTAGCAAACTACAAATGCATAGAAAAGTTATCGCAATTTTACTGACCATTTTCATTGTAATTTTTATATGTGACTTTGCTTGAAGGTTTTTGCTGTACACTTCCTATTGTAGTATAACAATGTTTAACGTAGTTTAACGTAACAAAAACATTGTTCTCTATTGCTGTTTGCGTGTGTTTGATTTATTACAGAATAGCTAAAAGATTGGTTACCAAACCTAAAAAATACGGTCCTTTTGATTTCAAGTAGAAAACAGTATCTAAGAATTGAGATGGTGATTTTTTATTACAAAACAAAGTCTTGAAGTTTTTCGGTAGTATGAAAGATATTTCATAACCTTCTGTTTGGATGCCTAATGAAGATAGACACCGATCACTATTAAAAATTATTTTGTACAACAATGTTAGAATACAATTAAATTTAAAATAAACATCTTTTTACTGGATATAAGTTAAATATCGTACAGAACACGCAAAGTAACATTCAACTCTGTTCAACAGGTGGTCCTGAGCGACAGCAATAACTCTGATTTATCATCGGAGCTTTCAAATCACAAAAGATCGCATTCCTTCAACAATCATCAAAGCTACACGCAACACACTCAGCAAACACACAAAAGTAAACAAAACAGTCAACCCGCTCGCTGGCTATTAAATTCCTGTGATTCTCTCGACCAATCTGCTGCGAAAACGAAAAAGATTCCTATCGGGAAGAAATGTTCTTCAATCGACTTTATCGATGTTACCGACAGTAGCATCAACACCAAAGGTAATATAAATTTATTTGAAATGTGTTAAAGGAATATTTGGGCCCTACTTTTAAAGTATTTTGTTCACAAACAAACAAACATTTTAAATAATTATAACTAGTCCAGTTTGTTTAACAATGTTTTAAGCATTGGATATTACTTTCTATGTCTGATAAATTTCAAATTTTTAGAATGTAATTGGTAAATACGTCAAGAGTAATTAAATTAAATAAAATTTGTTTGTAATTTAGACTAGAACACTAGAAATATGTTACAATAACAACAAACAGTTCAGTTACAAACAGACCCCCACTTGTAAAAACAATACACTATATAAAAAAAATAGACCAAATTAATTTTATCTTACTAAATATACTAACAAGTTGACCTTAAATGAAAGTTAATTTACATGGTGTTTTATACAGGTTGGAGCATTAGTTGCCTCCGCCCAGCGCCGCCGTTGAGACCCCAGTCTTTCACCGTCGGGTCCGACGAAAACATCGGCCCCACGCACCCATACGCACCCCACCAAAGAAAATCAAACTCCTACGAAGAAGATGCGCTCATACTAAAAGTCATAGAAGCTTATTGCACCTCAGCTCGCTGTAGGAACGCTGTCAGTTCTGGTAAGTTCTGTTCCATCTATGACAGCTCTCTATTCAATTCTCATCGGTTGTGATTCCATCGAAACAAGATGTATATCAAACAAAATATGTATTAGAATATAAGATTTGCCTTACAAGGAAAAGTACAAAATAACCTACTAATAATACTACTAACACAATTTTTTTTAAATGTGTGCCTGTTTCATTCACCTCACTAGGGTTAACTTCAACATGAAACATTGCTTTGTTCAATATAAAACTGGTCAATGAGGTTAGATGTACGCTGTTATAAATAATTTGCAAATGTAACGTAAGACTTAACAAGGTTGTGGAATAGACTAACGCTTCATATTTATTATGCAGTACCCAATATTCCACTGGAGATTTTCGAGTCAACAAGGAGGAGAAATGCTAAGTCAAGAAACCGAATAATCAGTTGGTTCCTAGAATAAATTAGTATACGAAATGCGTATTGTACGACACAGTATAACCATATTTATCTCGTCACTAACTAGTCATTTCAACTCATAGTGCCTGAATAACGTTCACCTCACATTTGTAATTATAACATTTGATGTCCACATTCGTTCTATGTACTCGTTAGGGGAATGAGCATATGTTGCATTATTGTCTGTTGTTGCATGTTTAGTCATTTATTAAAATGTGCAATCCTGTTCTCAGCGAATGACGTTATTAGATTGGCCTGACCTAATTTGGATGTAGCTCGAAACAGAATGTCTGGGTATTTGTTTTACTGCTATTTAAGTTGAAACTTCTAATATTTATTTTAAAGTAACCTTTAAAGTAGATGCCAGTAATAAGTCTACGGAATTGAATCTCATGTCCTTTTTTCCAACTATCTTTTTAAACACTCATTTAGGCTAGGAGATTTTATAATGTAAAATCGCAAGAATCTCATAAATGGTTTCGTAATGCTGTTGTTCTCAAATAGTTTGATTCTTTTAATTAATTACTTATGTGACGTCAATGTTCTGTTTGTTAATTTCTTAGGTCGTCATATTTTCCTAATACGTTGCCATAAAAATATATGATGATACTCGTAGAATGCTATCCAAATGAGAAGTGGGCGCGGTGCCAGCGCGTGGCGAGAGTATTTACTAATATCCTTTTAATAGTTGCTTACTTTGTAGTATCATGCGTTGCAATTTGCTTCCGGTGCTAAAACTATGTCGCAGGAAACAAGCCGCATACCCTATAGTTTATATAAAATTTTGTTTCTTTTAGCTGCACCAAGTTAAATATAAAAACAAACTTAAATCTCTATAATTAGATATTTTATTGTATTATTTGCGTGGTTTATGAAGTCATATTATAGGAAGTCTCGTCAAAATCAATAACTTTACACCTAATTTTTAATATTTTTTACATTATATCTGCTCTCCACTCCATACTCATAAAATCTAACTCTAACATACTTATATACCGCTTATAGTCCATCCATAACATTCATTAATCCGCTAACGAAGCAAAGTCGACAAGACAGTTTCTTTGACCTTTCTATTTTGTTACATGCGGCTGCCCTTTATTCCGCACCTGCAGTGGACTTCGCCCACTTGTCCCTCGGTAAAGTACAAAGCCAAGCACCTGCGACTAACCGACCTTTTAATAAAATTTCTATGAGTGAGAGACACGAGGAGTGTGATTCTAAGTTTGTTAAAGTGAAACGTAATAAGAGTTCTTCGGCGGCGGACGGTCAGTACCGTGAGAAACGGTTGTTGTCGGATAGGAAGTTGCAGTTGAACCGTTCGAACCCGAACTTGCACGCGGGCGGGGAGGGGAGTACGGGGGTCCGCGGGGAGGGGGGTGCGGGAGGTCGCAAGGAGGGGGTTGCGGGGCGGCGCGGAGGGTCACATCCCTCTTTGTTAGAGCGGGGACCCGCGCGCCGCTCCACCACGTGGTGCTGCGGCACTTTCATCAAACAACTCAACAAACACCACTTCGACTGACACTTGTTAATGGGTTGATAAACTTGCGAAGTGGATGGTCCATAGTACAATGCTACAACAGTATAATAATATATCAGTGCCAAATACCGTGATAAATTAATAAGATAGATTTTAACCTCGAGGTGTTGGAGGCCAACTATATTTTCGTACTTTGAATGCTAGTAAAAATCTGTACCTTTCACTTGCCTTAACCGAGTCCTCGCTTAAACGAAGTTTTTTCCTGGGTTTCTTTTTGTTTATTTTGTGTTTAGTATTAATTTATATAATTAAGTTAAATATGTGTAGTACATCTTTTCTTTCGTGTTCTTATTAACTAGATTGAGTTGCATGAACTAACCAAAGAATTTATACCATTAATAGTTATTACTCAAAAGTATTCATAATGGCATAAGTGTCAAATTTATTTCCTTAAGTTAATTATTAATTTCATAAAAAGCACGTGTGTGGAATGGAAATAGCTTTATGGGAATCAGCTTCAGTATATAGAGCGCAGCGCTGATATTATTTACAGCTAATATACTATTTTAAGAGTGGCGGCTGTCCGTCACAGCCGATTATATCGTTAGTTTTTATATATTTATAGTCTCTGATTAGCTCCATTAAAAATATTTTTATAGTTGTTCCTCGAAAGATACTCAAAGTAGATCTATATCAAAATTAATTTTATGACGTCAATTACGAATTCGACGACAATAGAGGTGACTCAAGATATCGTAAAATGTAACAGTGCAAAGATACAACTCAAAGGTTAATTGTGAAGTTGAGTTGACAAAAATCATATATACGACTCACTACCTCTAGTAAATTTCACTTAATGCAATTAAAAGCGATGCAGTAGAGTACCGTCTTACATGCTGATCGTGTTCGCATTCGATGCAGTACAGTAAAACAGAAAGTGGAACTGTAGTTCCGTAGCTGATCGGCGCAGCTCGGAGGTCCGAGAGGAATTTTCTGAGTAATCACAACAGGCGCGCCGCACCGTGTCTTCATTTAATATTGAACACCTTCAATGTAGCGCTCTCGAAAATTTACACCTGATTCTAACTCGGCTCCAACTGCATTATGTTCTCACATTTCTCACTACCTTAACTAATTATGATTGAAAACGCTTGCTTGCTGATACCTTTTAGACACTTAACTTTTTAACGGTAATCGTATTATCGTAACAGTATTTAATTTAAACATGCAGGTTAAATAGCGATTTGAAAATGAATATCATTTATGTATATTTAGGATTCATAGGATACAAAATAAAGATACAAATGTATTATGTACTATATTGATGATGTTTCAGGGTTTTTTATAGATGTGTCGGCTAACTGAGATTATTAAATTGTAAAAGTTGACAGCCAGCCAAAAACGCAGTTTGTTACTAAATTATGTCTCCAAATTACATTTCGTTGTCAAAATTCAATAACGAAGTTCTGTCATCATTTTTAATTGAACAACTTTGTATTGCTATATTTTTTAAATTATATTTCTGTTAGTATTTAATGTATACTGGGTGGAATATTTAGATGGTTCGATGCTACTTCTGAAACTATAATACAGTAATTACTATATTGCAATAGATAATTTCATCGATTATATATAACCAACAGCTGCATTTATACATTCGAAAACCTCCGGCTTAATTCAGATACTGAATTCGGTTTTGAAAATGAATCGTTAATGATACATGGAGTTAATTTTTTTGGGAAATATTCGTGTGGATTCTATATTAAGTTGAATTTTGTATTCATATATACATATATTTTAATAATCCGTTTCAAAATCATAAAACTTGAAAGTTATATGGTTCGTACAATCGATATAGTAGTGTTAATTTCACGATGCGAGGTATTTTTTTTTGTCATCTGTATAAACACGTTTTGACCTATGTGTGCGTGGGTTTACTGGTTCTAGGAGTTAGCTCTTATAGTCTTCTCTTGCTAATAAATTAATTTTTAATTTGATAAAATAACAATGGGGTTAAACCGATGACAAGATGTCTTTGTGCAGCTTGTTCTTTGTATTATAGTTTCAGAGAAATATGTATCAAGCTGTTTGAATTGGTCATGACTGCGATATAATATATTATGTCTGTTATTGGTATATCGCATTAAATATTTGCTTTTATATACAGTATACTATCTGTTGTAGACCGTATTGTGTACATAAGGGTGATTATCTGATGGTGCTTCTAGTCATAGCAAGTTTCTGTTTTCATAGTTTGATATGTACAAGTTTCATGTATCGTTCCACGAGATGTATGACATATTTAGAAATTATCATATTTTGTCGATTATTGTCTATGTATTCTATATATTAATGCTAATATTGTTACTAATATTTATTACATACGAATGTGTCTAAACTAGAACCGGAACCTCAGACTAACATATTTATAAAGTTGTTTATTAGTCGATAGTCATATAGAATTGATTATGTTTGATATTTAATAAAAGCTGTTGAAAAGTAGATCTTCGCTTTGATATTTCTACACTGACCTTTCCACATATCACCGCACCATTCATATATCCCAGACACAGGCTTTGTTTCTACTAGGTATGTATTATTAGTTCTACTACCTACATACTTCAAGTATAGATTTCTGTTTTTAAATAGTTGTGTTTTACAGATGGTGAAGAAGAACTTGGAATGTCGATAGAAGCCTTGGTACGGTCTCCCTCACTACCGCTGCGCGCTTATCCGAATCATTCAGCGGCCAGCCTTTGGGCCTTAGTAATAAAAATGCAAAACGAATTGAAAACTCTTAAACTAGACGTGAAAAATCTTCAGACCCAGTTAAAAGATGAGAAAAATGAACGCAATAATGCAATTGCTGCTTTACACGCCAACAGCTTTCTGAGAGACGCGAGAGAGAGTAAATGCTGAATAATTAGTACTAGTCTGCTTTGAGTACATGTTACAAATAGGTTATTTGTGAAGTAAGACGTAATGAAATATATGTGTGATATTTTATACAATAAATATATTTTAAAAAATATATTTCTTGAGTTTCTTTTTTAACTTTTAAGTAAAAGTTTATTGCCAATATAAGCAATAAATAAGCAATAATGTAAACACGGTAATATGTTGCACTTAACCTACTTGTATTGAGAAGCAGATCCTAGTACATAAAAGCTATTTATTACAGTGCACTCTACAATACAGCCCGATACAAAGAACATTAAAGTTTTATATCGTAAAAAAATATCTAAGGTCCCTTTTCATCCCATCGTGTGTACGGAAATGAAAGATTTAGCAGATGAAATTTGCATAAATCTCTTTTTTGTATTTTACATCTAAGGACAGTCAAGATTGACAGCCTTAAGCTGCATCTATGCAGTATGTTAAAAATACACCAATCCTCATCATCTCACCTTTACCTGAGTAAATAGTGATTAATATAGAGATAATACTTAAAATAAAACTTAAAATTAATACTTAAAACTTGTTTGGCATCGTGAACTAGGTATCTCATTTTACTACCACGGCTCTTAATTTATATATTTAGATATGTACATATAGCTGAGTAGTGCATGCTTCGAATAGTATTAACTCATCTCTTCCCGTGAGTTTCGTACAAAGTGACTTAAGGACACCGGGCTTTTTAAGTGATTGTTTGCGGCGCGTTTTTAAACCATTATTCTATTCCTTCTTTACTTCCAAAAATGGCTGAATATTTATTGATTCTGAAGCTCAATTAAGTCTTTTATTAACTGTATTTATAGAAAAAGGCGCTGTGTAATATAGGCTTGGAATAGCATTAGTCCATTTCTTCCCTTGTATGTCTTAGGAGGCGGTTAAGCGTAGTGGGCTTTTTATTTGATGGGCGATGTGGCACGAGACCCATCACCTAACGTCTTTCATATCAAAATTTTCCCCTATTGAATCTCCAAAAGTTTCTGAGTTAATAGGCTATTTGACTGTAATAAAAAAATATTTTTTTTTTATTTCATAAGTCTTAATATTTCTTTCTGAAAGCGATTTGTAATAATGCGAGATAAAAAAAATGCATTATTTTACCAAAATTCGTCTTCTAAAATAAGTTTTTTCGATGCAACTGTCACGTGACTAAAAACGACCGTAATTGGATATTTCTATGATAACGTAGATTGCGCGTAAACAGACTGTGTATTGCTTCGCTTATTGGTGTATAATGCGGAAGTGACGTCACTACGTGCCACAGCCGCCATAATACTTAAAGTCGCGTTTTCGCAGCACATTTGAATATTGCATACATACATACATATACTCACGCCATTAGTTCCCATTGGGGTAGGCAGAGACTATCGATCGCCACTTCGTACGATCCTGACAAAACTCTCTAGCTTCGTTTACATCCATCAATCTTTTCATACATGCCTTTTTATTCTTCATACTACGGACGCCTGCCTTTTTGAGCATACTCTCAATTTGGTCCAAGTGTGTTATCCGTCGTCGTCCTCTACTAAAATGACCATCCACACTAGCTCTACTTTTACCAATTTTCTATCATCCATCCTCTCTATGTGCCCAAACCATCTCAACATTCCTTTTTCTATCTTTCTTACAATATCATCTTTCACACCACACTTTTCACGAATAACACTATTTCTCACTCGGTCACATAATCTAACATAACATAACATAACATAAACGTTCACGCCGTTTATCCCCGAAGGGGTTGGCAGAGGTACCAATACTCCTGAACTCACATGGCAAGCACCATCTAGTTTCCAGAGAAGGTACCCACGTTTTGCTTAGACAGTGTACTCACGTGATAGGGGGCAGGCCTATCGCCGTTTTGTACGAATACACTGTCACATGACTAAGTACAACTCAGCCATGTGGGTTTCCTCACGATGTTTTCCCTCACCGTTAGCAACCATGATAAATTAACCACACATATGACTTTAGAAAAGACAAATTGGTGTAGGCCCGTCCCAGGATTGGAACTCACGCCCTTCTGTTTTCGGGCGGGTGTTCTACCCACTGGACTATCATGTCGCTTAATCTAACATTACAAATGTTTCTGAGGGACCTCATTTGAATATTGCATTTTCTTTTTCGATTTCTTAAGAAAATAGCTAAAATAAAGACAGAAAAGTATTATTTTAGGGCTGCCTATAAACAATTACAACAACAACTATTAACACCGTAAAAATAGTTTTCAAAACATTGTCAAATAGCTCATTGTAATACGAAAGCTCTTTTCTGGGAAGTATATTAGTGAGTATAGTAATTTATGTAATACAATGACCTTACCATCCATAGTTGGTCCGGTAGAGAGCGTATTAAATGATGAGACCGCACATAGTACTTCTACTTAAGAACATAATGTCTGTTAAATGTTAAGCTATGATGAGCGATAAAGAGTTTTCTATTATATCTGAAGAAAACTATACAGATAACTTACCCAGCTCACGCAATTACTTGAATACGACACAACCGATTTGGCTGATTGCTTAGTTCTTGTAATGTCAATAACTTGGAGTAGGCTTAAGTGCGGATAAAATACCCACGAGCGAAGCCGAGGCGGCCAGTTGACTTTAATACTAATATTTTGGACAATCCCAATGAATACGATTTTAGATTGACGGCATGTTCATTGAACAAAAATCGGCCATTACCTGCTTCTGTCTTTTGAGGCCCTGACCTTTTTAAAATATGTCTTCTATTTTTATTTAGTAGTTAAAAACGACGATAATAATGTTTTTTATATATATATATATATATATAAAGTAGTTTTGTTGCTTACTCTTTTGCCTAGATAACGTTATATGCGATGGTTGCATAAGTCTGTTTGTATGCATGGCGACATCGTAATTGAACTATTTATTTCCCTGGTTCATATCACATTTGCATAGATCCCGGCGCACGTTGACAAAGTGAAACATTTTGAAAGTAGATATATTGGAGAGCTCTCTGGACTGTAGTTGCGCGGTACACGGGTCACTGAGTACCCTCTCATCCGCACACCACCTACACGCGTGGGGTGAGCAGACAGGTCACTCTGACCCATCTGCAAAGAGAATAAACGATACGCCACCCTTCTTGTGAAACTTCAAAATTTACCTACCCAATTCACTGAACAGCATTTGTACTTCCTGTTACAAAATTAGCTGAGAGGATTTTTATCTACCGTTTTATTAAATTATCCCCGCAACAAAATGACTTCAGAAAAAACGAAGATGTAATTGGAAGATATCGATCAGCAATCCCCGGAACTCTATTCGAGTGGAAACTTCAGCTATTTACTTGTTGTTTTATCGACGTTACTGTTTTTATTTCATTGTCTTTCATTCGCTTCTCAGAACATTGTCAGAGGAAAGAATTTAATTTCATTTTCGATTTACTGAAAACACTTCTCAAATTGCGCATTTGAGCGGAACAAGTGTACTCAGTTTCGCCCGCTCGTAAATCTGATTATTAAGGTTTAAATTTATAGGATGGCAAGAAACCTTCGGAAACTCCATGATCTACGTTCGTAATTTAGTTTGTTTACCACCTTGGCTTCGAGTGGAAATTGTTTATTTTTAATTAATAAAAGACATATCACTAAGAATTAAATTGTTTAATAAAGATATTGAAAATTGTGACAACGTAAAAAAAATATACTTTGGTCTTCTTATGGCATTTCATAACAATTTCTTAGAGCATTAACATAATCGATGAATTAGATAGATCTACTTGATGTTCTGCTGGTAAGGGTCAAAAGTGGTGTGGAATCGGTAGCCGTCTCTCCAGCGATGTACTTGGTTTCTAATGCGGGTTACATCGGCAGCATATGTCCTGCAGCATCCTCCGACGTACCTGACTCCCAAATCCAGCCACTGCTGAATAAACACCTCAACCGGCTCGCATTTATCTCGGTCTATCCACCTGAAATGTACAAAACATTAAAGAAATTCTTTCTCCAAGTCGATAGTTGATTATTCTGCCGTTTGTAGGAACGCCGCGAAGGAAACAAATTAACGCCTGTCAGTTATTTGTCAGACTTTTCCGAGCAGACGTAAATGTTATTGCTTGTTGAATATTTCTTAACTATTTGTTACGAGACTCGTTAAAGATGTTTAGCGTGAACAATTATGTAAAAATACTTTCGCTTACTATGGTTGAAATGAAGCCTTATGCACTAAATATTACCTAGCAATATTTTTAAATGTTCAATAGATTAATATAATTTATATAAATTAACATAAGCATCAGTTCTTACAACATCATAAAAAAATACAAAATTCAGGTTTAGTTTAAACCAGCCTACTACGGTTGTACTTCGCAACCGTAGTGAATTAATTAGACGGTATAAAAGAATAAATTGCAAGTTGGCATTTGAAGATCAATTAATTTGTATTATATTGTTGTTGTATTAAGTACGTAGTGTAGTACAATCACGATTATTTTCTTTTAAATTAAGAATTGCAATGAAAATTTATTTCTTTATATAAAGAAATATTTAGATATTGATTACAACTACAAAAATAATTCCAAATAAATTAATGTGGGAATTTACTTACCCTATTTGTGGGTTATATTTCTCTCCAGAGTTGGGATACACAATGAGAGGTATGGGCGCGTGTGGTCGGTCGTCGTTGAACCCAGCCATCAGGTTAGATATATATGATGGAGCACAGCAGTTCACGCCCACAGCTACTAACTGCTCCGGGTTCGATTCCCAGCATTTTTTGGCGACTTTTTGAAAACTTTCGCCGTGTGCTATGCTCTGATTGTCCTGCAAGTAAGAAGTTGGTGGATAAATTTTAGTTGTATCACAATATGATCGAGGATATAACGGACAAGACAAAGTAAGAATAACGATTGACGGTCGTATCACTTAATATAAATTAACTGATTAATAAATATGGGGTCAAAAAAATATTTACTTAGACATAAATTATAATAAATTACTAATGGATTCGTCATATAAAAGAAAGAGAAGCAATCATTAGAAATCAAAAAACATATCTGTCGTTCTAGCCAGACTAATCTGGCTATTTAAAAACTTAACATAACTATAATATTTGCTATCAAACACTACAGTAAAAACTAGGCAAATCCACCGAACTAATTCTGTGAAAAAGCAACAACAAACATTTTGCCTAGAAACATCGGAGGTTTAAATTATTCAACGCATGTAAAGTGTTAGCTTTGGTTTCACTTACCTTACAACTAAACGAGAGCCACGCTTTCACGTTTGGGAATTCTCGTAATAAGTCTACCAGCATTTCCGCTTCCTCCTGGCATGGAATGGTCTCTAGAGCTATAAGATCTACACCAGCTTCCACCAGAGCCTGCATCCGGGGCTGGTGCCACTCCTTCATTGTCTATTTAGAAACAAAAGTGTTGCAATATTAATACTCAATTGGGATCCGAGTAGAATTAAAATTTCACGAATTTAAAGAATAGAATAGGATATCTATAATTGACATAACATGGTACAATACTTACAGCATAAAAAGACCAACATGTTTACCTTTGCACGCATGCAATTTTTAGTTCAACAATGTGGACAATTTAGTATACTACAAAAATATTTTTTTAAACATACTTACATACATATACTCACGGCCATAAATCCCAAAAAGGGGTAGTCAGAGCTTCAGAGCTAGAAACTCGTCACCCACATTTGGAAGTTGATAGGGGACAAGATGGTAGAAATAGAGTATAGTTGTGATTATAATAAATATGTTTAATATAATATATTTTCTCATTAAATGGGCTATAGAACAATGTTTTTTTTAATACGGTGCTACTTCCTTTTTAATTAGCACCTATAAACTCTGCAGCTTTATTAGAATGGATGTGTAAGTTAATTTCACTAAGATGTCTATATGCCCACATTTAAGAATGAAACATTTTTATTTATAACAGGATAGTCGTATATAAATATAAATTTAATATTCATATTTATTTGTTAACCTAACGATGGAAATGCGGACCAACAGCTCTCAACGATATTTTATAAAATTAATTAATGTGTCCGAGTTCGATGATGCTCGCGTATAAGGCTTTTTGAGTAGAGTAATATCATATATAATAATCGGGATTAACCAACGAATATACGTAAAACAGTACACATCAACATAAGTTGCATTAATTTTATTTTGCATTATGAAATTCCTGTTTAAGTTTCGATTTAATCATATTAAAGGTATGATACTAAATTACTGCGACTAAAGTTTAGCATAGGATGAACTTTAATGAAAGAGTTTCTTTATACTCTCAAAAGTTAATTTGTTCTAGGTTTCATTAATTAACTGTTCTCCCCGCTTAGCTCCCAATTTGGCGTGCTAAAAAGAACTTTCATTTCGACGATGTAAATTTTAATTTACAGTCTAGTTTACGATCTTTTTTACGATTTCTTTGGCACGTTTCAGCTTTATTGGGCTTGCCGATGCATTTATGCCCCTCAGAATTCTCAGCTAAATTGAATTGCGAGAATCGAAGCAATTAAAGAAAAAACCAATATTTCGAATGTACTTTAGCTTTGGCTATCATCAATCAGACTCGTGTAGGATTTACAACTATCGATTGAACCCGATATTCTCGTCAAACCGCCAGCTGTTAATTCCAGCTTAAAATAATCCGCACGGCACAGACTCGTGCCACAGACAACTAAAATAGTCAATGCTAAATAGGGTCTCAGGTCGTGACATTAAATTTGACCTAGTTTCCCTAATGGGTTTGTTCGTAAAGAAGTAATAATTTCACCTGAACAGATGTCGTATCCGCGTAACTGCCATCGTATTCTGAACCGTCGTGTAAGTGTGCTCCGTAAGGCCCTACCGAGCCTACTACCAGCGGAGTATGTTCTGCAAAAAGACATTATCATATTAGGTGGGTACTGTTGGTATAGAATAGTAGCACCCTATCTCTTCTCATAAGTATCGTAAGTGGCGACTAACAGAACTGAGGCTTAAAAGCGATTGATGAGCGGAGCAGTTGGAAACCCATCAGATTTACTTTACCATCTCTTCCTCTCACAATAATACATAGATTAAAACTAATCAATAAACATTAATCGAATTGACTATCAAAGTATAATAAGATTTGACTTTTACGTTACCTGATAAATTAATGTAGGAACACTTACTAAGTGTTTTAAAACCATATGTGTTGTGAAAATCATACTACACATTCAAATCTAATCCACAATCGCATGTTATGAACGTTTGATTCAGTTAAATACATTCTGCTATAGTAATAGTTTGCGTCGGTCGTGAAACATTTCAGAATAAGGACGTAATAGGTAGCTTAAGGCATAGTCGCGTAGCGTACTCTAGGCTGCTCACAATGGCATGGCGGGGGCGCCGCGCCCGCCCCCCACGGCGAGCGGAGGCAACTTATTAACAACCCGGGCACAAATACTTAACCCCTTACAATGTGTAATTAATGCGTGGCATGCTTGCATCGTGTGAAACACTGAAACCATTGTTATGACGGGAAATGAACACATTCCTTTTCTCACTTTTAGAAATTTCTTCATTCTCGTCCATGCGAAATTTTTCTGAAACGTTTACAATTAAATTATAATGCAAAATTACTTTTCTTTTAGTGACCTGTTTTTCTTTTTTGAGTGCCGGATCGGAGCAAAATAGCCATTGTTTAAGCATTGTTCTAGACTTTATTGGTTAAGTTTTTAATATAGTTAAAACTACTATACTAACAGACTGGCGTTTTAATTTCTTTCACAAGGATAACTGTGATTAGACCTGGAGTAATATAATTCGTATTCTAGCCCACCATTATGTGTTAATTTCATACATACAAACCAACCTAATTTTGTTAATAAAAAAGTTCTTTGGTGGTGGGGTGGGAGGTGTACAATTTGTGTGAATATAAAAAAATAAAAGCTGTGTTCGAATCCTTCATCAAGAAATTTGGTCGTCAAAAGTTTAACCGTTTTCCTTATTTATGAGTGAAGTCAATGTTTGTACTCGGAGAGAATAAAATCCGTCGGGATTAAAAGAATTTGCGAAATCCCTCTTCAATGAAATTTTGATTGTGTTTGCAAACTTACAATGAGAACACCCCGCAGAAATTTATAGGAAATTTTACTGTTGTTATAAAACCAATATGAAATCACAGGGCGCTCGCTGCAGGTTTACACAGCTACTTATAATGAAGATTATAATTGTCATGTTTATTTTGATTTATGTGTCTCTTTGTAAACGTATTTCGGTAACGGTTAGCAAGGTTTATTTGGAATTCTCAAAAATATTACTTACATTTCAACTCTTATTGGGAACTTTTGAGGGAAAAGAGTAGGATAAAAAATATTAAGTAAAGGTATCTGAGTAACAGTTTTGAGTAACAGTTTTTTCTTCACATATTTCGCAACATTAAAAAAAATTTTCAAAACGCCACAAACCTATATGTATGTAGTCTTGATATTCTTCAAGGTACAATTCCCGAGCCCGTTTGGCCAGTTCGACTGCTCGCACCATGAGCTCGTACGCTTCCTCCTTTGACACTCCCAAATGTTCCACAAATCCACCTATTGATGCTTGGTATGTGTTTGTTATTACTAAATCTGCACCCGCTGAAACAAAATAAAATATATTTTTTATATAATTCTCGCATAACTGAGCTTGTAAAGTTTGTGATAGATATTATTGAACCAACAATTCATAACAAGCATTTTTTTTAAAAGATTTATTATTTTAGTACTGAGGACAACAGATTTACTTTCACTGCATATACTGCATGTAGACATAGTACTAAATGTACTCTATCGGTTCACTACTTCTAAGATCGGCTTAGTTGTACCACAGATAATGTACGTTTGGAATTGTTATGTCGGTCAATTTTCCACCCTTCGTTATTTCATAGGAAAGCATTTTCTCTTGTGATGTGCTGGTTTGAACTTTACTCGGGATACCACCCTGTGTCTTATCTCATGTCATATTAGTATTTTATATATCAAGGCTACTATTAACGATGAGACAAAACATCGTAAGTAAACCCACATGTTACACTGAACCGCGTTCTGAAGTTTTCTTAAGATTTTATTTGTGCGAAATTCAGGTCTATCACATAAAAGCTCCATTCAAAAAAATATGCATAAAAATATCTTGTTAATAAGTCAACCAAGACAACGCATTCCACAAGTCTCCGTTGGATTTCAACCAAATAATCCTATGATAAAGCTGGCTCCAAAATAATTTAGTGAGAGCGCGAGTATATCGCAGAGGCCGTGTGTTTGCTATTCAGATATACGGGACTGCCGTCGGCTCCTGTGTTGGTAGACAGCAACTAAAGCCGCATATTCGTCCTGTCACCAGCGGAAAATTTATGTAATCGCCTTTTTTCTTTAAACAATTCGTTTTACTTAGCTACAGCAAAAAAAATAATTTAATGAATCTACGTAAGCTGGAAAGTATTAACAAAATTAGGAGCGTAAAAGACAATTAAATGTTTGGTTGTCTCAAAACCTCCATGATGATGAAGTTCTGTTTAAAGCGAAATTATTTATTAAATTTGCTTCATCAAAAAATGAGGAAGGTACCATGGTGGAAAGATTGTAAATAAGAATATTATTATCATTATATTGTTAGTAGTTATATATAGGTCCTTTTCTGACCGTTTTACAATTTCTTTGAATTTTATTTTCTAAAACAGTGCTAGTATTATTGTTTCGTCGAAAGTAAAAAGTCTCCACTAATTTCGGTACGAGTATTAAGCCAATTCAAATCACTAAAGTATTACAAACAACGACGGCCGAACTTTATCAATAAAGTGTTTTTCAAATTCAATTCACTCCATTATTCTTTCAATTAATCGAGTGACTTTAGTTCAAATAAAGAAGTCTTCGAAATACCTTCTAACTCTATTCAAGAAGTTTTAATTAGAAAACTTGGTTTAATAAACATTAGGCTAGGCTGGCAAATGGCAGGTAGGTTCGGAAGTTGGCCAAACGGCAATATTGCTGAAAGCAAAGCAAGCAATGCTCTCATATACAACTTGTGCTTCCAAGAAACTTTGGGATTAATGTTAACATAGTTTAGCTGGGACTTTGTCTCTGATGCCTTTCAAGTTTTATTTTATTATCCACGATTATTTAATATTATTTCTTTGTTTGTTCTTGGTAACTTTATAGTAAGTGGCTATTTGAAAAGTGGGGATGTCCTATTATTATTTTTTTATATGATTTTATATCCCAAGAATAACTAGTGTTCCTTTTACTAAGATGATATCCATCTAGATGTTGGGGGACTTACAAGAAACTACTATTACGGATTAAGCGTTGGCCCCTTTGCATTTTGAATTATACGATGTTGTCTCTGAGGAATGAACCTCCTTAAAAGTTACAAGGTTAGAGTCGAAGCCATATTTCAATCCATGCCATATTTTAAGTTTGAAAATAGAAATGGAATCTGCGTAGCATATCCACCAACAAAAAATTGTTTATTAATCAAAAGTATGAGTGTTGATTATTTTTTTTAATTATTTAAATTATTTGATTAAAAATTTATGAAAAGTACGGGAACTATAATAAACTGTAATATTACTATGAATAGTCTGTAAATAAACCATACGTAAGGTGTCATATTTTGATGTGCTGAAATGAACCAACTCACAAACAAACCGGTATGAATTGTACATTTTAGCCATAAGCTAACCGAAATTCAGCGCTGTGGGTTTACACTCGGGCTAATTCCAACTACCTCACATTTAGTCGTTGTAACAAGATTCCTAAAATTAAAGCTAATTAGAAGCCTCTGATTTCACATTTGTCCTTAACTTAATGTAGTTATAAAACTAGTGCTTTCTAAGGCTTGAGGACTCTGAGTCTTTTAGACTAGAGCTCTCTGTCACTTACAGGGCTTGCCTATTTTCTATGAAGCTCAATTATTCAGATGTTTCAAAGTTTGAAAATTTTTAGACCTTATGCTTCTTTCAGAGCTCTTGCATCTCAGATCTTGAGAGGGTCTTATTGACTCGAGTCTTGTACACCAATAAGTTATTATTAGTTTCGGAGATATTAATTAAGGTCATGAACTTAAACTTGAGCTCTTATAGAAGGCCCAACGTTTGATATAAAACCAAATCCCGTCTTAGTTTCCGACCTTCGAGCAATAAGTATTCTTCCATGTGCATCGAAGATAGTAGAGAGGGTGGTATGCGATCAGCTTACGAAATATCTGGAGAACAACAACATTTTGCCCGTATACCAATCAGGATTCCGCAAGGGACATTCAACAGCGACAGCCCTCCTTCATGTTATTGATAATATACTCCATGATTTAGAAAACGGAAAGAGTACAATATTGGCACTGTTGGATTTCTCCAGAGCTTTCGATTGCTTGTGCAAGCCTTTGCTGCTATCCAAGTTGTCGTATTACGGATTTGATGTATCAGTGATCCAATGGTTTAATAGTTATCTGACGGGGAGAGCACAGTTTGTCGAGATACGTAGTAGAGATGGTATATTTCACACTTCATCGGTTAGTGAACTAGAAAGAGGTGTACCACAAGGTTCAATTTTGGGCCCCTTACTGTTCATACTATATATTGCAGACCTAGTTCAGAATATAGAACACTGTAAATACCATATGTACGCCGATGACTTGCAATTATACATTTCTGGTATACCGACAGATGGTGCCCTCACTGCTGACAAACTAAACGCAGATTTGGATCAAATTGTTTCCTGGTCCGAGAAAAATTGCCTTATTTTAAACCCTGATAAGTCAAAGTTCATGGTACTTGGAACCAAAACACAAATACGTAATACGTTGGGAGCTCTCGCGAACAAGGATGTAACTGTTAGGGGCCAACCACTGGAGAGGGTGGAAGAAGCGCGAAACCTTGGTCTGTTAATGGATGGGGAACTTAAGTTCGAAAACCACATCCAGGCGGTGGTTAGCAATTGTTTTTACCGTCTCAAAGTACTTTACAATATTCGTGATTATCTGAGTGTGGATTTGCGTGTTCACCTTTGCGAATTGCTGATATTGTCAAGGTTAAATTACGGTGATGTGGTTTATGGCAGTTGCATACTTGGTCGTACACAGAGGCTGATACAGCGTGTGCAAAACGCATGTGCACGTTATTGCTTTCATGTCCCACCACGTTCCCACATCACTCCACATTTGAACGATGCAAAACTACTTAATATGCAGGCTCGTAGATGGCTACACCTTGCGACAATGATGTTTGGTGTTGTCAGACTGGAATCACCAGCATATTTGTATAATAAAATAAAATGGTCATCTATGAAATATCAGTACAAAACAAGAGCAATCCTGCCGAAATACAGAACAGCGGCATTTCGAGGCTCTTTTAAATTTGCAGCGTCCAAATGTTGGAATTATCTCCCTCCCCCAATCCGTGAAGTGTCAAGTAAAGGTACCTTTAAGCGTAAGCTAAAAGTATACCTACTTGCTCAACAAAATCCGCCTCTCTAAATGTCCGTTCCTGTCCTGTCTATTTTCTATATGCATTAATAATATTCATATTATTTTTAAATATGTATTATTTAATTTAAACAATCTATTTCCTGCAACTGTTATTGTAAGTAGTTTATGTTGTTTTCTTTTCATTAATTATTTTAATTGTATAGTTTACATGTATTAAGTATAAATATACCTACTAATTCATATTATAAGTTGTATTTTTGTGTACAGATATATAACGAATGTATTTGTTATTTAAGTTATTATTGATTTGCTATATATGATTTGTATTCTTATTCAGTATGTAAGTACTAAAATATCTTATTTTTATACTTTTATATTTATCACTTATTATATTTGTGTATGTATTTATGTAATCAGCACATTTTAGCACTGATCAATTTTTTTTTTTATTTTTTTTTTTTTTGTTATGTTTTACAATAAATTGGCTGTAGTGATTTAAATTTATGTAAGGTCCGTATGTCACTACAAGTCTGGCGCTGACTGAAAATCAGTGTTGTGAGGTAAAACTCACAACGACAACGCGTCAATGAATCAGACGCCATTTTGTTGTTTTCGCGCATTATGTGAGATGAACACTGTTTTTATTGTTAAATGTTTTTTTTTTTTTACCTTTATTTATTTTGTAAAAATATTTACATGTTCATGTGCGACTGACAGCAAATAAACGTTTTTTCTTCTTCTTCTTCTTTTTTTATATATATCATTAGAAAATACAGAAATAAGCACTAAACTCAAATAACTTAAAAAAATGACATAAGAATGTGTAGAAGAATACCATCGCAATTCACAGTCAGTTCCCATATCATACAGTATGCAGTTCGTTAGGACGGATGTGTAGTGCGAGTACACAGCTACACAGCCAGGGTAGTATGCAAATGGGCGGGACAGGGTAACGACGGTAATGGCTCCACGAGTTGGCAGCGCTCCGCGTCGACACCAGTGTCAATTACAATAATCACCAAACAGCTGGATCTCATACACTTACAACTAGTGTACACGTACAGGGATTTTTTTCATTATTTATGGCATTAAAGAAATAAAGGCTTGGGATTTTTCGATGTAATACTTAATAATTTTTGTACTCCATTTATTTTTAAAATTTATGTTGCTGTTGAGTAAATTAAAATATATTTGTATGCATAACATGTGAATAATTTTACAAATTAGACATTTGTCCAAACCACAGGTCCAAACCTTAAGTTTATTACGTAATATAGATTAGGACCATACTATACGCGAAGGGATGCTAATTTGCCTTTATATGAATTCACTCGCTTAAATCTATCAGTATGTTATTTGTCATATGAATTAGAGGAATAAATACCCCGGAAAAGCTTAACGCTAACTAAGCATCTCCTTTTTCAAACAATCTAAATCTTCCGTAATAATTTTCAAAAAATTCAATTTTTCATTAGAGCAACCTAATTGCCATATAAAGTATGTAATCAGGACATTCCTGTTTTGTTATTCCGCCGCTGAAATGCTGGGAATACGACAAGCGGTGAGGCGCCCCCCAGGGAGTTATTTGCCTGCAGACACTTTTCAGCTTTCTTTATGAAAAGAGCCGTCCGTTTTGCACCGCAGAAAGGCTTTCAGGGGACGATGACACGAGGTCGCGCGGTTCGCACAAGAAGTGCCTCGCTACAAACAACGTCATAAGTCTTGCTTCGAGTTTTACTATCAAACATTTTTATATGACATTCTTTCTTTTTTATATGAATGAAATGTTTGTTCGGTGTTGTTTGTACCTATTTTTTTTAATTTGGGTATGTAATAATTTGTGAGTTATAGTAATTATTTAAGGCTTCATTTCTATAAATAAAAGATAATAAATTTAACAAAAACAACGATTGGTATAAAAAAAAACATTCTTTATTTGCCTTTTAACCATAATATTCGAATCATAAATTTGTTGACAATTAATAATAGTACTCTTAGCCGCATATCCACCGATTGATGGTGGCATTACATTAGAATTCAAATATAAATTAATGTAACTATCATTTCACTGTATATTGTCGTTAGAGTGTAGTCTTTACTATCTACTTGTATTGAGAACGGAATGCGAATAATTAAATTTAATTATTCTTATCTTACAAGTATCATATATATATAACTAGATATATGTACGAATAGGTGTAATGTTATCTTTTTCCAAAGTCATGGTTTCAAGTAAATCACAAGTTCTGGTTCAAATAACTATATCAAATATTAAAGTGATAAATTTCCCTCTGCAGAACTAAACGGACGTAAAATCTTTAGAGGTCTACGCATGACATTTACGTTGCAATGACATTAACCGAAACCGATAATTTCTTATAGAACAGATTAGTAAACGCATTATAGATAATGACAATTTAAAGTTTTTACACTGAAACCAATCTCTTCTAGTCAACTTTGGGATGGTGAGATTAGCAAAAAGAAAAGTTTTTTAAACTCCTTCCGCATAACAATAATTGTCCAAAATCAAAAAGTTACCTCTTAAGAAGTCAAGATGTGTGCTGACAACCTCTTCAGGGTGTGTGTACAGGAACCTGGCGCTCCAAAGAGGGTCTCCGTCCACCACGTGACCCACGTGACATGACAGCTGTGATGAGAACCCCCCGTCCAGCACCACCACGCGTGGGGCCTCAATTTCCTGGCTGCTTGGCACAGACATACTCCTGAAATCAGTTGTTTTAGGTTAAGTGGCAGAATTATGGTCACTTCGTATTTATAAAAATAATAAAGTAAATAAACTGTTGGAACAAGTACGAAACCAGAATTATTTTAAGTGTTAAAATTATTTGAAATAAAACTTTAACCCCATGTAGAGTATTTTAATGAAGAAGCTCTTTAGTGAGCGAAAATGGAACAGTATTCTTTGCCTCCATTAATTGCCTCTTTTGAACAGCTGTATGTTCATAATAATTCTATTTTATTTCGCTTTCATCTCGTTAGCCGTCATGTATCCATGATATTAGTTGATGTCGATTAGTATTTTGAAAGGTAGTGTATTGCTTCTATTATAAATGCCAAAAAACCAAAAACTGTTTTATTCAGATAGTGTCTTGACGATTTACTACAATTCTTGCCCAAATATAATGCGCGACCCTTCTCAAAAAGTTATTACGTACAATTATGCATCACGTCGCGAGGGACAAAGTGCGAAACACAACAGAGACCACAGAGCTATAAATTAGAAAACTATTTGGTAGGGAAAGTCGACGACCACCACACGAGTTCGCTTTACCTACAGGCTGTATTTAATATTCCATATGATTTATTTGAATCTAGCTGTGTAGTGTCGGCTTAGAATAGCACTACCCAATTTCTTCCCATGGGTGTACGTAAGAGGCGACTAAGGGTTTTGGGGCTTTTTAAGTGATTTTTAGGCAATGCGGTTGGAGAGCCGTCAAAGAGAACCCTTATTTTACTTTTATCTTTTCCTCACTCAACTTCTAAAATTGACTGAATAATTTTTATTCTGGATTTCTGGCTACCCCTTTTAGATAATTATAGCCGTGAGCATATGTTGATATGTTATTCAAATCTAAGTAGTTATTGAATACAGAAAAGAAACAAATGATCTGTCTATTTGTCAACTTTCTTTAAAAACAGTAACAATAACTTGGATATAACTTTCACTGGCGGGAAGCTACTTAGCTTTTACGACTTTTTTACAAGAAACAGATAGGGTGTCTCGCATGAAAAGAAGTTTTAACATATAGAAAATGATTAAAAGCCTTGTTTTAAAATGTTGAATCCTCCTCTTATTTCATGTAATTGGAATTAGGTATTCTATTTAAATTAGTGATCGAATACGGGCCAAATTTATTTACGGTATGTTATCTAATATTTTGTTTGGCCTGTAAGGTTGTAGGCATATTTTAAAAATCACTCTGTATTCAAGATTTAGGAAGTTCCCCGAAACTTAGGCGAAGGAGATTAACGCTCACTTATAGAAATTTATTATCGAAAGTAAGACCCAACTACTGTGTTATTAATATTTTATGAAAACAGCTGTTTATATAATAAAGCTAATAACTAAACGTGATAGTCAATGGGTAGAACAACCGCCCATGCGGCGTGAGTTCAAGTACTGGGTCAGGCCAACACCAATTCGTCTTTACTTAAAGTCATATGTGTGGTTAATTTATTATGGTTGTTAACGGTGAGGGAAAACATCGTGAGGAAACCCACATTGCTAAGTTGTACTCAGTGTTTTCGTACCAAAAGGCCATGCCCTCTTCACAGTCCACTCACACTGTCCAAGCATAATTAGTACCACTGCCAACCCCTTTGGGGTTCCATATTCAATGTTGTTTATCCTTATAAAATTCCAAAAAATGGGGTAGCATTAAAAGTAAGAGATGGTTAGTATCTGGATTATTGCTGATAAATTACCAACTTAATTGAACTCCATCAAGTATATATAATACCTTAGTTGTTAGTTGCCTCCTATAACACTTATGAAAAGAGTGGGGTTAGTGCTACTTGGTCGTTACTACGGCCTAGTTTTATGCAAAGATCTACAAAACCGAGCTCCTTTTTATAGGATACGTTAGAACATAAATGGACAAGAAAGATCTTGGTTATTCTAAATATCAGAAGAAAATAGTTTGCACAATGCACTAAAGAATATATTTTGTACATACATACTCACGCCATTAGTTCCCATTTGGGTAGGCAGAGAATATAGAATAGAGATTCTGTTTTGCGTAGTTCGGACGCCTGCCTTATTGAGCATAAACTCTATAAAAATTTAAATGTGTCCTTTTAGTTTCTCACCTTTTTCATGAACGAAACGAAAAAAATAAAGATTATTTTTTAACGTACTTTATCATTAAGTGTGCTTTATGGTTATATAGAAGGGTTTAAAACTATATTTTGTTTAGCATAGCGTACTAGTGTAATAATTTACCTTCGTACATTTTTAATTAATTTTTCTTTCCTTCATAGTCGATTTATAAAAAAATATATAGCATAAAATAGAAAATACTCTATTGCACATCACAATAAAAATATTTACATCATTTTAGTACAAAACTTACAGTACAATTGGCAGTCTTATATACAACTAGCTTTTTGCCCGCGACTACGTCCGCGTGGACTACATTTTTTGCATCCGGTTTACATCCAAAATACCAAAACATTACCAAACGTTATATTAGTCAATCGAATCAAGTTTCAAATTTCTAGATACAGTATATTTATAGATCAAAAATCTGTATACTATATTACAATCCCTTAGGGGGTGAGTTCCAAAAAGCCTTTTTAATTGTTCATAAGAATCATGAAACAAACCATTTTGTACCAAGTTTCTATAATTTAAATCTTTTTGTTCATGAAAACCTCATGTGGGGATTATTCAAAGTTTCTATGTTCAAAAATGAGAATATCTTTGGTAAGTATGGATAACAGTTTGGCGACCCGGTGCTGCCCCCTACACTGACTGTTGGTGATGTGTGAGAGATTGCAGCCAATCATCGGTCAATAGATGGCGGTACTAAATTAAAATTGAGATATGTGCTATTATTTACTAACTATGCATTCTGAGGCTTAAACAGAATATAAATTTATGCGTAAGTATAGCACAATATATCTATGAGAATATTAGTTTAAAAATAGTTAGTAAAAAAGTTATAAACATCAAACCTACCAAATGAATACGCAAAATTCATACAATGTACTTTCAATTATATTTATTCATACATATTAGCATAGTTGAATGTGAAAGAAGGGAATAGTGCCTCCTATTATTCTAAGCTAACACAAAAACAAAAAAAAAACGCAAAAAGATTGCGATGCCCGAGATTCGAACCCGGGTCTTCCGCTCAATTACTATCAACCGAACGGTATACCGCTACGCCACAAAGACGTTAGTGTTGACTTAAAAATTTTGATAAGCTATATATCTAGTAGTCATTCTATTGACAAACAATTAAATGGACATTTATTTTGATGAAAATGGATGAAACCCTTATTTTTTCCAAAAAGATTATTAATGAAGAGTCTGATAAAGTCGTTCGATGAAAAAATTAATAGTGTAAATGTGGGGAGCCATATAAAAGTTATGTTTTTTTATGTTCCTGTAGGAACCCTTGCGAAATCCGGGATAAAGGATATCCTATATGTTGGCCAGGTATATAAGCTACATTCATACCAAATTGGATCAAGATCCGTCTGGTAGAATTAACGTGATGACCGGACATACAGACAGACAGATTATTTTTCATAAAGCGCAAATTTGGCTTCAGTATCGAAAATTAAACATATTCCACCATTTTTTATTTTTTTTTCTTCAATGTACAGTTTTGACCTCGGTACAGTCTTATTATAAGTAGTATAGATAGATGAATCTATTCAGCACTATAAATTTTAATATGTGTAAGTATTAGTTTAATTCAAGCATATTTGTGTATAAATTATCTATTCCCACTTAATTATGAACATTAATTGTATTGTGTTACCAATGATAAGTTATTTTTCGTAATTTAATTAACGTAATCTGCCATGAATGTGCGGAAAACCGAAAATTCAAGTGATTTCACCGCCATCTTTTTTCTTTGGCAATATGTTTTCTTAGACAATCAGTTTATTAATATGATGAGTAGTCCGTAGTAGTTAATATGATAATTTTTCCTTCACAAATGTTTTGTAGCCGTATGACATAAGTGATTTAAGTCCGGGGTTCCTAAAAGTCTTCGGCTTGAGGTTAGAACCACCTCGGCTGTAACGTCCAACTTTAGTCACTTGTACCATAGTGTACTGGTATTTTAATAAGCAACAACCATATCATTGATCTTTTCATAAAACATAATTTAGAAGTTTCAACCATTTATTGCTCCTATAATCTCAGTATAAATACCAATGAGATTGTACTTTATACGTAGGTATTGCTGATAAATACATGCCTCACGAACTCAGAACTGGGTATCTTAAGAAAACGTAGAACGATTGTTTATTTAAACATTTTATACATACAATAAAGTATAGGAGACAAGATTACGTCCCGTTTGTTTATTATAAATTGATTATGTGCATGTAAATATAACTGATAATGCTACCCATATCTACCTCTCTGTTTTGTCTCCTATCTTGAAACTCGACGCAGTGTAAAAGGTCATATGTTTTTGTCCGACACTCTTCTTTATCACTAAACACTGTAGGTACTACTCCTATTATTATACTAAGTGATTTAATGTTCAACTATTAACTGCTAGCATTTTAAGTAAATACAGATATATTTTATTGAAATTCAAGTTAGAATGGACAAGTACATTGTTGAAAAACCGATGCCAGTTGGGGCTTAAAGGATCTAGTGTGGCGATTACGTACCAAACATATGGGTAGGTCATTGTCTTGATGAAGGACGTAAGCAGAGTAAGGTCATGGGATTGAGGAAGGCCTGTAATTGTGGGAGCCAATAGGTATCCACCGCTGGACACAGGATTTTCCCACAGAACTGAACAACAAGCGGTCGTGCTCATCATCCATTGGCTTTGAAGAAAGAAATAATTTTATTCATTGCTACAAAGAGACAGATAGCATGAAAAATATATTTTTTTCAAAAAAACAAAGAATATAACCACACTGGAAATATATACAATATGACAATAATCGTAAACCCTGCGTAGCAAATAAACTCGACATGTTAATGAAAAGATAGTCTCTGCCTACCTCAATGATAACTAATAGCATACGTATTGATAGAGTGTGTGTTGATTTATGATTATACGTCACTAGCAACCGTGATAGCCCAGTGGAGCAACCGTGATAGCCCAGTGGGTAGAACACTCGGTTATCGTGCAAACGACTAGTGTTCAAATCCTGGGTCGGGCCTACACCAATTTGTCTTTTCTAAAGACATGTGTGTGGTTAATTTATCATGGTTGTTAACGGTGAGGGAAAACATCGTGAGGAAACCCACATGGCTGAGTTGTACTTAATCATGTGACAGTGTATTCGTACAAAACGGCGATAGGCCTGCCCCCTATCACGTGAGTACACTGTCCATGCAAAACGTGGGTACTCTGAACACCAGGTGACAAAGTTACGTGATGTTCAGAAGTATTAGTACCTCTGCCAACCCCTTCGGGGATATTCGGCGTGAACGTTTATGTTATGTTATGTTTATACGTCACTCACCCATACATAGTCCCAGCAACTGTGCAAAACTCTTGTCTAGTAATATAAAAATGAGTTATCTAGCTGAGGCCGCTTGTACGAATTTGATATGGCAATGATTATCTACTTCAATTATTTTGTAGCCGAAACTGAAGCTGAACAGACATTTTTGATAGGATATCTATGCCTATGCCAAATATATAATATTTGTGTCTCTAAGATAATAATTTAAAAATTATGTAATCAGATTTAAAAATAAGTATCATTGAGCGAACTCGGATGATTGATATGGACAGGAGATTCGACAGAATGTCACAATAATGTAAGGAAGGAAAGACTGCCCGAATATCTATACTTATAATAAATCTGTAGAGAGGTCAATTCTGTACATGAAATATATTTTCAAAATAACTATCAGGGGGTGATTAGGGATCGATACTGATGCCAAAAATGCAATCAGTAAAATTTTTGTCTGTCTGTCTGTCGGTTTGTATGTTCCTTATGGAAACAAAAACTACGCGACGGATTTTGACGAAAATTGGCACAATTATTCTTCATATTCCTGGGCAGGTTATAGTATACTTTTCAGCAGAGTAGTGAAGGGGAATTTTGGGAAATTTTGGAAAAACGGGAGAAGTTACTCCATTTTTTAAGCTTCCGTCGCGTGTGCAGCCTTAATGGTTAAAGTTACATAGAAATTACGTTTGACGGAAATATTCTACATAAAATTGTTTAAAAAATATTCCGCAACAGCATATGTCTATCTTTTATGGTTGACTCACAACAACACGTGTAACTCCTGATAGCTTAGCAGTTCGGAGCATTCTGATAATATTTGTTTTCTCTTACGTTTATAATACTCTCATTCACCCTTATTTAAAAAAGTTACATTATTAAAAAAAGAATCATAGAAATCGGTATAGAAACACCAAAATTATACATGAAACATAATAGTCGTACGTGATCAAAACCAAATCCTTCCTAATTAACATATTACATACTAGATGGCGCCAGTAGTTGCATCAATTAAAACCTAAAAATTTGCTTAATTTCGGAGATACTGATCTGAACCGTTCATAAAAGCGGTTTTAAAATTACAACATACATATACATAACATAACATAAACGTTCACGCCGAATATCCCCGAAGGGGTTGGCAGAGGTACTAATACTTCTGAACATCACGTGACTTTGTCACCTGGTGTTCAGAGTACCCACGTTTTGCTTGGACAGTGTACTCACGTGATAGGGGGCAGGCCTATCGCCGTTTTGTACGAATACCTTGTCACATGGCTAAGTACAACTCAGCCATGTGGGTTTCCTCACGATGTTTTCCCTCACCGTTAACAACCATGATAAATTAACCACACATATGTCTTTAGAAAAGACAAATTGATGTAGGCCCGACCCAGGATTTGAACACTAGTCGTTTGCACGATAACCGAGTGTTCTACCCACTGGGCTATCACGGTTGTTAATTATTACAAAGTTACACTATATTCAGACATGAGTGCTGTAGGTTGTAATAAAGACGCTAATTTCATAACGCTTGAGCAGCGATTGAAAAAACCTCCGATATTTTTAAAACTACGCTACCCGTGCGAAGCGGGGCCGACCCACTAGTTTTAAATAAAACAAGACTAATTTAATTCGCGGTAATCTGAGTGTCCTCATATCTACTGCACTCACTTTACTCTCATGCTTCCTCTGCCACACCTAACATTCGCTGGCATAAGCGTAAGAAAAAAATAGCATATGCACTGCCATTCGAGTCTTTATGGACGCTGATTAACTAGTCTTAGACAAATCACTGCTATATTAACCACTTCTTCTTTTTCACCCTTCTTTCGATGTCGTCATCACATTTTGGTATGCAAAGTTTTCTTCTGATATTTTATAATTATTTTATTTTCGGTAAGATACATACAATAAAGGACTAATTTTAATATTTATAGTAAAGTTACAAATTTTAAAAGATTGTTAAAATTTTACTCTTAATGACGTCATTAATCGCAAAAATCAGGTATCGAAATAAAACTGAAGCGAAATGTTTAATTAAAATGTTGCTGATTCGAAAATGTTTCCCGAAATGTGATCTCAAATGATAATATAATGATATTGAATGAAATAAAACTATGTTTTCCGACATTTTATTATTAAATTGTGAAAACGAATGTATTTGGAAAAGGGTTCAAGTAAACACAAAATTACAGTTTTTTAATAACACGAAGGTCACATTTTTTAAAAATTAATTTACAAGATAATATTGTTTGAAAACATAATATCTCTCATTGGTTTCGTAAGGGTATTGGGGCTTTTTATTGGATTTTTGGGCGATGCGGTTGGAGAACCATCACCAAAAACCTTTATTTTACCGCCTTTTCCCCACTTAACTTTCCAAACGTGGCTGAGGAATTAATGATTTCTTGGCTCTGGCTACCCCTTCTAGGGAATTAAAGCCGTGAGTATATGTATGTATGATGGTTTTGTAATCAGCATCACTTTTAAAAAACTTTGCATACTGAACTTCCATCCCTAGTAAACAAATTTCCCAGATATAAAAATCTTTCCTTGTTCCACCAATAGGCCATGGGCAATATTTAAACCCTAGCAAAAAAATCGGAACTAGGGCATAGTTCTATTCATAACTTCATCAGTACTAAAATCATAAAAAGGAAAGGTTTGATAATGTGTTTGTGATGAATAAGGATCCGAAATAGATCTACTGTTTTTACCGATGGAAATTTACATCTTATAGAGATAAAAAAGGTTATATTACATCACGATAAATGGCACAGGTGATGAGCAGTTATCGAAGAGACATTTAGGCAGTCTTAGAAAAATAAAACTAATAAAACAACATGGTGCGAAGCTAGGGCGAACCGCTAGTAATTGTTACTATAAGGGTTCCAATTTCTTTAGCTCTCACAAAGCTCAGGAGCAGAGTAATGTAGCTTTGTTTCGTGTCTTTTCGTTTAAGCCGAATATCGTCGTCGTTAAAGACGGTCGTTTTGATATGACTTCTGCATAAAACATACTTACTTATTCTCTATACTCACCCCTATTATTCCCATTGGGACAAGCAGAGACTATTGATCGCCACTTTGCATGATCTTGACAAATCTTTCCCTTACATTCAATATCCTTCTCACTTCGGACCCTCGCCTTTATAAGAATGTCTTCCATCTGGTCTAGAAACGTTTTACGAGGCCGATCTCTACTAACAATACCATTGACATTGGCTCTACACATCTATTTTACTATTTCATTTTCATCAATCCGATCTATGTGCCCAAACCACCTTAACATTCCTTTTTTCTATCATGCATACTACGTCATCTTTCACACCTAATCGTTCACGAATCACACTATTTCTCACTCTGTCACGCAACTTTATATATTAAACGAGAGAGGGTGGATTTTGTGAACCAGCCTGTGTTGCGATGCTAAGAGCTAGAAAAATGGTGCAGGTATCAAATTGAAGGTCTCCATCAGAAGTTTTACCGAAAACTAATACATTTTCCATAACTGGATTAGTTAAATTTGTATTAAGAATAAGCTTACCTCCAATATTACTGAGTCCACATATTCTGTTGTCTCGCACCCATGGTTCTTGTATCTATTACAACGTCCGCGGGAATATAAATATAAAAAAAACAGAAGTTAAGATAGTGTTTTGGTATTTTGGACGTAAACCGGATGCAAAAAATGTAGTCCACGCGGACGTAGTCGCGGGCAAAAAGCTGGTATTACTTAAACTTCTGAGGGATCCTTCTGATCATTTCCGCTGCATTAACTCTACTGTTATGCTTCTTATGTCATGCCCAACGTTTACTAACATACATCAGCGTGGGAACCAGAACAGTACTATGCACAGCCATAAAACATAAAACCGTAGTTGACAGTCAGAAAATAATTTTACATGACTTTCTATAGATAATAAAAAAAACAAGTAAAGATGTATAGCTGTGTAATGCCGACTTAGAATAGCATTAACACATTTCCGCCTACGGGTGTCGTTTGAGTCAACTTAGGATATTAGGAAATTTTAAGTGAATATGACATTGCCGAAGATCCATCACCAACCGTCCCTTATTTTGCAATCTTTTCATTACTAAATAATAATTCTTTTCATAAGAAAATTTATTTCGTTCACTCTAACATACACAAAAAAAATGATGCTACAAAATATAACACCACAAATATGAGTGTTATTGTTAATTAAAAGCCACTTAAGACGATGTCATATTGACGTATTATTTTAATGGAAGCCGTTGCATATACAGAAATAACTGGCGATAGTTATTAATAACATAGCAATGGGATAGGCATTGGCAAAGGTTATCGATCGCCACTTTGAGAACTTATTAATGAAATTAATGTTTTATTATATTTCACGCTTCTTCCCGTACATTTGTGATTTGACATTGACATTGGTTCTGTTCAACTTTAACAGAGTGTTTAAGTGTATCGCAGCTATGAACATATTATAAACAAAATAGCTTTCAATATTATAAATGTTTACATTTTTTAATTGTTATTTAAATAGTTCATAATACCCTCTGTGGTTCATATACACACAGTTTACAAATTCCCTCATCAATCTCAAAAAAACAATCCTAATCCTACATACATAGTTTATGTATGTATGTATTACATACATACATATACACACAGCTATAAATCCCTGAACGGGGTAGCCAGAGCTTTGAAATAAAAAATTCCTTAGCCACTTTTGGATTTGAATCCTAATCCTGTTATAATATAAGTAGCTGAGACAATATGAAGCTAAGATACAGTATGTTCCCGAGTCAAATATATGTATAACATAGAGATAAACCATAGTTCGTTGAATGTCATCCTCCAACAAAAATATTTATGTTTTTTAATGATCGTGATAGAACGGCAAATGATCTTTGGATGCCGGTTATCATTAAAGTTCTTTATTGTCAATAAAGAACTACCAAAATTTAAAATGTTACTTATTAGGTACATTTTCATTCAAATAACAACTCGTCCCTACTACATTACACGCTAACCGGTGGAACTCAGTTAACAAGGTTTATGCGTTCAAATGAGACGATAAATAAAATAATTTAAAACACACACAACTGAGGTACTCACTCACAGGATAAATTATATTAAATGAATATTGCTCTCCACACCTACAGACTCCTCTGTAGCACAAATAACAATACCATCACTATGTCCAAACTCTAAGAAAAAAACATATATTTGAGTCAAACAAATGTTTACCGAACTATGGAAAGATTTCTCAGTCTTTATTGAATTATTCATGATCGAATCTAAATCATTCATATAAAGCGCCACAGCGGGTAAACAAAGAATTAGTTAATAAAACTGAGAAGAGACTTACATATAAAAATGATAGTTCCAGTGAGTGCAATCGCGTAGTTTCAAAAACAATATTATATTTGTAAACAAGATATAAAAATCATGTTGAGATGTGGTCGCGGTCGCCGGAGCCGAACAAGAAGCACCACTATACTAAACCAAGCACACCGACAGACGAGACTCGCACACGCAACGGCACGCGTGTAGTCGCTGATGGCTCGCCGCACTGTGCTCTCCTCACACACTTATCAGTCCAAAATTATTATCGTTTACATTGTTTCTTTAGTATTCGTTCCTCGCCCACACGCTAGCTGCCATTATATTACAATGTTAATTAATACTGAAAGTTATCTTGACGCCATAATAGAAGCTTATCGAACCCCGACTGATAATAATACTCCATTAAATATACTTTTCTATTCATCGTATGTTTTGCGCTAAGTTACAAAGTAAAAAAAAAAGGTACAAAATGATCGATATTTTGGTTCTGTTTCGAGATACAGTGGCATCGGCACACCATTTAATTTAGAATCTCCTGCGTTATACCTTCGTTAATAAGTTCGTCTATTTTATGCCATTCAATTAATTATAAGTTTAATTATATAGTATTTTATTTTACCTATCAAAACATTTCAAAACATAGCATAAAAACATTATCGCAGCTGACATACAGTGCGGTATAGAGTGGGCGCTGTTTATTGAACATCACTTGTAGATTTAAAATAGATTTGCCCGATTGGGTGAGCACGTGTTATGCTTAGTCCAAGGGAATACAGTTTATTGCTGTCATGGTGAGGTGAAGTGGAAAAATAACTGCGTCATTTCGGCACCCTTACAATGTAATCAAACGGTTGACTGTTGTATATTGACAGTTAATTTATTGTTGTACTAATTTAAATTATGGCTAAACGATATTTACAACAAAAGTGTTTTTATCGTAAAGTGTCACTCACTTTAACTTAACATGTTTTCGTATAATATAATCACGTTTATTTCGAATAAAAAATAACGGTTCGGAGTAACTGTCATAATCTGATTACTTTTGTCAATAGGCTAGGTTCTTTGGGTTACTTAAAATTAGTACAAATATACCAATAAATTTTAATGGTTTGGCAAATGGCAAAAAAAACGAGTTATGTATTTTTTAATACCGTGCGGTACATCAGATTTGTTCCCCAATGGAACCCGCGGGAATCGTGGACTGACGTTAGTAGTAGCAAACTCGCTATTAAAACTATTATCATCCGACTTCTCCATCTGTATTCAGTTTGACAACAGCACTGGCCATGAATTTATATCTTTTTTCCTGGTCGAATCTAAATTTATAAATATGAGTGACCTCGTATGTGTTAGCGCCGGTTGCTATGCCGGAGCGAGCACATTATCATGTCATTGACATCACGGTTTCACGATGCGATGTGATAGCGTGGGCTGATAAATCTAATAGAATTAAGGATTACTGTGTTACATTTTTTGGTTTGTTTGTTGTTCTTCTGTTATTGTACTTATCTAGATGCGCAGTTTGTTTTTCTTCTAGCATTTGGTACATACAATGTGCATGAGGTTTATGCATGTTAGTCTGACTAAATTGATATCAATTATTTATATATTTATTGCGTTTCTTTTATGCTACTATTAAAATTTTGTTTTGACTTAAAGTTGGCTGTAAAGAAACGATGATACCTTTACAACGCTAGCATTCCTTATTCAAATCTTGATCTTTAACAACAGTGTGTAAGCAAAATAATTTAAAACTCACGACTATATATCCAAAAAAGAGTAGCCATATCTTCGGCCACTTTTTAAAAAGATTGTAAAATCTATCGACAGCTTCATAATCCAACCATCACTGAAAAACCCCTAAACCCCAAGTCGTCTCTCAAGACACTCTCAAGAAAAAATGGGTTAGTGTTATTCTAAGCTGACACTTCAGGGTTATTTAATCACGGTCTTGTTATTACTAAATAATACTTTCTATTGCTAGAACGAAATCAAAAAATATATCTTTAGTTGTGATATTCTGACCTACGTCTGTAAAAAATCTGCCAAGACCGTTTTAGGACACTCGCAAGAACTTCGTAGTAACTAAACTAGAGCCGTTTATATTTATCAATAACATATACCCACACTATTTTTTTAGGGTATAGCTTATATTAAGTAAACTCCAGACCATCCGTTTAGCACACTTTCAAAAACAATATTTGAAAATAAATCGACATATTAATTAAAAAATACATACAAAAGTGATACAGAGTATGCAAAAACAATGATAACCGATAAAACAGCGGTTATAATCACTTTTCACCGTTTAGTTATCCTAACTTAAAATAAAATACTGAGATCTCACTCACACATAAACATTCAAACATAAAATTATGGAATTTACTTAGTTTAAGAGGTAGGGAAGCCCTGTAATACTGGCTTAGAATGTCACTACCCCTTTCTTCCCATGGGTGTCATAAGAGGCGACTACGGGTATGGAGCTTTTTTAAGCTGTATTTGGGCGATGCGGTTGGAGATCCATCACCAACGATACTTTATTTCTACCATCTTGTCCCCTATCAATTTCCAAATGAGGCTGAGGAGTTTCTTGGTCTTAAGCTCTGGCAACCCTCTTTGGAGTTTATGCCTGTGAGTATACGTATGTATGTATAGTGATACTGTTCCCAATTGCGCGGGTACCTTTCACTGTTCCCAATTAATGGTCCGAAGTTTACTTAGTCTAAGAGGTAGGGGTATAAAACTACCGATCACCACTTTCTGTCGCACTTCATTTACTTTCATATATTTTTCGTGCATGCTCTTTTAATCTCACTATCAGTCGCTTACCTTTTGTGCACTATATGAATTTGATGGTCACTTTCCTGCATGCACTTTTGATTCACGCGTTCTTGATTGTTGATATCATCGAGTAAAAGCATGTGAAGTGCGTGTCTCATCCAGAGATAAATGTAGCTATTGTGATACGACTCGAATGAAAAGAAATAGCATATTAATCAGAAATATTTTATATGTTATTGGCCGTGTGGTGCCGGCTTAGAATGTCGCTACCCCTTTCTATCCACGGGTGTCGTAAGAGGCGACTAAGGGTATTGGGGCTTTTTATTGGATTTTTGGGCAATGCGGTTAGAGACCCATCACCAAAAGCCTTTATTTTTACCATCTTTTCCCCAGTCAACTTCCAAAAGTGGCTGAGGAATTTATAATTCCTTAGCTCTGGTTACCTCTTCTAGGGAAATATAGCCGTGAGTATATGTATGTATATGTACGTTATTATATTTGTAGGTTAAGTTGATATGACATTGTATTATTATTTCTGACAGTGTTTAATTAATTGGCTCTAATCTTCGATTGGCCCTAATTCATTAATCAGAAAATAAATATTAGTTGTAAAATTTTGTAATTGAACTCTTTTGATGTACATCAAATTGCATTAAATAAGTCGTAGCTAAGATATATGTTGTAATATATCAACTGATTTGATATTTACACACAACCATTTAATGTAATATGCTTCTGTTGACTTCCTTTAAAATGTAACAATGTTACATTTTACACACCAATTTACAAATGCAACTTTCAGATTATTTCTCATTAAAAAACTTACATACATACACACATATACTCACGGCTATAAATCCCTAAAAGGGGTAGCCAGAGCTAAAGAACTAGAAATTCCTCAGCCACTTTTGGAAAGTTGAGTGGGGGAAAGATGGCAAAATTGTTGGTGATGGGTCTCCAACCGCATCGCCCAAAAATGCCTTAAAAGCCCCAATACCGTTAGTCGCCTCTTACGTTCACCCACCGGCAGAAATGGGGTAGTGTTATTCTAAGCTGACACTACACAGCTAAACAACATCTTAGTAAGTAATGATGATCATGTACATAATCTTCTTTTTTCTTTCCTTCTGCTGAATAACTATGAATTTCATGAGTTGATTAGTTTCCAAAGCTATAAGATTCACTTTCTTGGTACTTCTAAATAACCATTTTGCTTGCAGGAGTGGATAAAAGATGACTAATAAAAAAGCTCTTTAAAAATATGCAAACCGACCCTTAAATTAAAATGTCATTTAAATCTAACTAATACGCATATCTTGTATATCTATACACGACCTAGGTTAACATAAACCAAATAAGCTAGGTCATATCATCATACAAATTCCCATAACGACGCCAGTTTTGCTCATGGCGTATGTAATCCATGTCCGGGTTATTAGACCATGAAACAATTACCGGTTGCCAATGCCAATTAGTGCGAGCCCTATTTTGCTCCTCATCTATGAGTCAATATTTATGATACTGTGATCTCCATATCTAACAACTTTTGATATAAAATAGGCTCAACTCAAACTCAACTCAACTTTGAGTTTAAGATAATATAGGCTTATAAATAAAGAATAAATAAAGGAAAGAAAAATTTCGACACAGGCGGGAATCGAACCCGCGATAGAAGAATTTCGCACTGGCAGCCAATTGACACGGTGGCTCAGTTGGCAGAGCGTCGGGGCGTATACCCGAGGTCGCGGGTTCGATTCCCGCCTGTGTCGAAATTTTTCTTTCCTTTATTTATTCTTTATTTATTAGTAATAATCCCCACATGAGGTTTTCATGAACAAAAAGATTTAAATAATATAGGCTTGGTTAAATTGTCAAAAATGTTATGACTCTTTACAAACTTTGCAAAAAGAAGAAAACACACTACCAAAAAAAAACAGTATTTGATTTGCGCTATGAAAAAAATCAACACATGCCTATTCCTCACAACAGTGGGGACATGTATATGTGCCCACCAAGGGGCTCGAACCCACCCTGTATAGGGTGACTTGACCTTCGTCCACTACGCTTGCAATGTGCGCGTTGGTTGGCAAACTAATGACTACTACCATTATTGTTGCCGGGACCGACGGCTTCACGTGCCCTCCCAAGCACAGAATCATCTTAATTTCGGATTATCTATTTCGATCTGTATTCTTTTTCGGATAATCAGGTGATTGAAGCCTCAAAATATCCTTCCAAACTGGGTTAAATCCTACAAATTGTTATTGTAAATCTTACAATATGTTAGTGTACCCTCCGGGGATCGAACCTGGGTCCACCACTACGGATGCAGTTACATACGTATAACTCACTGCTAAAATTCCCGAAGAGGGGTAGCTTTAGACTACTCAGGGTATTACTCAGTGCTAATCGGGACTCGGGGCAAATTATTGTGCAAAACAATGTTGTACATTATTAAATTGCTCATTATTAGCTTGAAAAAATATGACCATATGTCTTGTTCTTTAAGTGACTTTAGATTAATTGGTTTCTGGCAAAACGTCTTTAGGATGGATAGCCATGAGTATACACGTATGTATGTTTATAATCAATATATATAGTAGGTAAAGTTTTTGACTTAGTACGTATCGGGAAAATAGCTATCCTCCTCCTTTACCCTTGGATTTCATTAAAGCTGGTACTAAGAATAAAGGTGGAACTAAGAAGGGTTTGTTATTATTATTTCATAATCAATAATACTTTCTGCTGAATTTCCGAAGCACTGGCTACCCTTATTTTAGATCATATCCGTTAGTATACCTACATATGTTGGTACAATAGTACTCGACGGCTAACTTTAACCGAGTTATCTGTTGTTTTGACATAGTACAAAGTTAGTTAATGTTGTTTTATTTAAGTAAATTGTTTGAACTGTGGTCTATTATTTACTAATGGCCACTTATACTGCTTTATCTTTATCAATGGTTTTGGTATAGTTGTAAATAAGGTCGAAATGGGACGAATGTTTTAGTGATGAATATAGTGTTTGATTCGAGGACGGTAAACATTTATGATACTTTAATTAATAACGTAACTAACTTAGTAAACAACGTAAATTAACTAAAATGGTAGATAATAAACTCATTAATATTAATTTCACTTTAGGTAGCTATGTTGTAAAATGAATTTATTTAAGTTTAATAAAATCATACATCCATACAACAAACAGTATAAATACCCCCTGAAATAACTGGTGACATATTTACAAATAAAAATAAATAACGGCCATCTCTTACGGTCTTACTTATACTTATCTTATGCTTAATAAAACCGGCATAACCCATGCATTAAAAAAATATCCATATGAATTGAAAACCTCCTGCAGATTTAAAGTGGAGAAACAAACGTTGGTGGTATCTAGAGTAGTATAAATGTAGTATTTTCAGTCGGGTTATTAATTTAATCAATCATGTAGAAGTCTGACACGTATCTATATCTCTACATTGACACTACGTCTGAAATGTAGTTGAAATGCACCTTGAGAATTGAGATGCCAAATCATCTTGTGTACGAGAGTTGTCACAACTTGCAATAAATAGCTAGTTGTTTGCCCTCGCACGCTTATCGGCCGTTGCCATTTGTTTACCATTCCATACATTATCAAAGAGAAACGCTCATATCGTGCTACAAAAACTGACAAAATATGGGCAAACTCGTACCCAATAATAATAACTACACAGTTGGCACGAGCTCAACTCAAGGTGCCTGTATGTAGCCACTGCATTGGATACAATATTGAGAACGAAAATTGACCTGAATACTCTACGTTTTTACTAAAATTTACTTCTGTAAAAATGCACTTTGCATTTCAGCTAAGAACTGCACACAGAGGAGCGAACTGCTACATTTTTGATAACAAATAGACTACTTCGACCACGAACAATATTCCAATTGTCTGTCTCATACAAGTCAATTACGTCTATCTCCCGCCTAGTTTGTTATCTAAGCTCGGCTCATACACAAAACGAATTAAACTCGAGTGAAATGAACTAGATGTTAGCTTCAACAACACTATTTAATACAATTGGTTCATTAGCTGAATACGTGATTACTGCTTTGTGTCAATAGTAACTCAAAAATCAAATGAAATGTTTCAAATTTTTTGCTAGGTAATTATATACATTCAAATTTAGTGCTAGATAACATTTTGAGAAGAGAGAGAGAAGAAGATAGTGCGATTCTTGAACAATGGTAAGTAAAAGTATATTCCATGTGTTGGCAGCCTAGAATATCAATACCCCATTTCTTTAAATGACCTGCAGTATTACATTGAGTACGATAAGTACGCCAAACGTAGCAATTATGGTATAACTCCGCCCTCATGGTTTTCACGGTCACAATTTCTAGCTGCAACAGCTGTCATGGTAAAGTTGGGAAAGGAGATGCAAAACATGCCCAGCAGAGATCCGGCTAAAATACACGACGATCTTGGCTTCTTACGGCACAGATACTAAAGGCTCGAAGGTTATTTTAGAAGTTCCACTACGCGATCAAACCCGCAACGAGGATATCCGTAGAAGAACATAGCAGCATAGCATAACAGGATTCTTAAAAGTGTCCATCGATAGTATCTGCCGACCGCAATGCGAATTAACGGTGTGATTATATGAATGTGTCTTATATTGAAGACATTCCAATATTATTTTCGCTAAGCGGTACTTGAACTCTAGGACAATAACCCTATCTGAATGTTACAAATTACGGCGTAATAATGCGTAAAATATATTCTATTATTATATTTATCTAACAGCTTATTTTTTTATGGCGAGACGGATTATAAATATCGTAAATAACTTTACATACATATATTCACGGGTAGAAATGACAAAAAAGGTAGTGAGAGGTTCAGAAATTGACATGGAGATAATTTTGTTAAATAAATTATGTTTGCTTAAGGATCTCTATCATCATCGTAACGATACTCACGGTTAAGAAATAAGTCAGCAAGGGCGGATCCATCCATATGGGCAAGTTGGCCCACTACCCTTATCGATAATTTTAAAATGAAACTGATTAATTTTATTTCTTTTTATTCAAGATCGAGTTTATAATCCGACTCGGACTTATGACCACAACCTTTTTGAGGGATCATCCGCCCCTGTAGGTCACTTATAACTGTCCTCTAAGCCGTCCTTAGACAGCACTATATCACTAAAGTCATTGTCAATTAGTCTCTATTCAATGTCATTGTACCTTATGTTATCACTAACGTTATCAGTTATTTAATTACCTAATTTGTGCACTCTACATTTATTGCCAGTGAATGAGTTGCTAATCCTTAATTAACTTCTTATTAAGAACTATCCTTCCGTATTTGAACAAAAAAAATATTAATTAAAGACATTTATACCAATCTACTGCGAAATTCTGAGGTTCTTACTTGGGGATTACTTAATCTGTGTTATACGTCTGTTTATATTTATTTACCAGTTACTTACTATTTTAGTAAAATTTTATATAAATATTTTATAAACTGTTTTATATCCATATATTTTCTTGCTGCGTCTGTTTAACTATAAGTAAGCAAGTTTGTAAGATACCCTTCAACACATCCCCTTTCTGCCCACGCACGGGTGCCGTATGAGGCTATGGGGCTTTTTTAAGTGGCCCTGGGGCGATGCGGTTGGAGACTCATCACAATCGATACCTTATTTCAACCATCTTGTCCCGTATCAACTTCCAAATGTTGCTGAAGAGTTTCCTGAGAGAGAGGAGGACTAATTTGTATCAAACAGAGAATGTGCTCAAACAGTAGGACGTTAAAATTATGAAAAACAAAAGAACATGTATTATAATATTGATAAATGTATATAAAACTTGACAGGTTTGCGTACAAAGTGGCGATCGATAGACTACGGGCCATTGGTTTCCAGGAGAAACTAAAACTAATGGCGTAAGTAATGTATGTAAGTAACATTTACACAATCCCAGTACAAGTTTCCATTTAATAACGCTCTAGTTTAATAACATTATGTTTAGGATTCAGCACCAGCATTTAACTACTAAGTTAGTTGAAACTTACTCGTTTAAGAGGCACATAAATCAGGATCGCTAAAGAAAAATTAACAGCTAATATTCGTATAACATTTACAGTGTCAAAGCGATTTCAATATGATTAGTAAGATTTATTTAGGCTAGAAAACATACATACATACATATACTCACGGCTATGAATCCCTTGAAGGTGTAACCAGAGCTAGGGAATCAGAAATTCCTCAGCCACTTTTGGAAGTTGCGTGGGGAAAAGATGGTGAAATAAAGGTTTTTGGTGATGGGTCTCCAACCGCATCGCCCAAAAATTCCTTAAAAGCCCCAATACCGTTAGTGGCATCTTACGTACACCCACCGGAAGAAATGGGGTAGTGTTATTCTAAGCCGACACTACACGATATAAATTATTTAGTTTGAAATACCAGTAATAGAATAAGACAAGTTTCTAGGATTGCTTTAAGTGATATTAGGTTAGATGACTCTCCTCTTGACTCTTTTTCTATTCTCCAATTGTGTTAAAATTTTGAATTAAATATCCTTCTAGCTAAAAATCCCGAAAATTCAAATATGCTAAAACTCCTCAGATGTTTTAGAATGGCAACAATATTGCCCAGCAATCACTTTATAAGCCCCAAAACCCTGGTCGCCTATTACGACATCCGCGGAAAGAAATGGGTTAGTGCTAGTCTAAGCTGACACTCAATGCTGAAATGTGCTATTATTTACACGAACTCACGTAAATAGCACATCGAATTCAAACAAATGTAAACAGAGTGTACTTTGGCACTAAAATGTAAACCTGGCAGAGAAGCTAGCCACATAATTTTAGCCTCCAGCAATTCCGGTCGTTGTCTTTGAGTTCTCTCTGTTCCTTATCCACGAGTCAACATCACTTTCGCGATATACTCAACACAACTCAAACGTTCCCGAAGGGATTGGCAGAGGTACTTATACTTCTGCATATCATGTGACATTGTCACCTGGTGTTCAGAGTACCCACGTTTTGTTTGGACAGTGCACGAATACACTGTCACATGATTAAGTTGTCACCGTTAACAACCATGATTAATTCACCACACATATGACTTTAGAAATATAATCCGGGATTTCAACCGTCATCGTCTGCAGCTATGACTGAGCTATCACAGTTGCGATTAATATTGCGATATTAATAACTAGCTGACCCGACAGACTTCGTACTGTAAATTTGCTTATTACAAAATTATAGGCGTTTTTTCCGGTACTCTTAGTTCAATCAGCCGTGAATATTTCATTGATCATTTTTTTCCGGGATGTTAAGTATTTGGATCATTATTATCTTGCATTCTGCCAAATTTCATTCTCGCAAATTATGTACTTGAGGAGCCTTTTCGCCTCAAACACACAAACAACCGAAACTTAACTACCAATTTTTTACCTATTCAAGGTTTCTTTGTACACAATTATTATTGAAAATGAATCACATAAATTAAATTTTATATCAATTGTAAACTTGAAACGAAGCGCCGCGCCGCGCCGCACTGAAAATTTCATAATTCGACACAACCATCAACGTTGTCTTGTCTGCCCTCACGTGTCTGCCCGTTCGGGTCGCGCACCTCAACATGAGCCCACCCCCACCACCACCGTCGCCGCCGCGCGCCGCCACTCGCCGCCACTGTCGTGCTATGCGGACCGACCGACTGACACAACGACGGAACGCAGCCGCCGCCGCCGCCATCTCTGCCCTCGGCATTGTAAATACATCTTGTGTATCTGGGGGCACGGCAGTGCCCCTGCCAAGTCTCGAGCAAAACGGGCACGGCCGTACCATCTTTTCTCGAAGCGGTTCGCGGCTGTTTCGCCCCCCCTATATCTTCGACGTGGACAAAGCTAGGAGTTTAGGTTTTCGGTGAATAATAGTAGGCATTAGAACAAGCTTAAGTTCGAAATTACACGCCAAATGAATTAATAGTTTAGGAGTTACGGTCGATCAAAGTTACACCATTTTGTCACTCACTGACTCACTGACAGATCATCAAAAATCTAAGGTACTTCTAGCAGACTTATAAACTTCAAATTTTGCACCAAGATAGGTCATTAGCCACATATAAAGGAAAAATTATAAAAAACATTAAAAAATTATATGCCATACAAAACAATTTTATATTTGCGGTTTGGCAAGAACATTATGTATGGATTTTGACTGCATTGTTAACTTTGTTCGTTGTTCAAGTACCTATTCAATTGGATGAATATATACATAGAATAGAAAAGAATAATATAAATGTAATACATAGACTATCATTAATACAAATTAATACATAAAGTTCATTAAATTAATAAAGCTAAAACTCCATTGTATTGCGATAAATATTGTATGAGCGCTCGATAGATGGCGTTGTACCTGTCTGAATCGCTCTATGGTTTCGTTACAAAGCGCAGTGTAAGTAGTACTTCAAAATAATTCGATAATATTCATTTGATACATCTGTCAATGAAAACCCATTTCGAAACTAAAAAATATTGTAGTGATAATTGATATTCGGAGAACTTTACGTGTTATTTAGTTTAGTTTAGTTATAGTTTGTAAGTTAGTAGATATATATTTATTTAGTTAGTTATTTGTTAGTTAGTTTAGTTCTATTTAGTTTGCATATATATATAAGTTTAAGCCCTATTGTTATAGAAGTAATTGTAAATATAGTGTAATGGAACGTGAAATATTGTACATAAATGGCGACCTTTGTCCACACAGAGTCATCTCTATTCCTGGAGATGGGTCGTGTTTATTTCATTCGTTGTCATACAGCATGTATGGGAGTTTTCAGTCGTCAAACGATAAGGGAATTTTAGTAGTATCAAAGCTCAGGAGACAGCAATAGCTGAATATAATCGACTCCGAAGTATATATCGCCCAGACTTGTCTACCTTAGAAGTAACGAAGCCTCAGAGAAGAAACAAAAGAGATAGAGACAGAGAATGGGTGGGAAAAGCAGTAGCTGACGTCCAAGAAATTGTGAGGTCACCTAAAAGTAAAAGAAAGAAATACACTTACAAAAAATAAATGAGATCCCACCAAAAACATTAAATGTAAAAAAATGCCAAGTCTCTCGATGCAGTCTTTCCATCGTAAAAAGTTTTGAGATCTCATAGAAGCCAAGTCCTATTCAAAATATTTCGTAGTTATAAATCAACATTTAGTAATTGTATCAATAGTTTTCTTTATATTATAATTATAGTGACTTGGCAATGAGCACAAATTAAAAGCTGCTTGCTGCCTGGAATTATGTGCAAATGTTACTGACGAGACCAGTGATCAGATTATTTGTTATGTGTGAATCATGATGGTCACTACCGACTACATTCTCCAATACAATAATTAAGAATACCTTACGGGCCATCGCTTTATGAAAGTAAATGAATCGAGAGTGCACTAAGACTGACTGCCGTTGCCGAAATTCGGTTGGGACGACACGGATAAACCAACAGAAAATTAATTTTGTGATATTAATGTTTACGCATGCGGTGTGTGTAACTTTAAACTCCTCCAAATATGCCGTTTTATTTGTTTCTTCTTGTGCTCATTGCCAAGTCACTATAATTATATTATAAAGAAAACTATTGATACAATTACTAAATGTTGATTTTTTTTTTTTTTTAACAACGAAATATTTTGAATAGGACTTGGCTTCTATGAGATCTCAAAACTTTTTACGATGGAAAGACTGCATCGAGAGACTTGGCATTTTTTTACATTTAATGTTTTTGGTGGGATTAATATTAACATAAAAGTGTTATGATATGTATATGTCGCAGGTATATTGTCAAAGCCGTGATATTACAATTTCACTAGTGATATTATGATTAAACGGTAGATTGTCATTCGACTTCATTTCTTACAATTTAACTGTCTATTTTTAGTGATATTGTAATTTCACGGCGACACTAAAGTGATATTGCAGGGCAATGATAATTTGACAATTTCACTGGTCGTTAGATTACGAGACCGTCTTTGATTGGTCCGTTTTGAGTTTCATTTTTGCAATCATAGAGTTATAAATAAATAGACACGTTTAAATACACTATAAACTTTTTTTGTACGACTGGCATATAAAATCTTAAATCATGAAGTATTAAATATGCTATAACACATAATCATGAAATATAGCAGCTTTTGCTCAGAGTGGGATACTGTAATACAGGCTACATACAAAATAGCTATTATTTTCATCCAGAATATAATATCTACTTATTTTTGCAATCTGCAGCTTTGTGGCATTTGGAGTTGCACAATACATTATTTTTTTACATGCGCATCTGAGAAAATTTATTATTTTATCGCGCCCACCGTGACCTGTAGCTACATGTACGTCAATTAAAATATCATAATATTTTACACTAGGTATAACTTGTATTACTGGAGACGAAACAGTTTTGCGCTTCATAATTAATATTTGTTCTTTTCCCACGTCCGGAACATCATATTTTGATGCATAGTGATATTGCTGGTTAGTGGTCTTCAGTTTTTGTATCTTGCGTGATTTGTATTCTTGTATTGAATTTATTACCGGCGAAATCCTGCTATAACTCCATTCAGTTTTTTTTGTTTTATCTGATTGTTCACTATAATATTTTTGTAGCTCTGTGTTAAAATCTTCTCGTGATACGATTTCACATTGTTTTTCATTACGTATTAATGAACATGAAGTTTTCGATACATCCAAAAGTTCTCCGTCACACATTTTGAAAAATAAAATACGTTTGAAAACAAACAAAACACTATTTTAACAATAATATCAGATGTTAAACTGCACACTAACCGCTATGCACTATTATTGTTTTGAAAATGGCGTCGAAAAAAATTTACCAATCAGAACGCTCGACTTCTTTCACTGCCAACTTCGTTCATGATTTAACTAGATTTATTACAATATCACTATAGTGTCGCCGTGAAATTACAATATCACTAAAAATGGGCAGTTAAATTGTAAGAAATGAAGTCGAATAACAATCTACCGTTTAATTATAATATCACTAGTGAAATTGTAATATCACGGCTTTGACAATATACCTGCGACATATATATTCGGAATCCTCATTTCATCAGCTTTAATTTGATATGCATTTTGGGTCATTTGCACAACGCCATCTATCGGACTTTGGATTCCAACTATCAACATTAGTTCTATATTTAGACTTAAGATGTCATTGCAAGTACTATACTGAATTGCGTAACGTAATATTTTTCTTCTTGAACTCACAAAATTAATCATATCTTTTGATAGAGTGAACCGATTTCGATGAAACAAATACTAAGTTATACCTCAAGTTACGTATATTTTTTTTATATAAACATTTTTAGCATTGAATTCGTATATTTTACGTGATGTGCGCACAAGCAAACATATAAACAGACAAACAGACAAAAATTAAAAAAAAATATGGAAATGGGTTCTGTTACTTATCTGTTCACACGCTGGCTATTTTTTTTTTAATTTCTTCAATGTACAAAAATGACTTTTCTACAGATTTATTATATGTATAGATAATGTATTCAAAGCTGGTAGTGTCGGCTTAGAATAGCTCTACTGCATTTCTTCCCGTGGATTATGAAGCGGCTAAAGGTATTTTAAAGAAGTCGTTGGGCGATGCGGGTTGAGAACCATATCCAACAACCTTTATTTTACAATCTTTTCCTTACCAAACTTCCAAAGGCGGCTGACGAATTTTTTAGGGATTTACAGCCGTGAGTATATTAATGTATGTATTCAAACCACAAGAATTTAAAAAAGTCTATCAGTGCATTTAAAGTGTTAGCGGAATACCGGACTCTCGCAATTCTCAACTCAAATACTAACAAACGCGAATATCGATTTGCAAAGTAAAGATTGCATGAAGTTAATTGGACTGGCCGGATTATACAGTTTGGCGCTGAACTTTAGCTTCCTAAAACACTTATTTCAATGTTTAGCTTTGGACGTAACAGATTCAAGTTGTTGGTTTCCGAACTGAGATTTTCACACGTGCATATTCCGTGTATTATCACACTGTTTTTGTTTAAATGATGAAGCACTAGTTTAAAAAATATTAAACATAAATAGACATAAATATTTTGAGCATATAACTCATACAAGTAACAATAATTCGCATATTTTTACTATTCCAAGCGCATTCTTACAAATTCTGATAATGAAATTATGTAATAATTATTATGTAGTAGTTGAAAATACCACTGAATTTCCACACTTTCTACCACCACTTACAATGAATTTTTGAATATTGTATGTACCTTCTAAATACTTGCAGAACGAAGTATGGCTACTGTCGAAAAAAAACATTCATTGTTCGAAGCTACCTATACGGTATCAAATAAAAGCAAATAATTCAAATATGATCACATGATGGCAAGCTGTATAATTGTAAAGAAAAGTAGAATCAATACAGGCGGGGACAAACTTTTCCCTATTAAGTTAACGATTTTCGCCGTGGTTTTACGATTTGTTTTTTTGTTACTTTTTCGTTTATATTATTATGTAACCTTTCGTGTTATTTTTATATAATTTTTATTCATTTACAAAACCAAGTACAAAACCACAACTTATTTTTTTATTTAAAATACAATTGGCAACATACAAACATATATATATTTATGCTCACGCCGTCAGTTCCCATTAAAGAAGGCACAGACTATCGATCGCCACTTCATACGATCCTGGCATACCTCTCTAGCTTCATTTACATCCATCAATCTTTTCACACTTTTTTAATTTTTGATACTAAGGACGCCTACCTTTTTGAGCACACTATCTATTTAGGTTAATATCCTCGAAGGGTTGGCTGAGGTACTTATACTTCTGAACATCACGTGACATTGTCACCTGGTGTTCAGAGTACTCACGTTTTGGACAGTGTACTCACGTGATGGTAGGGAGGCCCGTCGCCGTTTTGTACGAATACGTTTTCTCACGATGTTTTCCTCACCGTTGACCACCATGATAAATTACCACACATATGACATTAGTAAAGACAAATTGGTGTAGGCCCGAAGCAGGATTTGAACTCTCATCATCTGCACGATAAGCGGTGTTCTACCCACTGAGCAATCATTAACCTCGCTCCATCCAACAAATCAAGAAATTCAACGGTGTAAATAAAACATTAAGTTGTTTGCCGACATTGCAATGTATCCCATAAATAATATCATGGAACCGCGAGATAAATTATGACAAGCAATTTACTTTACATTTCGGTTCAATGGTTGCGTCACATTTGATACGTTCTCCAATAGAGCGTGAAAGGGTTACCAGAACTGTCCTAAGGAAAGATGTCAAATTCTTATCGTGTTTCGTTTTTAAACATTTTATCGACATATCTGGTTTACGAGTGATAGAATTGGTTTAGAATAGCACTTCTACCTTTCTTTTCTTGAGTGTTATTGAAAGTGGTTATGATACTTGTGTCGTTAAAACTAATTGATCGTGTTATATTTTGGGTGCTCTTTTGTAGAGAATTGTTTGATTATATAACTTGATATGATTGAAGTGGTATTTATGACATTTTATTTTATTTTTATTTTCATTTATTTAGGAAACAAACAGTCGTTTACATTACAAATGTACACAGTTATAAAAGAAACAATTAGATCTACAGCTCCATAAATTAATATTTTACACTTTTGTGTGCGGCAGGTAGATACATCAGTATTGTTTTTATTTTTATACATCAGGGTTTATCAAGTACAATTACGAGTAACCTAAGTAGAAAATTGGTTTAGAGAAATAACATGAAACTTTTATAAACATTTACATAACATATGAACAAACAAAAGAGATAAATGAAATTAAGTTAAAAACGAATATTTACACATTATATGTTATGATTGATTACATTAGTTTTTTTTGTACGTAAACCGCAGTAGGTTTAGCAAACAAGTGTTGTTTTGAGCTGTTCAGACAAACTGATGAATCAGCCTGGAACAAACCTAATTTTTTAAATTTCATAGGACAAAAATGGAGGCTGTGTAGTGTCGGCTTAGAATAGCACTACCCCATTTCTTCCGGTGGGTGTACGTAAGAGGCGACTAACGGACTTGGGGCTTTTTAAGGGATTTTTGGGCGATGCGGTTGGAGACCCATCACCAACAACCTTTATTCTACTATCTTTTCCCCACTCAACTTCCAAAAGTGGCTGAGGAATTTATAATATCTCAGCTCTGGCTACCCCTTTTAGGGATTTAATGCCGTGAGTATATGTATGTAAATATTTAGTAATACTTAAAATAGATAGATAATAGTTTGATGAATAATTTTTAGTTTTTAAGCAAATCAGTTTAATTTATTGGACATCTACCGAACATGTTTTTAATCCAGCAAATCTTTCCATTAATGGGTTGTCTGGAAGAGATCGCTCTTAGTGATAAGACCGCCAGTTGTACTTTGGCTTTTATACCGATCTTTTTTGTAATTGTTGTTTTTATTTTGTAATGTGCAATAAAGAGTTTTATTATTATGGGCATGACTTTTAGTTCCTCGCCTCTCCCATGGCCGAAACAGAAAATTAGAATTTTAAATGGGAGAGGCGGTATTCCCCGAAAAGAGCACAGTCGGTCGGGGTCAGGGAGTCAGGTTCAAGAACCGACGGACGATCCGAGCCGTATCGAGCAGCACCGCTTTCTGCATTTGTGCTGGAACCGACACGCCACAGAAATCCAACCGCCTCAAGTTGGTCGCGAGGCTGGTTGGAATTAACCCGTTCGCGGACAAAACAATTGGGATTATTTCTGTCGAAGTCACACCCCACATGTCGGTGATCTCGTGAGCCAGATCGAGATATTTCCGACGCTTCTCGGTTTCGGCTTTCACGAGACCCTCGTCATGAGGGATAGTGACATCCACTAGAAATTCCCTCGACTGCGACCGATCCCATACCACGATATCAGGCTTATTCGCTAGAATAGTCCTGTCCGTGATAACGGATCGGTCCCAATAGATTTTGGCACGGTCGTTTTGTAGGATTGGCTCCGGCAGATACTTGTAATACGGCAGCCTCTGTTGCAAGAGTCCGTATTTCAGAGCGAGCTCCTGATGCAGGATTTTGGCTGCTTTGTTGTGTCTGTGCAAGTACTCAGTGTTAGCAAGAGCCGAACAACCGGAAATAACATGCCTAAGTGACTCTCCGGGACGGCCACATGCTCGACAGATGTCTGTGGTACCGTCCTTTAGGATGTATTTCCGATAGTTCCGCGTCTTGATAACCTGGTCTTGTATTGCACAGACAAAACCTTCGGTTTCCCCAAAGAGGTCCCCGAAACGCAGCCAATGCAGGGAGGCTTTACGGTCCACGAAAGGTTCGTGAAGTACCTTGTAAAACCTCCCATGCAGCTCCTTCTCTTTCCATACGGACTCCCGATCAGAGGTGCTAAGTACCTCCGGGGTTCGCCAATCCTGTGAGGCCAACGATAAGGGAGTCAGTCCTTTATCACTAGCGACCACCTCTCCCCGAATACTATCATCCGTCATCGTCAAAAAATAGTTTCTGAGGTTGCATACCTCGCGGTTGTGCATGGTTTTGGCACTCAAGAGGCCTCGACCACCACACTTCCGCGGGATATACAATCTCATAACCGACGACCTCGGATGATGCATTCGATGAGAGGTCATCATCGTGCGGACTCGTCTGTCCAGAGCGTCGAGTTCGGTCTGAGTCCATCTGAGCACGCCAAATGTGTACATCAGTACAGGCATGACCCAGGAGTTAATGGCTCGGATCTTATTAACGCCTGACAAGTAGCTATTAAGCACACTTTTCAGGCGTTCATAAAACTCCTCGCAAACACCCTGTTTCACGTCTGCCACCTTCACACCGATGGTTTGTGACATGCCCAGATACCGGTATGTTTCAGCCTCGGAGAGTGCCCTCAAATGATTGGTGCCGACATCGACACCATCAGAGTGCACGACATGCCCCTTCTCAACATGGATGACCGCACACTTATCAACCCCGAGCTCCATCTTGACGGAACCACTGAAATCGTTAGTGATCGTCAGTAGCTCCGCCAATCTGTCAGCCGTGGGGGCGTAAAGCTTCAGGTCATCCATGTAAAGGAGATGAGGCAAGCGTGGTCCGCCTCTCCGAAACTGAAAGCCTGTCCCCGAATTCTCCAAGAGTGTGCTTAGAGGATTCAGGGCCAAGCAAAACCAAACTGGACTCAGGCAATCGCCCTGGAAAATCCCTCGCCTTATATCAATTTGGTCATCCGCGTCCGTCATCCGCTGACCGTCTAAACTCAGGATCGTTCTCCAGCACCCCATACACTGCCCGAGGAAGTGTCGAACTGTACTATCAATTTTGTACAGCTCGAGGACCCTCATGAGCCATGAATGAGGTACCGAATCGAACGCCTTCCTGTAGTCTATCCAGCCAGCGGAGAAGTTCCGACGGTTGCGTTTGACCAGTTGGCCTATGATCGCGTCGATGAGGAGCAGCTCCTTGCTACCGCGACTACCGCCCCTACATCCGTTCTGAGCTCCAGATATCACATTGTTATCAACAATGTGTTGAGTAATCTTGGAGCTCAGAACGGATGTCAAGGTCTTGTAAATTGTACAAAGACAAGTAATGGGGCGGTATTGTGATGGATCCGCGGTAGCATCGCTCTTTGGAGCTAAATGAGTGACCCCAGTAGTTAAGAAGTTCGGGAGCGTCCCACTCTCGAGGGCGCTTTGGAACTGACGGGCGAGAGTAGCGTGACAGCGCGTGAACCCCTTCAACCAGTAATGGTGCAATCCGTCCGGCCCCGGACTTTTCCAGTTCGGAGCCTTACGGATCGCAGCCACCACATCCTCCTCGGATATGTTGACGGGGTTCATGGGCGCTATGGGCTCGCACGCTCCCTCGACCGCCTCGAACCATCGGCCCTCTTCGTGATCAACAGGCAGCGACCAAAGCCCACGCCAAAAGGCAACCACATCGGCTTTTTCCGGTCGCTGACCTGTCGTAACCACGTCGGGACGCTCCAAAGTTCTGTAGAACTTCTTCTGGTCACTCATGAAGAGACGATTCTGTTGGTACCTCTTTACCCTTTCAGAATATCGCCTAATTCGCTTACCCCAAGCAGCGATCTTCTGCTTCAGATCATCGATGCGCTCCACCAGTCTACAGGCAAACTCCGGTGAGTTGTCAAAGACATTCTCACCAGGGAATGCCTCCCTGACGAAGCGCACCACCCTCGGCCTATTGTTGCCTGATCTGAAGCTGGTCAGTTTGCCGATGAGGACCCTGGCCCTTGTGATACGGCTTTCAATCCGCCTCATCCAGGCTGGTCTAGTTCTAGTCCTGGGACTAGTACTGCCAGCCTGACGGGAGCCACCAACTCTTGTTGGCGGCATCCTGACGCCGACAAATTGACAAACTGTCATTGCGGCGCCAAAGAGAATTGAATCCGTATCCCAAAGGTCCATGCTGCACTCTAAAAATGAGGGCAGCATGTTATTAACGGCCTCAACGACATCCCGAACCTTGATGCTGAGAGGAACTCGGGGCAGCCTTGGCCTCCTTTCGAGAGGCACTTGGCGATATTCCAGGATCGTCTCTTCGAGTGCGCTCCTCACCAAATCCAAATCCAGGGAGACTGTTCCCCAATCGCTTTCCGCACCACCCACATCCGGCAGGTTAGCAATTGGCTCCCTCCGTACTTCCCGTTCAGGGACTGGAGGGAGAACCTGCAAAGGTGGCTCTTCGTCTAGCGGGGGAACAGCCTCGCGTCGCAATTGTTCGAGTTCGGTAGTGCTAAAAAGTTCTGAGCGCTGTATGTACCGAACTCGATCCGCCAGGTTTTGTTCTGTGACGGTCAAATTGGGCTCCAGCCGCAGAAATTCGCGGTACATTGCTGCCCGATAACCCGTCCGTCCAGTTCTTGAACCCGAGGCCCTAATATAGGCCCGCATGGCATTCCTATTCATTTCGACCGTCCATGCCATGCGGCGCCTTGTTCCACCAGCGGCGGGCACCGATTGCTGGGACTGAGTTGCCCCAGTCCCAACCGTTGCCAAGCCATCTGGTGGCTGAGGTGGTGGCGCAGACCGGCCAGGTGGTCGGGCCGGTCTGCCGCGGCTGGGGGACCGCATGCTGCCACGTCCAGCCCCAGCTCCAGACGCGCCCCAGCGATAACCCCTGGGGAGCGGCCCTATACGCTCATCGTTGCTATTACTGTCCATTTTACGATGAGCGAAGATTCACCCGGGTTTTCGCTCACTTGCCCCGGGGAGACCGTTATTGCTCTATTTTGCGCTGAGACCAGTTTGTAGACACGGTCAACATCTACAAACTCAAGCGCTGACTATTTGCATTGCTGGAATGGCAAGCTGGTAGACATGTCATCCTGCCATTCCAACAATGGGCGGTGGGGTCGTCACATCCCTACGCCTATTATTATTATTATTATTATTATGTATGTATGTAAAAATGGAATCTGCATTATAGAAAAAAAAAATGTGAATCAATTTATGGTCGCTGGTGTCTTAAGAGGCGACTAAGGGTATAGAGTTTTTAAATTTGGATTTGCAGTGGTAAATATACTCTAGATAGCAGATTTTTTTTTCTGTTGCATTTTTCTAACTTTTACTTTTTCTAACGGTCAAAGAAGTCGAATTTGAAAATTTCTATAAAATAAGAGATTTTATGAAAGGCCTAAATTTTCTGCACAAGTGCAATGTTTCTGCCTTGTTATTCTTGCATGCCTTAGAAAATATAACTGTTTAATACACTGGTAATCTCGTCGATTATTCGGTATTCGGCTGAAAGCGCCACCGAATATTGAGTATTCACCACCCGTTGCTCTATATTTTATACTCACGAACTATTATTTCAATTCTATTAATTTCTCACTATATGGAACATTTTGATTGAGATATTGCACTCACTTCGCTGAACAGTTAATTATACCTACAAAAGTTTCATCAATAATTCTATGAAAAGTTGATCCTCCCTTTATGGATATTGCACTGCTTCGCAGACCAGTAAATAACGCTTATGAACATTTATATCAATAAATACATTAAAAGTTGAGTCAACATATAAAATTCAATTTATAAACGAACGAATAATCGATTTTATTTAAATTTTCGTTTAAGTAATGCATTTCAGCAGGGACGCTCTATCAATCCCCGTTCCTTGCACTTGCACTCACACAGCCTTTATAATTGCATACTGAAAAATGCAGCACTATATTGAAGAGGCAACTTAATAACCTTTAGTTGACATTAAGTTGGCTGCAGGGAGATTTTAATAAGACGATGAAAGACTCCTATTATTCATATTTGTTGCTGTAGGAAACTACGAACAATAGTGATAATTATAGTAAAGAATAATACCTGAAATACAGGAAACAGGTTTAAACCCGGAATCTGGCCCAAATCTATCTACATGTTGTTAATTAGTGTAAACTTATGGAAAGTTTATGTATCCGGATTTTTTCAGTGTGGTAACCATCGTGACGTACATGGCTGAGTTTTAAATTTTACATTTTACAATATGTCTCCATAAAATGACGAGAAGTTTAAACCCTTTTAGCTTGAAGTGCGAAGCAGGAAAAAAATTGGTATATGGGTGAAAAACAGAACTGGTGCTGTGGGAGAAAACAAACAGAATCATGGTTATCATAGTACTATAAGATTATCCAAGTGGAAGAAAGAAGGAAAGAAAAATATTTATTCATGATCTCCGGAACGCATTAGTAAATTGGATTTCTCACAAGATTTGCCTTCGCTGTTGGTTCGAACAATATGCAAAACTTTCAGCCACACCTTCGAGTGGTAAGAAAGCGTGCTAAGGATTATGATACCTCTCTCCTATTATTTCACAGTTTCCATTTTCAAAGAAACCCATATAAACCCTAGTTTTTAATGTATTTGGTTTTAATAAATAAAATTCAGAGCTGTTGTAAAATAAATAAAATTTGTGTTGCAGGCAAACCTTGTTGTTAACAAATAAATAAATAACATTCATTATATTAGTTAAACTAATCGATGTTTTTTCATTGTAAAAAAAATGTAAAATAAACTACTTATAATATAATTTTATACACTAAAATTTAAATAGTTATCCTTGCTTCTTATACGGCTATTCCAAATTAAGGCAGCGAGAGTTTCAAAATCTGTAATTACTTCGCAGCTTTTGAACTCTGTCACTCCAAAAACCACGAAATCACGAAACTCATAGAAGGTAAGAGTAGGATGCGGTAGCTTTATTCTAAGGCAACATATACATACATACATATACTCACGGCTGTAAATCCCTAGAAGGGGTAGCCAGAGCTAAGGAATTACAAATTCCTCAGCCACTTTTGGAAAGTTGAGTGGGGAGAAGATAAAGGTTAAAATAAAGGTTGATGGTGATGGGTCTCCAACCGCATCGCATCCAATACCGTTAGTTGCCTCTTACGTACACTCACCGGAAGAAATGGGGTAGTGCTATTCTATGCCGACACTACACAGCAGTATTCTAAGGCAAAGAAAATTATATTCAATATATGATTATTAATAATACCTACTTTAGGAATCAAGCCCGCACATCCTGATATCAATGAAGATCTTAAACTTAAGGACTCATTGTCTGCTAACAGTTACGTCCACGTATAATATTCGGTGGTAGTTGATAAAACCGAGTGGAGTTTATGAAGCTGCAATATTAAGCCATTCATGAAGCACCTGAGCTTGCTATGTATAGTAAATCGGAAGCAATAAATTTGCCACACGCGAATCCCTCGGATTAACTGCAGCGGAGGTTTGGTACTCGCTATTCCGCCACGCTCACTCTGTATATCTAACTATGTCGCCTTATTTGTTTTTACATTCACGCAAATCGTTTCAGACACTGTATGCTTTGGTTACCGTATTTGAACTGGGTATTTCGGAATATGTCGAGTGCATTTCGGTTTTCATTGTTGGTGTTTCATATTGTGTTATGGGTTATGGACATCATATTATTAAGTTTGTAATTTAGAGAACAGTGGTTTTATCTAAATTTACATTCAAATTATAAAAAGATTGTGTGAATTATGTTGTTTACAGGCTATTATTTAATATGATAAAGATACCTGGAGCAAACATCCTTAATTCTCAAAACGAAAACCAAAGAAACCTCTAACCAATTGAGGCACTTTGATACTGACCTTGATTTTTTAAAACTTGCGATTTAAAAAGGCCATCGTGAGAAAATCTACGCAGCTGTTTTCTTACAGTTACATGAATGCGTGCTCGTGTAGTATTTTGATTGAGTTTATTCAACCCACGGTCTGTTTGCCTTTTACGTCACCAACACATCAAAATGGCAGAGCTATTAAAAGCTGACTCTAATGCTGTAATTTATTTGTACTTTTGAAACTGGCATGTGTAAAAAGATTAAGTGATGCAAATGAAGCTAGAGATATCTGCAGGATTATACAAAGTGGCAATCTATAGTGTCTGCCTACCCTAATGAAAACTAATAACGTGAGTATATGTATAAATATACTATTTGTTCTTGATTATAGTGCAGATTAATATATTCTATGAAGTTAATTTAAATTAAGAAATTCAAAAGTATACCTTAGTATTAAGAGCCTCGCCACCCGTGCGAGCTAAGCCGGAAAGCATAGTTACGAGTAAATATACAGTCTACAACATATGTAAATATAACTAACTTTAATAAATCCCTCGTTGAACTCCCACTCACGATATCCCTCATCCTAGTTAGGCACCGCTGATAAAGTACACAACGTATGCAAAACTAAGCAAACTAAGGCACATAGATAACAATAAAGTAAACGAGCTAACACAGATAACAAGTAGTACGGCTCAATAAATATTACACAGAGCTTTCAGAAACTCTGTGTACTCTCCCTTACTGTTATAAACCAAATATGAACAGGAACGTTGGGGATTAAACCGTGAAAATCTGTTGGATTACTTTCGATGGAAGTAATATTGCTTGACGTATATATTAATCATAAGTACTTAAATAAAGAATCTAATGAAATGGACTTATCTATTTAAAACACAAAATTATATATATGCTTTGTTCATATTTTATCTGAGGTATGGAAGTACAAGATTGGTTATACGAGTAAAGTAAAAATGAATTCCAAAAATTTACAGGCGTATTGACAACCTACTTATTCTTAGAAATCGATAATTAACTAATTAATAATCCTTAAATTAACCCACATAATTTTATTTATGGCCTCATGTAATGATGTCTCAGCAAATTGTCAAAAATGTGGTTGTACCAATAGCTCAAATTCCAGAAAGTCACATTCATCTCTATTATCAGATAAAAAAAGATAACTGATGATGCGAGTATTAGTAGAAATGGAGAATGCTGCATGAATTTTATATACACTGGAATGTATGCTTAAAGCTGTCTGTAAACATAAGACTGACTTTCCCTTAGGGGTATACATAATTAATTACATACCTTATTGTATTCCTTATGTACATGTACAATCCTGCTGTAAGTTGCGCAACTTAATGGGACAAGATGGACACCTATGGCACTTTGAATTTAGGAGTAAATCAATAAATAATAATATATTCCTCAAAAACTCGTACAATGCATAATTTTTCAAAAACTTTATATTAACATCTCTTTTACAAATAAAGTTAGAAGTTACATTGTAGTTGTAAAAAATACAGCTTAATGGCAATGGAGTACTTTATTTCTTTTACACGCACTTTTTTTCGTACCACTAAATTTGTAGCAGCCTTGTAGTTCCGGCTTAGAATGTCACTGCCCCTTTCTACACACGGGTGTCGTAAGAAGCGACTAAGGGTATGACGGGTAAGACTTGAAGAAGAAGGGCTTTTCTAAGTGGTTTTTGGGTCATGCGGTTGGAGACCCATCACTGATGAAACTTTAATTCTACGATCTTTTCCCTAATCAACTTCTAAATGTGGCTGAGGATTTTCTAGCTCTGAAGCTCTGGTTACCGCTTTTTGGGATTTATTGCCGTGAATTAATTTACAGTTCTATAATTATATTTCTTATATTATCACATAAGAACATTTACTGATGATAGGGTATAGCAGGAAAAAAATATATGATAGATTTCATTACACTCTGAATAATTGCTTCATTCATGAGATGTATGAATGTGGTCGAACAAATCTAGCGTATCAGGAGTCATATAATCTCACCCTTCTATTCCGAGTGCCATGATGGTATGGATAATCACTTAAATTAATCGTATCATAATTGTCATGTACATACATATATAACTGAGAAAAAAAGAAAAGACTCTCGGTCCTAAAAAATCTTTCAAGTTTCCCTAATCTTCAGCGTTCTCTAAGTAATTATCTTTTTAGAATCATTATTTTTTTTCTACGAATCACGGTATCATATCTTTCATATTACAAAAATATTTATTGTGAGAACTGATGTTGGTATTTCTCGAGTGTAATGTCGCGACCAACGAGAATATTTTTCCGGCCCCGACCTCGCACTCCTACGATAGGGTCGAATATATGGCGACAGTTATACTCGGAGCACTATGCCAGGAACTAGTTTTTTCGTCATACGTGTACAGAGGTTTCGTTATGTTGATTTATAATTGTACACTGTGATTCGCAATGCCTAGTATTTTGGTATTTTTGGTAGCTTTTGTGGCGTAAGTATTATTAGTATATTCTCGACTCAATTATTTGTCATATTTTTATGAATTGGCAACACCGACAGTGTGCCGTGACCCGTCAATGGATGTCAATGTCAAGATGAGTGAAGGATGAACGCGGGATTCCTAGTTTGTTTTTTTTTTTCGCTGTCGGTGTTGTTCGTGAACACAGTCGCTGGATTGTTTTTTGTTGTTAATTTATCTTATATGCGCTTTTTTTAACTTATTATTGTTATTTCACTTTTAGTTTTGTGTTTGTTGTACGGGTAAGTGGTTTATTTAACTTCCTGTAGTTAGATTCCCGAGGTTGTCCATATCTAATATGGATAACCTCAAAACCCCTCCCCGGCCTCCGGACCCACCGGAATCTAGTGTCGATAGCATGGACATATTGTCCCCTGAAGTCTTTTCGGCTCAAGATAGTAGGAAGAGACACCGTGATGTCTCTGACGAACCAGCATCAGCGGTTAAAAAAACTATTATCAGCCGTGAGTTAGCTTCTGCGTCTATCCAGGGTATTTATACCCATCCCTCCCTTCTGGAGGGTATTAAAAGCTACGAAAATTCAGAAGGCGGAAATTTTGTTGTCCACGTTAGCAGAATAGTTGCTGACCCATCTGCTGGAACTACCATTCGCCCTATTAAGCTGGGGAAACTTTTATTTAATAACAATATTAAAAATATTGTAAATGATGGAATCAAAAGTGTAGGGAGAAACAGAGTCTCCATCCAATTTAATACTGCCAATGCTGCCAATGAGTTCCTGGCCAACCCCATTCTCGAGGCTAATAATTTCAAGGCTAACATTCCTTCTTTTAATGTTATGAAAATGGGATTGGTTCGTGGTGTTCCCTCTGAGTGGAGCATTACGGAATTTGTTGAAAATATAGAGTTACCTGCCGGTTGTGGTAAAGTTCTGAAAGCCCGCCGACTAAACAGAAAAGTAATTAATGATGGTTCTACTTCTTGGGTTCCGACTCAATCAGTGGTCATAACTTTTCATGGCCAATTGCTCCCAAAAAATGTGTATTGCTACAATACATCCCTACCGGTTGAACTTTACCAGCTCCCAACTATCCAATGTCTGAATTGTTGTAGATTTGGACATGTTAAATCCCAATGTAGGTCCCAACCACGTTGTTTTAAATGCAGTAATAATCACCCAGGTGATAGTTGCCAGAACAATGAATTAACTTGTGTTTACTGTTCAGGTTGCCACTCAGCAACTGACAAGAACTGCCCTGAACAAAAAAGGCAAAGAGACATAAAGTTAGCTATGTCCCAAGACTCAATTTCTTACTTTGAGGCATCTTCTCGGTTCCCAACTGTCAAAAAATCTTATGCTGATGTTGCAGCTTCTCTTTTTATTCCCTCCTCTTTATCTTCTTCTTCATCCCCCAAAAGACAGGAACAAACATCCTATAAAAAGACTGTGTTTATGTCTCCCAAAAGAAATAATTATTCCCAGCAAGGTTATGATAGAAGGGCTCATCAAGAGATTATCTCAGTTCCATCCTCATCTCTTCAGGATGGTTGTGCCCTCTATAAATCCTCTCCTTCTACCAATGAGAACTTGATAGAACTCTTAATTTCCACACTCGTCAACTTGCTTAGCAAGTGTGACGAGTTTATACCGGACAACGTTGCCAATTTACTTACCTCTCTATCCCCTTTCCTCAATAATGGATCTAAGACTCCTTCAATGGAACGCTCAAAGTCTCCGTCCTAAAAAATGTGAAATTTCCCGTTTAGTGCAGCAATTTGGCCCCGTGGCCCTGGCTGTCTCGGAAACATGGCTGGTTCCTGATTCCCATTTTAGGGTTTCTGGATTTGCGTGTTTGCGGGATGACAGGGATGACGGATATGGTGGTTGCGCACTATTAATCAATAGAAACTTGCCCTTTTCAATGATCCCAATCCCCTCCCATAGTTCTAATTTAAATATAGTAGCAGCAAAGGTTATGAATTTTTCTATTGTTTCCCTGTATATTCCTTCGGGCTCTGCCTCCCACATGTTAGTTTCTGAGCTGCAATCTATAATTTCCGCCATTGATACTCCTATTATTATAATGGGGGATTTTAACTGTCACCATACTTTGTGGGGCAGTTATTACTGCGATGCAACCTCAACCTCACTTATAGAAATGTTTGATTCTTTGAATGTTTGCCTTTTGAACGATGGATCCCCTACCCGTAGAGTTAGCCCCTTACAAAATCGAAAAAGTGCTGTTGACCTTACATTGTGTTCTCCTTCGCTTGCATCATTATTGTCTTGGGTCACAATTCATGATACACACGGTAGCGATCATCTTCCCATTCTAATCTCTTATTCATCTCCCATACCACCACCTGTAAACCCTGACCCTCTTCTTAAGTACCAACTCAATAGTCCCGACTGGTTAGCTTATAATGGAGCCGTTGAATCCAAAATGGCTTCGGTCCCAGAAGTTTCCCCTAATAATGCTATTTCTGTTTATAAAAATTTTGTCGCAAATATCATTTCCGCTGCTGATGAAACTTTGCCCCTTAAAAATTCTCACCGTAAATACTCCTCTCCTCCTTGGTGGGATAAAGACTGTACTAAAGCAGTGAATGACAGAAAAGATGCAGAAGAGTTATTTAACATGTCAATGACTTTAGAATCTTATTTAAATTTTAAAAAAATTGCAGCTCATACCAAACGTATGCTCTCTCAGAAGAAACGTAGCGGGTGGCAAAGCTATTGCCAATCTCTTTCACCTAGGACTCCACCGTCAAGGGTTTGGAAGGAATTAAAAAAATATAGGCTATCACAGTCCCCCTGTAATTTGTCATCTAATGATTCTTCAGTGTGGTTTGAGAATTTTGTGAGTAAGTTAGCTCCCCCATCTGTCCCCACAATAAATATGTTACCATCCCCTTATAATTTTTCATCACATGACCCTATGGATGCCTCTTTTACATCACAGGAGCTGGATCGTGCTTTGAGTGGTTTGAGGGACTCAGCTCCTGGTGTGGATGGGATCCCTTACTCCTTTCTCTCTCGTTCTGGGGAGGTCACCAAAAATATCTTTTTAAATCTTGTCAATCACTTTTTTTTCACTGGTGTTATCCCGTCAGATTGGAAGACCCAAATTGTTATCCCCCTACTCAAATTTGGCAAGGACCCATTACTATCTACTTCATATCGTCCAATAGCTTTGTCATCCGCTCTTTTGAAAGTATTGGAGCACTTAATAAAAAACCGTTTGGAGTGGTTTGTTGAAAGTCGACACATATTACCAGAGTCGCAATATGGTTTTAGAAAGGGTATGGGCACTTTAGACAGCATCTCAGTTCTTACCACAGCCATTAGATCATCTTTTTACAGAAAGGAATACCTTGTTGGTGCCTTCTTAGACATAACTGCGGCATATGATAATGTTCTTCTTCCGGTGTTCAGGCAAAAACTGCAACAGCTGAATATCCCAGTGAGGATAATACATTTCATTTGTAACATTTTTATGGAAAGATCCATAACTGTCCGCGGTAGGGATTCCGATAATTGCCCTAGATCTGTTTGGAAGGGCCTTCCCCAAGGTTCTGTTCTTAGCCCTATTCTTTACAGCCTTTATACTTATGATTTGGAACAGGTAGTTAACAACTTTTGCAATATTTTACAATACGCGGATGATATATGTCTCTACTCCCAAGTTAATTCCTTAAGTGATGCAGAATCATCGTTAAACAGAGCCTTTTATTATTTAAGTACTTGGTTAATGGAACATGGCCTTTCCCTATCTCCATCTAAAAGCTGTGTTGTCATATTTACTCGTAAGCATCAAGTACCTGACATCAATGTTACTTTTGAAGGTTCTTCAATTCCGGTGGTTAGAAGTCAAGTTTTTGGGTGTATTTTTAGACTCAAGACTTAATGGTGTGGCTCATTTCAATTACGTCTCAAGTAAATGTGAGAGTGGTATTAATGTGCTTAGAGCTCTATCAGGTGTCTGGTGGGGTTGCCATCCTCGTACTCAAAAGATTCTTTACAATGCGATTGTTCGGAGCCAGTTGGACTATGCTTCCTTTTTATTGATGCCATCCAACAAATCCTGTTCAGTCCAAGTTACCCGCATTCAAGCCAGATGCTTGCGCATAATTCTCGGAGCAATGAAATCTTCCCCAATAAACGCCATGCAGGTGGAGTGCGTCGAGGCTCCCCTCAGTCTTAGACGTCAATACCTATGCGATAGATTTTTATTTAAAGTCGCGCAGTCTGCCTCCCATCCTTTACTACCTGCTTTGCGTCAATACTCTGAGATCTTGCAACCGAATAATAGCCGTCCCCCAATCGTTGATAGTTTCAATTTTCTGTCTAATCTTTCTGCGCCATTATTTCAGTGTAATGGTCATCCTCTATTTTCTCACCCTTATGAGTCTCTTATATTTTCCCCTTCGCTTATTCTTAATATTGGTATTGATAAAGATTCTCTCAATGCCAACCAACTATTCCTCGAGACTGTAAACTCTCGCTGGAGTGGTGGTTTATATATATTCACCGATGCCTCCAAGCTTTCGTCTGACGGTAACGTTGGTTGTGCGGTTTGGATCCCAAAGTTCCGAGTTATACTAAACTGTAGTCTTCCTGTCGAATCTTCAGTATTTACAGGGGAAGCAGTTGCCATTCTAGATGCAGTTAAATATATAGAGTCAAACAGTCTTAACAATTCCATTATATTCTCGGACTGTAAGTCTGTTCTTCTGGCTATTTCTTCCAACCCTTTCAGAGCTAAACACATTTCCCCAGTAATATTAGAAATAAAGTATCTGCTTTTTAGATGCCACTCACAAGGCATCCACATTGAACTCGCTTGGATTCCAGCTCACTGTGGAATCATAAATAATGAAATAGTGGATGCATATGCAAAGGAGGCTATTGTATCTGGTTCCCTTCAACACCAAACTGTCTACGCTCAAGATGTCTGTAGTCTCGCTAATCCTCGCATGTTTTCGAATTGGCAAAATATTTGGGACAGATCTCGTCTGGTTAAAGGAACTCATTATGGTAGTATTCAACCAATTATTCCATCGCGCCCTTGGTTTAACCAGAAAAGGTGTAAAAATATAGATAGATGGGCTATCTCATCAACCATCAGGTTAAGATTAGGTCACGCTTGCACTCCAGTGTTTTTGGCGAAAATAAGGGTGAGAGATAGTTCTCTGTGTGAATGTGGTCTGGCGGATGGGTCAACAGACCACTTGTTTTTTGAATGTCCTAAGATTCCTTCGGTTTACAATTATCTCCCTTCCTACGTTCCTCTCCCTACTAATACTAACTGTTTAATATCATTAGTTGAATCTCCCTTTGTAAATATCTGGTGTAAGTATTTAGTTAGTAATAATCTTAAATTGTAGTTAGTCTTTGTATAGCTAGGTATATGTTTATTTAAGAAATGTTTTTACTCCCTTCCCCAAATATATTGTTATGTCCAAAATTGTTTTGTTTTTTACAGGTTCTGGTGGTAGTCTAGAGTGAAATTTCACTTTTAATTTTTTTTTATTTATATAACCCTTTTTTTAAAATAAATATATTTACATCTGCACTGTTTTCTTGCCGACCACACTTGACATTGGCGAAATTATTGTGGCAACACGATAGAAGCCACGAAGAAAAATAGATAGATAGATTCCTAGTTTGGATGCGCGGGAGAGTGACTGGTGATCAAGGCATCGAATAATGTAATGTACATTGAATAGTATAATATATAGTAATCATCATCATCAATAGTCGTTTTTTCTTCAAACTTCAGAAGCGGGGATATATTCACGTCCATTCAAGTATGTACATTGCTTTTTGTTTATTCATTTATTTTTCTTTTCCACATTGTTGTAGTGACGCCATTTAACATTTTATGATTTATAATATAGCAAATCGATGCTCGAACAAAGTATTTTAATGTTTATAGAATAGTCATTGTTTCGAAGAAACCAATATTTGAGCAAATTATAAGATTAAATGAGTATATCAGTAATATATATGAATAATCCCACTTTAATTTTTACACATTTTTAGACTACAATTCAAATTTGGAATTCTTCTATTTCTTATGCATTGAATATATTAATACTTAGTGAATTATTAATCAATGTAGTAATTTATTCGCTGTAAATGTGGGTTACAAGGTGGTTACAGCATATAAGTTATTGTTCCCTACACATTTTGCTTTTCCAAGCTTACAACATAAGTCTTTACATTTTATTAGTATAGGAATATGATTTTAAATTATAATAAAGACAAAAATAAAGAATGACTTAACTAATTACATGTCACCCTTAGTTTAAAATGTCAATCTCACAGCTAAAACCATATTCAAATAAAATATAATAAAAACAATATCCTAATAGCCATTCAAGCATTCAAGCATTTCTTTTATTTTTTTAAAATTTATTAAAACATAACAATTTTATATTTAGAGAATTTGCATTATAAATTCTACAAGCCATAATAAAAATAGTTTTGCTGCTTGAGGCTAATTAATAATTATAATGAGGTACATATAGTTTGTCTTTATTGAGATTTTGCAGACATTCAGAGTGAAATCTTAGGGGAGCGCATGTATAATTATAGATTTCTCTCTTAACTAATAAAGCAGCTTCATAAATATAGGGGAACATAATAGAAGAATTATAATATTAAAAAAAATTAATAATAATAAAAAGTGGGTGGCGAGAAACCATTTGAAAGGTAAGTTTCTCTCGCTACCTATTTATTTAATGCAATGTAGTGACTGGTACGTTTCCTTCGCTACTTATTTATTTAATATATTCTAGTGATGGGTAAGTTTCCCTCGCTTCTCATTTATTTTATACAATGTAGTGACTGGTACGTTTCCTTCGCTACTTATTTATTTAATATATTCTAGTGATGGGTACGTTTCCCTCGCTTCTCATTTATTTTATACAATGTAGTGACTGGTACGTTTCCTTCGCTACTTATTTATTTAATATAATCTAGTGATGGGTACGTTTCCCTCGCTTCTCATTTATTTTATACAATGTAGTGACTGGTACGTTTCCTTCGCTACTTATTTATTTAATATAATCTAGTGATGGGTACGTTTCCCTCGCTTCTCATTTATTTTATACAATGTAGTGACTGGTACGTTTCCTTCGCTACTTATTTATTTAATATATTCTAGTGATGGGTACGTTTCCCTCGCTTCTCATTTATTTTATACAATGTAGTGACTGGTACGTTTCCTTCGCTACTTATTTATTTAATATAATCTAGTGATGGGTACGTTTCCCTCGCTTCTCATTTATTTTATACAATGTAGTGACTGGTACGTTTCCTTCGCTACTTATTTATTTAATATAATCTAGTGATGGGTACGTTTCCCTCGCTTCTCATTTATTTTATACAATGTAGTGACTGGTACGTTTCCTTCGCTACTTATTTATTTAATATAATCTAGTGATGGGTACGTTTCCCTCGCTTCTCATTTATTTTATACAATGTAGTGACTGGTACGTTTCCTTCGCTACTTATTTATTTAATATAATCTAGTGATGGGTACGTTTCCCTCGCTTCTCATTTATTTTATACAATGTAGTGACTGGTACGTTTCCTTCGCTACTTATTTATTTAATATAATCTAGTGATGGGTACGTTTCCCTCGCTTCTCATTTATTTTATACAATGTAGTGACTGGTACGTTTCCTTCGCTACTTATTTATTTAATATATTCTAGTGATGGGTACGTTTCCCTCGCTTCTCATTTATTTTTATACAATGTAGTGACTGGTACGTTTCCTTCGCTACTTATTTATTTAATATAATCTAGTGATGGGTACGTTTCCCTCGCTTCTCATTTATTTTATACAATGTAGTGACTGGTACGTTTCCTTCGCTACTTATTTATTTAATATATTCTAGTGATGGGTACGTTTCCCTCGCTTCTCATTTATTTTTATACAATGTAGTGACTGGTACGTTTCCTTCGCTACTTATTTATTTAATATAATCTAGTGATGGGTACGTTTCCCTCGCTTCTCATTTATTTTATACAATGTAGTGACTGGTACGTTTCCTTCGCTACTTATTTATTTAATATATTCTAGTGATGGGTACGTTTCCCTCGCTTCTCATTTATTTTATACAATGTAGTGACTGGTACGTTTCCTTCGCTACTTATTTATTTAATATAATCTAGTGATGGGTATGTTTCCCTCGCTTCTCATTTATTTTATACAATGTAGTGACTGGTACGTTTCCTTCGCTACTTATTTATTTAATATATTCTAGTGATGGGTACGTTTCCCTCGCTTCTTATTTATTTTATACAATGTAGTGACTGGTACGTTTCCTTCGCTACTTATTTATTTAATATAATCTAGTGATGGGTACGTTTCCCTCGCTTCTCATTTATTTTATACAATGTACTGACTGGTACGTTTCCTTCGCTACTTATTTATTTAATATATTCTAGTGATGGGTACGTTTCCCTCGCTTCTCATTTAATTTTATACAATGTAGTGACTGGTACGTTTCCTTCGCTACTTATTTATTTAATATAATCTAGTGATGGGTACGTTTCCCTCGCTTCTCATTTATTTTATACAATGTAGTGACTGGTACGTTTCCTTCGCTACTTATTTATTTAATATAATCTAGTGATGGGTACGTTTCCCTCGCTTCTCATTTATTTTATACAATGTAGTGACTGGTACGTTTCCTTCGCTACTTATTTATTTAATATATTCTAGTGATGGGTACGTTTCCCTCGCTTCTCATTTATTTTATACAATGTAGTGACTGGTACGTTTCCTTCGCTACTTATTTATTTAATATATTCTAGTGATGGGTACGTTTCCCTCGCTTCTCATTTATTTTATACAATGTAGTGACTGGTACGTTTCCTTCGCTACTTATTTATTTAATATATTCTAGTGATGGGTACGTTTCCCTCGCTTCTCATTTATTTTATACAATGTAGTGACTGGTACGTTTCCTTCGCTACTTATTTATTTAATATAATCTAGTGATGGGTACGTTTCCCTCGCTTCTTATTTATTTAATACAATCTAGTGATGGGTACGCTTCCCTCGCTACTTATTTATTTAATGCAATGCAATGACGGGTAGAGAGAGTGTGTATGAATATAACATAAACATGAACAAGCACGCCGAATATATATGAATATATTATTTCTGTAGACCTATTTTATTCATCATAGTTGACGATTACTTGTTCAAATAATAAGCTACTTAAGAAAATGAATGTATAAATACTAGTAGTTGAATTACATAACGATACTAATTTTATTTGAAAGGCTATAATTGCAACAACTAGTAACTAATACTAAAAATATTGTAGGTACATTTTATTGCCAAGTAATTTGTTAGCTAAGAATGGTGACTGAATTGTTTTCTTGTTACCGAATTGTTTTTATATTTACCTGCTTTTCTAATTATTATCATTACCGTTTTTTTCTATTTATCTTGCTGGATCATTATGAGTCATTATTATCACTGTTGAAAAGATCATGAACTTCATTTTATTTTAATTTATGTTTATTTGAGTAAGATTATTAACGTAAACGTCTGAATACATTAATATACTTTGCTACTTGCTTATGACATCTATGAAGAATAGTTTACGTTTCGGATATTTTAAACATTTCAGGTTGAATGTACAATGTCCGGAGACAAGTCTAGCATTCCAATTGGCAAGCCTCCAGGGCTTCTCGGTGCCATAGACAATCTAAAATGAGGACTTGGAGAGGTCCGTCTTCGTCATTTGACATCCAGTGATGAGGTTGTGCTGAAGTAGTATAGATGGGATCAGAAGCACATCATTATTTTACCATCACAGAACTGGTTGAAGCTAAGTATAACTTTTAAATAAATAATAAATAAAAAAATAAAAATCATTTATTTGCCAATACATGAGTATAAATGGTGGTATATAAAATGAAGGCCTATGTATGTACTGCCAGTAAGGTGTGCAAATTTTTAAACATTAAAATTATTGATAATTTTTTTTTACATATCTTAAAACTACTATAATAACATTGTCTATCGTAATAAAAAAAAAAATTAAACATTATTAAAATTTTGTAAGTCAATCAAGGCAACACATGTACACATATTCTAAATTTTATTAAAATTAAAATGTCAAAAAAAAAAAAAAAAAAAATATAATTATTATATTATACAGTAAATCACATCAATCACACATGTCAAAATATTATATAAACTTTATTACAATTTCAATGTCAAAAAAAAAAAAAAAAAAAAAAGAGAAAAACATAGTTTAAATTTTTAAAGTCATATATTGCAATTTTTAATAAAGTCAACAATTATATAGAAACAGTTGTCCAACAGATAATTAAAAATGATAATTTTATATTTATTGTATGTCAGTAATTTTGTCTCATCCTTTACTAGATTATATAGCTTGATCGCCATTTCATAACCGTTTCTCTGACAAATCGATGGACTTTTAATATTTGGTTTAGTTAATTGTATTTTTTTTTTGTGTTTTGCAGCTTGAGTATGTCTTAGACTGTGCTTTACTGAACAGTTATGTAAATTCTAGTTTAATTTAAATATTTCAACCCATTCAGATATGGTCAGCCTAAGTTCTATATGTTTCTTAAAGCCTAATAACATTAGATGAAATAAGACCTTTAGATCTATTAGTTTCGAAGACATTTAACTCAGATTCATAAAATAAATCAACATGTGTGTTCGGATTTTTGGTTACTTAGAATTTTGTTAGTTCATAAGTGTTACAGCTAAAAAAAAAAAGGAGGGGCTACTTATATTATTGGGAACATTAATAGCCACATTATTACTCAATTACACAGTTAATAAAATAAATAAAGCAAGGCCAATAACAGATGTTCACACATGCACAGAAAACATACCTTACAATAATACAAATACAAACAATTTTGAGAGAAAATGCAAATAAAAAGACATCAACATCAATATTTAAAAAAAAAAAAAAAAGTGCCTTTACTCATTGTAATACATATAGAACCAGTTTTTCACTTAACAAGGAATTTTCTTATGTTTTTAAAGAGTTATATATTTTACTTTAAAAGATTTGTTATGCTCATTTCACAGATTTTATTTACATTCTTCAGAAAAATTAAAGCTACTTTTAAACATATATTAGTAATAACATTTCCAAAAGCTCTTTTGCAAGGGAGTTTTCACAAATATTTACCAAAATAATTATAGTACAATATTGGGTTTTTATAAAAAAAAAAAAAAAAACTTGGTAAATAAACTAAATATTTATATAAATCGGAAGCTGTACTAGCAATCAAAATACAGCTATATGTTCTGTAAGCTTGTCGAATAAGTGTTCGCTGTCATGTATTAACCCTAAATCACTTGTTTTCGCAGCTCTAGTTATCTGGATGTGTCTTAGACTATTGTTATCTTAAATTTTCGTTTTATATAAAGATAAATTGCGAGTTAAAGTCACAAAACAAATAACTTTTTGAGACATTCAAATTGACCTTTTGATTTCACATATCCTGGCAGGATCGCCAAATAATACTAACATACAATATGTAATAGGAAGGGGGTGGTCAGAGCCAAGGAATCATAAATTCCTCAGCCATTGATTTCACAATAACTTTGAAAACTATCAAGATCGTTTTGAAGTTTGCGAACATCTGCTGGAGACTGAATGCACTTAGCAGTTTTTATATCAACTGCATACAGGACTATCTTAGTTTTCAAAGCATCTTTTATATATACCAATAGCTTTCAACTCACGTAACATTATAGGCTGGTCGATGCAGTCAAATCATTTTCATAGTCTGTGTATAAACATTGACTTGAGCTCCAGCATCCATACAGCTACTTATACAGTCATACGTAATAACAAGATTAGATACTGTTGATCGTTTCCTAAAAAAAAAAAAAAAAAACCATGTTGTTCCTCACTAAACCAGAGCTCAAAGCTGAGTAGACCTGGTTTCAAACAATTCGCTCAAATACCTTAGCAAATAAGCATAGTTTTAGATACGCCTGTAATTGTGGTAGTACAGATGATGTCAAGATGGTAGTATAGAAAACATTAGTATTTTATATCTAAAACTTCCTCCTCTAAAATCCCCTCAATTATATATATTTTTCTTTAAATTTTTGAAAGTTATAGCCATTTTAAAACTAGGATTAAAATAGTTTTAATTACATTAATTACAAAGTGTATACTATATCATACCTTTTCTTTATTTCCTACATCGACGAATATTCGTATTAGTATAACTTACATATAAACGGGACCCAATTACTAAGACTTCGCTGTTTGTTCCTCTGTCTTTAGGTAGTGTCTGATAAACTGGTATAGTCAGAATGTTGAAACTTTTACACAAAAAACAAAATTGGAATAAAAATAAAACTAACAGAACGGTTTAACCAAACAATTTTAAATTAATAGTCAGCACAGAATTCTGTAAGTCATGTATGATCGTGGCTAGGACAAGTATACTGCATTAAATATTGATTTTAAGTACAGAAATATAAAAATTGATTCCGTCGATAAGTTCACTTTATTAGGGTTAACACTGGATACAAACCTAAATTAAAAAAAAAAAAAAAACATTGGTACAATGAGATTTAAATTGACTAGTTTTGCGTGCGGGTTAGCGGAAATAAAAAAAAAATAAAATACTACTGACTTGAGCACCGCTTTGTCACTGTACCATGCTTATGTAAATTCAAGGTTAAGTTACGGCGTCGTCTTTTGGGGTAATAGTACTGATGCACAAGACATTTATATTGCAAAAACGGTACTAAGAATTTTAGCAAACATAAAAAATCCAAACAGCTGTAGACCACACTTTAAGAATCTAAAAATTTCAACTCTTTGTTCTCTTTATATTTTGGAAAGCTGTAAATTAGTAAGAAAGTATCCACAATTTAAAAAAAAAACAAAAAAAAAAAACAAAAAAAAAAAACAATCTGACTATATTCGAAGATTCCCATTAAGATCCGGAAGGAATAAATTACTAGTACCGCCTTCAAGATTACAAATTCATTATACAAGTCCTCTCCCTATGTGCTGTAAAATATACAATCACCTTCCAAATTCATAGCTCAAGAATCTGACTACAAATCTTTTGTAAAACTTTTAAGATTGTATTTAATAGAAAATTGTTTTTATAATTCTAAGGAATATTTTGATAATAATATTATCTAATATGATACTTTAAATAATTACCAGAATTTTAATTTATTTTATTTTAATTTAATGTAATTTAATTTGATTGTTGGATTGTTTTTATGGTTGTTTTATTGATAAATAGAAATTTGAATTTTATAAATGATTATGTTTCCTAATTTTTACTTTATCGTGTTTTGTGTTATCAAGTTTAATGTGTAGATTAGTTGTGTGAGATTTGATTAAAATGTAATAAATTTAGAAATGAGTATATTTTGCTATGCCCTTGCAGGGTATACATGTAAAAAATTATGTACATTATGTCATGTAAATTGCGATGTGTGAAATGCTATAAAGATTTTGATTTTGTATCTGGGTAAGACCTAATAGGGCAATTCTTACAATACTGTCATAAGCCGCTGACAGAATCAGGATATGTTAATGCTCTAGAAATTGATGATAGCTCTAGCAACCGTGACAGTGTAAATGAATAGTTTTAAATTAATTTTAAGCTTATAAATGTTAATGAAGTACATTAAGAGTATTAGTATAAGATTGCATAAGTCTTTTAGCGATATGCCCGCCTATTGTTTTCCTGTCTATTGTATTTCATTCTGCATATGTCCTTAAATTGTTTTGGTGTACAATAAAGTTTATTTTATTAGAATATTAAATTATGTTAAACTTAAACAGTATGTTATGATTATAATTAACGAATACCATTTGGTTGGCTCTCATTTGATTTTTGTATTACAGAATGTAATCGATAGGTAAGTGGTATTTGAATAAGGTGTGTAATAAGTAAGTTTCAGAATGTTAATTCTATACTTCTTATAAACATAGTCAAAAGTAAATAATACTAACTTTTGATAGCAGTTAATAAGGATTAAGATTGATGATAATGATTTATTAGAATTTTTGAAGTATTCTTGTAAGAAATTCCTGTAGTGTTTAAGTATTGCAATGTACAATTATTATTTTTGAATTTTCATGCTATTTATTTTTGTATAAGTGCCGAATGTCATATTATTCACAGCTCGATGCTCGCCTCGATGAAAATTACTTGCTTATGCTTAAATGTTTTTAGATCAATACAAATAAAGTTTAGATAATGTGTTAAAAACGTGCACCAGGAGGTTGCACATTGTCGGATGGCCGAATGTCATATTTTTATGAATTGGCAACACCGACAGTGTGCCGTGACCCGTCAATGGATGTCAATGTCAAGATGAGTGAAGGATGAACGCGGGATTCCTAGTTTGGATGCGCGGGAGAGTGACTGGTGATCAAGGCATCGAATAATGTAATGTACATTGAATAGTATAATATATAGTAATCATCATCATCAATAGTCGTTTTTCTTCAAATATTAGTATTCACGAATGTCTTTTTTACTCTCACCTCTTCCATGGCCGACAAAGAAATTTATTTTTGATGGGAGAGTTGGTACTCTCCGACAAAAAAACAGTCGGTCGGGGTCAGGGACACAGGTTCAAGAACCGACGATGGATGATTGGAGCTGTATCGAGCAGCACCGCATTCTGCATTTGTGCTGGAACCGACACGCCACTGAAATCCAACCGTCTCAAGTTGGTCACGAGGCGGGTTGGAATTAACCCGTCCACGGACAAAACAATTGGAATTATTTCTATCGAAGTCACACCCACAGTTGTAATATATAAAACCTTACCTGTAAATATTGTTAATCCGTTTTATTATTATTTATTTTCCTTTTATGTTAGTCTCCTGCGGTTATATATCATTGTTTAGTTCCTTTTTATTATTTTTCTGCGATTTGTCGATAATATTTTTATTTCTCTGGTTTATGTTATTGTTTTTATTTTGTTGTTGTTATGGCAACGACGGAGCTGAGAGTTGTCAAATTTTATTTTATCTTAAACTTTTCTTTAGTGATCAATTTTCAATGTGTTTGTGTACGAAGGTTAGATAGTTTTAAAATATGTTAAATGATATAATTTTAATTCATTTTTGGTGTGTAAAATGATAGCGCAGGCATTTATTTTTATTTTTAATGTAAGGCTAGGACATTTTACTTATTCAAATTTATCTGTTTTCATCTTTTTATGTTAACTGAAACTCTTTTTAAAAAATCCTTCTTTTAGGTTTTATTGTCTATTGGGATTTTTTATTGATTGTCAAGATGTTTTTTTATGGAGGAAGAACGGTTTTATCATTCTACAAGAGATCCTTAAAAAGTATATCTTACTGAAGATTTTTTCGGATAGCTACTACTACCGTTGTTATATTGAACAACCTTTACTACTTGGTGTCCTTTTGCTTAAAAACACCTAAGAATAATATATATAATTTTATACCCTGGCAGAATTTGTTAAACCAGTCAGAGTGGTATTCCGAAGTGACCAATCATTTGGTCTTATTGGCTTGTGGACTAAAAATCATCAAAGATTGATATCTGGACCTTTGATTTCGCCGGCTATACTACTGGTTTTGGAGATTACTAATACCTTTGCTCTAGCCAGAACGTGGAAGTTTGGAATCGCATCAGTATCGTTATTTAGTTATATTTATTTTATATAATTCCTTCTTGTAATATTTTTGTATTGTGTACATCTAATTTTTAATAGACTGGTGTAACTTCTTTCTTGTTTTATTAGTCTCCTTGCTCTCCGCGTTTCGTGTCTTAGGTTTTATTTCCATAAGGGGATTAAGACTTAAGACACGTAACGTTACACAGTCGGTGATCTCTTGAGCTAGATCTCGATCTCGATACTTACGACGCTTCTTGGTGTCGGCTTGCACGAGACCCTCGTTATGTGATTTAGTTATAACTTATTTATAACATAACATAAACATAACATAAACGTTCACGCCGTTTATCCCCGAAGGGGTTGGCAGAGGTACCAATACTCCTGAACTCACATGGCAAGCGCCATCTAGTTTCCAGAGAAGGTACCCACGTTTTGCTTAGACAGTGTACTCACGTGATAGGGGGCAGGCCTATCGCCGTTTTGTACGAATACACTGTCACATGACTAAGTACAACTCAGCCATGTGGGTTTCCTCACGATGTTTTCCCTCACCGTTAGCAACCATGATAAATTAACCACACATATGACTTTAGAAAAGACAAATTGGTGTAGGCCCGTCCCAGGATTGGAACTCACGCCCTTCTGTTTTTGGGCGGGTGTTCTACCCACTGGACTATCATGTCGCATGTACTTATTTATATATTAAATTTTTATTTAAGCATTACCTCATCAAGTAAAGGGCCATTTTTGGAATTTATGTTTTAGTTTTGGTGGCTAAAAATATATAGAAAATATTTTTTGCTTATGGTGGTCTTGGGAACGTAGAATATTTCAAGTAAACAAAAAACGCAGTTCAAAGAGAGAATAATGAAAAAGCGTAGTAGAAAATAGATGAATGAGAAGAACACGAAAGCAGTTTGTTGAAATGGTATAAAATGGCGTTCAATAGTTTCTGCCTACCCCAACGGAATTTGATGGCGTGAGTATAAATAAAAAGATTTGCTTGTTTAATAGATGAAAATTCACCTCTTTATGAACATATCACACAATAGTAATAAATTTTGTTAAATATTTTTTTACCGTTTCAATACTGTTCATAGTCATGTTCTATCCGTTTATGTCTGTCGTTACTAAAGCTTCAAACAGTTCATTAGGTTGTGTTCCTATAAATTATAGATAGCAGAATTAAATATGAAAAAAATATAGAAAAACTTTAACTAGTGGTGCGTAAGATGTTGTAGAATGTTAGGCCAACCTTTTTTCATAGTTAATTCTAATGACTTCTTCCATGTAATACATTGTATGTGAAAACTTACAGCAGTTGCATTGGACTTACTTATATGTTAAATAAAACTATCTTCTCTAGTTTTACAAGTCTGCTAGAAAAAAAATATAGTCAAATAAAATATACTTCTTCGTATCAAGTGTTAGCTTGCATCTACAACATTGTCTGAATCATTTTAGGCCGTTTACTGTCTTGTCTTATTTGCAGATATTCTGAAAATGCATATCGTATAAAGTCCTATACCGAATTATTATATTAAGGCAATACTAGTAAGTTATAATCTCACTGGTATAATTTACGGCCAATACGGCAATATACCAATCACAATATCGTCACAGCCGCAAGGTTTGCTCAATAAATAAAAATATAACTCCAACTCACAAATGTCATCTTATTTCCCCTTAGCCGGCTCGTGGCAACTTTATGATATGGTTCGTAAATAATGTTTACGGATACCATATACATGTCATGATTCCAGGATTTCCACCAGTATTGCGGGGTTCAATACCTTACATCACATTTACGACGCATAGACGCTGTGTATGGATATTTGCTACTGAACTCGGCTTTTCCACCTAAGATAACGCACCGCTGAACTTAACTCAAAATTATCTTATTTTAATGAGATACTGATCCTTAGAGTTAGTTTTATATCTACATTTGAATAAAAGAAGATATTTGGATTTCCTCTATACATTAAATGTCATGTTTTTTCTAAACATATTTATTAATGTTTTTATGCTTATTGGTTTGCACGTTAAATAATGACAGTTTTTATTTTCTACTTGAAAGTGTCATGCATGGAAAAGAACGCTAATTTTGAATTATAGCCAACAATCCTTTATTTGACCATACATTCCCGTTTCAACTTCGGAAATTGACTAAGGAATTAAGTGTTATAGACTTTCCCTTGTTGACATTGTAAGGTAAGGCTGTTTGTTGTGGATACGATTTTAATAACACTCGCTGACTAATAGGTAATATTGTAAAAATATATTTTTTTAATCTGTTTTAAAAGTAGTAATAATGGTTCAAACATTGCAAACAAAAATAAATGTTCATTAAGATTGAATGCAGCTTGTTTCTGTGATGCCTTTGTGCTTTATATATATTTGAATTCGTGAGTAATCTTTGTTCGTTATTGATTCAAAATTAAATATGTCTTCGACGGGTGAAGTGGCCACGGCAGCGGTGGTGTTCAAATATTCTGCCACTACTTTAATAACATAACATAACATAAACGTTCACGCCGAATATCCCCGAAGGGGTTGGCAGAGGTACTAATACTTCTGAACATCACGTGACTTTGTCACCTGCTGTTCAGAGTACCCACGTTTTGCATGGACAGTGTACTCCCGTGATAGGGGGCAGGCCTATCGCCGTTTTGTACGAATACACTGTCACATGACTAAGTACAACTCAGCCATGTGGGTTTCCTCACGATGTTTTCCCTCACCGTTAACAACCATGATAAATTAACCACACATATGTCCTTAAAAAAGACAAATTGGTGTAGGCCCGACCCAGGATTTGAACACTAGTCGTTTGCACGATAACCGAGTGTTCTACCCACTGGGCTATCACGGTTGGTACTATATTATATACTACTTTAACTTGCAATGTTTTTCTTAAATGGAATAAGCCGTTACTCACTACACAGCAAACTCATAATATATGAATTAGAATTTTTTGTTTATGAAAACCTCATACACACACATAGTTCACATAGCTGAATCGGCAGAGCGACGGGGGCGTATACCCGGAGGTCGTGGGTTCGATCCCCGCTGGTGTCTAAATTTTTCTTTCCTTTTTTATTAATCATAACATAATATATTCTTTATATCAATGGCGCCGATTTTACACTCCTTAGGCGGAAAAGTCGGATATATTTTGTTTAAACAATATTATTCATACATAAATCAGTCATCCACGTAGTCATTTTTATATTTTGTAATATTTTTATAACCACGGTATCAACTCTCATAAAAAAATAAATTTTGAAATTGATTTACCATTGAATTTTGAAGTCTTTGACATATATACCTGGGGCGATATACGATATATATACGATATGTATACCTGGGACAAACCATTCGGTTACTTAGAGCCAACTTCGAGAATGAGGTCAATCGCCAAATCCAGCTCGGATGGGCAGCGTTCGGGAAGCTGCGCCAATCTCCTCGTCCAAAATTCCGCAGAGTCTAAAGACAAAGGTCTTTGACCAGTGGTGTTACCAGTCATGACATACGGCACAGAGACGTGGTCTTTAACAATGGGCCTCATCAGAAGGCTCCGTGTCACCCAAAGGGCAATGGAGAGGGCTATGTTAGGAGTTTCACTACGCGATCGAATCCGCAACGAGGAGATCCGTAGAAGAACCGGGGTCACTGGCATAGCCCGAAGAGTTGCTAAACTTAAGTGGCAATGGGCAGGGCACAATGCACGCAGAACCGACGGCCGTTGGGGCTCGAAGGTTCTGGAGTGGCGGCCACGTACCGGACGACGCAGTGTGGGTAGCCGGTACCCACACTACCCACACCCCACCGACGACTTGGTAAAGGTCGCGGGAAGCCGATGGATGAGGGCAGTACATGACCGGTCGTTGTGGAGATCTTTGGGGGAGGCCTATGTCCAGCAGTGGACGTCTATTGGCTGATGATGATGATGATTTGAAGTCGTTTAAAAAAGACAGCCACGGGTACGAACGAGAAAATATAAGTATTATATCGGTTTTATGTTGCGGAATGAAATTAGTATTGTTAATTTTATCTTAAAAAGAAGTTATTACTCGCAAAAGTATTAAATCTTATTAAATTATTAAATATTATTGTTCTATTCATCTTTGATCTAGTAATTTTTGATATTAACCTAAGATTTTAATTTCAGTCACAATGAAGTTATAGGGAAAGGGAGTTATAGAAATTGCCGGAACTGCTTCGAGAAAAGAATGTTTTTACTCAACTAAGCGCGGACCGAGAAAGCCGCACCTAAATGTAGAGTGAAATGACTTAATGCTCGTCTAAGCACCGAGTTCCGGGCATCTTCTACTTCAGCAAGTTTTCTTTGCCGAGATTTTAGTTTAACTTTTGAAAATCTATCACTTTTTTATTCAATATTTACTTTCTTTAACCGCTAAAAATGTTGCTATTGGTGAAATTTGAAAATGAAAATTATTAGCAAATGTATCCTAAATTTAAGGCATTTATAAATTTTAGCAACGTGTATTTCCAGTTCGATTGTTTGAGGTGACACATCCCAAGAAAATAAATATTGGAGTTAAATATTTATCTCGCTTTCAAACGATCCGTTTGGTAACTTATTTTGAGCCGACCTCGCATGGGTAAACTATATTTGTCTACTGTTATCCAAAATTTCCAACAAACATGGATAAATTTAACTAATCTAGAGAAACCCATATAAAGATGATTTCAGAAATGATAACAGTAAAATATAGGGACCCTTTTAATTGGCGTTTATGTATTAGTAAATAAGTTAAACTGTAGGAGAAGTTTGCCAGGATCGTACAAAGTGGCAATCGATAGTCTCTGCCTACCCCAATGGGAACTAACGGCGTGAGAATATGTATTTATGTATGAATGTATGTTAAACTGTAGCTGTAAGCATACCAAATATAAATAAATATATAAATCAAAGATTTAAAAAAATGCTGATTTTAGTGAGTTAATAGAGAAACACGAAAGCGAGTTTATTGAAATATCAGCTTTCCGCTCGTAACTACAACGGCGTGTATTTCATTTCTTGCATTTAATTAAGCAAATTACTGAGCGAAACCCTCTATATTGAATTTGTAAAACGAGATTCCTATTTATTTATGAACCCCTATCCAAATTTAATTCTGATAACTTCCAAATTCAAACCAATTTCAACTTTTTGGATTTAAAATGTATAGGAAAATTATTATCTTTTTTGCACACTTGCCCATAAAGAAGTTTTCATCACTTGTTAGCAAAACTTGCTTATCATTATGCACTCGTGCGACAATGACCTTTTTTTCCTTATAAATTTTTATGTCATTAAAAGAGTTCTATTCGAACTCAAGTAAAAATACATCGAGTTGTCTGTTTACTTGGGTGTGTGCAATTAATAACTGTATTTATTTACGTAAGAGGATTTTTCTATGTTTGTTTTTATATTTCTTAACATAAACAATACTCACGGCTAAATATCCCTAAATGGGGCAAGCCAGATCTCTGACAGCCCATATATGTCCTCGTATGGCTCGAGCTTACCCTAAATAGGTCGATTTTGTCATAGTCCACCAAGCTGGCCAATTGTGGGTTGGCAGACTAACGACTACTACCGTAATAGTGGCCGGGACCGAGCGACGGCCTAACGTGCCCTCCGAAGCACGGAATCATCTTAATTTTCGGATAATCAGGTGATTGAAGCCTGCAATATCCTTCCTAACTGGGTGAAATCTTACAAATTAAATTAAATTATCACCCCCCGGGGATGGGGGGAAACCTCCGTACTTGAAACCAAGCGCTTAGCCGCGAGACCACGGAGGCAGTAGCAAGCCAGATCATAGGAATCAATAATTCCTTGGCCACTTTTGGAAAGTTTTGGAGAGAAGATAGTAAAAATAAAAATGTCTTTTATTTCGGGTTTTCGGCTAAAGACTTTTTAGAAGCCCTAATATCCTTTCATATCCTTAGGGCCAGCGCTGACTGCCGGCATGGCATGGCAAAGGATTTCGGTACAGATATAGCATTCTTAATCTTATTACCATGAGTATAGAATTCATTTTACTTCATTTTGACACAACGATGCCGACGTTCTGTCCTACCGCGGCCTCCCTCGGCATCGTTGTGTCAAAATGAATTCTATATGCATGGCAATAAGATTAAAAATGCTATATCTGTACCGAAATCCTTTGCCATGCCATGCCGGCAGTCAGCGCCGGCCCATAGTCGCCAAGAAAGAAAATAGGAAAAATAAATTTTCCTTCATTTATAAACCGATTTTGATTATTTTTGGTTTCGGTATATGTGATTTTATATTAATTTTCTTTTTAGTTTAAAAGCACTATAAAATTTATATGCAGATCACAAAAGATACTATGCCGACATCAATAGTCGAAGGAATGAGCGAATTATTTTGGTTCCTGTAAATTAGTCTATTTTTACAACTTGAGTCCTTTTATTCATGCCATTAATTCTCATTGGGGTAGGCAGAAACTAGGCATCGCCACTTTATTCTAACAGACACAACAGACATATTTAAAAAAATTAAAAGCTGTGAAATAAAACATAAAATAAAATAACTGGCTACAGGTAAAAAATCACTTAAAAGTATGAAACTATTATATATAGTATTTTTCTGAATATTTAAGCTGTCCGCATGTCTGTCGCCTCATATACACACTAGAAACAAATAAAGGCAAAATATATTTTCTCTGTACATTAATATGTAGATTCAGATTTAGGAAACTCATTGCCTCCGAGATTGCCGTGTAGTGGCTTAGAATAGCACTACCCCGTTTTTACCGCTGAGTGTACGTAAGAGGCGACTAACGGTATTGGGGCTTTTAAGGGATTTTTGGGCGATGCGGTTGGAGACCCATCACCAACAACCTCTACTTTTACCATCTTTTCCCCACTCACATTTCCAAAAGTGGCTGAGGAATTTCTAATTCCTTAGCTCTGGTTACCCCTTCTAGGGATTTATAGCCGTGAGTATATGTTATGTTATTGCCTCCGAGAATATATATTCACACTCTAAAATAAATATCAGAACCTTAGGTTCGCCCATCAGCCATCAGTTAAAGGATTGGAATCAGTTTACATTTTAGCTTAAAAAAAACTGTCTCCCGGTTTCCCAACAAGAAAAACTGACTGCTAATTGTAGTAATTTATTCCAATCCTCGTTAATCCGTTGGAATGCAACTCGAAAAGAATTATATTTGTAACCAAACATTTAGCCATGTATTCGATCCTGATTGAAGAGATCATTAAGGGAGGCATATGTATGATGATGATGAAGGTCATGTTCATACAATTTTATTTTTTTTCCACAAATGCTTTTAATAGAGGATAGCATAATGTGGCGCTTACTGTACATAAGCTTCCCTTAATGATCTCTTCAATCAGAATTGACAGCAACTCTTCTGCCAAATAATTTGGCCTAACTACATCATACACTGCTGAACACAGTCGTCCCACTATGATCTTCACTACGAATGGTCTTAAACCTCACAAACTCACAAAACAATGGCCTGCGATCCTGACCAGATCATTGGCTTATTAGATAATGTTCTTAACTTAACACAAAGCCAGCATAAGAATAGAATTCAGTCTTGGATACGAAGAGCTACAACGTCAATCATTCAATTCTATCCCGTTCTCATGAAATAGGATGAGCATCAACAAAATGGAATAGACTGTGCATCTCTCACACCACACTACAGTCGCCATTACAGTTTCTTATGAAAGGATGTCAAAACTTGTAAAATTTATGGAAATGTTTCAATAACTTAGCTGAGATTATTTTAAATAAATAGGTGCTTTTTCAACATAGCAATGGTATAACTAAATTTAATGAATGTAAGGGTCAAGTAATATACCTTTTTAGGGTTCCGTAGCCAAATGGCAAAAACGGGACCCTTATAGATTCGTCATGTCTGTCTGTCCGTCCGTCCGTCCGTCCGTCCGTATGTCACAGCCAGTTTATTCCGAAACTATAAGAACTACATTATTGAAAATTGGTGCGTAGATGTATTCTGTAAACCGCATTAAGATTTTAAAATAAAATCTGAAAAAAAACCCAAAATTTTTAGGGTTCCCCATACATAGAACTGAAACTCAAATTTTTTTTTTTCATCAAACCTATACGTGTGGGGTATCTAACAAAAGGTATTTGAAAATGATGTGGAGGTTTCTTATATCATTTTTTTCCAAAACTGAATAGTTTGCGCGAGAGACTTTTCCAAAGTGGTAAAATGTGTGTCCCCCCCCCCCGTAACTTCTAAAATATGGGCATGATAAAACTGAAAAAAATATATGATGTGTATTACTATACAAACTACTAACGAAAATTGGTTTGAATGAGATCTAGCCAGTAGTTCTATTTTTAAACGTCATACATCAAATTACTTACCTAATTTATTAATTTCACTGAAATATATAACAATAATTTTACTATCACAGGCCTTACGCATAAAACGTGAACCATTGTTTTCTTATAGTAAATCAGTGCTGCTAGTGCTGCTACGGAACCCTTCATTAGCGAGTCCATCTCGCTCTTGGCCGCTTTTTTAAAAACTGTATTAAATGCGCCATGTTTTGAAAATACTTGCCAGCTTTATTTCGTACATTTTTTTACACAGTGGAGCTCAGAGAAGTAGGTATTACAAATCTCTAAAATTTTTTCGTATTGTAATGTTTTTGCAAAAATAAATAATGTGTATTAAAAGTACTGTTAATAACCAGTAAATAAGGCAAGGTGGCAATTTCCACTAATTTTAGAAATCGGCGCACAAATTCCATACTACCGCGCGCCGATATTTTTATTATTTTTTTTCCTCTTAGACCATGGTGCCTGCTCCCCTTACGTTTGGACGTTGATCCCCTGGACACCCTGTATAATGATAGGATAAGACAATCTCAATTCAGTAACTTTATAGTAAGTACGTTTTTTTCGGTAAGCTAATAAATCATAACGTATAGTTTATGCCACAGACAATACGTTGAATCGGAGTACTGATATTACTATGATTATCCAACGCAAGACGTGTGCCAATGTGTTAACAGCCAAAGAAAGAATATATCACGTAGGCGTATAAAATATTACGCAGAAAATCTAAGTTTACATCACAACGTACCGAGTAGTGTGTAACGTGTTAAGAAAAAGCTTTTGTCAGAAAAACCAATGCAATAAATAACATACCAACGTGACTCGTTTATAAAAGGTGAACATTTATTCTGCCCCGAATACACACGACCTATTTATCCAGCCAAAGGTCTTTAATGACCTTTAAGAAAACATTGTAATTAGTAAAAAGTAATGGTACAACAAACTTTTATTACCAAAATTACCGACAGTAACAAACGTACTTTTTTTTAAACTAGATTTTGGTAGTAATTTTTTACCTATAAGCTACCATATACTTATAAATCCATACATTTAATGCAAATAAATAGATAATGTAATGTATTTTAGTAGCAACTTCTTTTGTTAGATTGTTGCACCGAGCACAAAGTGAGTGGTTAATGCACGAGTGTTATGTCGGTTACTGAGCGGTCGTGAGAGCACTAAATTCGAACGAGTGCATTTAAGATTCATTCTAAGCAAAGTGCGTAATATTCATTACTTTTTACTATTTATTTAAATAAAAAAAATAAAAATAAATAAAAAGTATTTATTTACTAGAAACAAGAGTAAATGAGGTGGTAGGTTTTTTACAATAGTTCGTCTTGTTCTACCTTGCGGCGTGTAAATATCGTTACAAATTGGTACATTGTTTTAATTTAGTAAGATTTATTTAATGTCATGTTTAATTATTATACAAAAAAAGAAAGATTAAAAATTAAATATAAAATAAAATTCTACGTAATTCATGACATGTCATCATAATACAGTGTTCATACAAAATTAAGTCTATTATTAAATATTACAATTTGCTACAAAATCTTGAACGGAGCAAATACATTTGTCAATTAAGTAATTAAATAAAACAGATTTAAATTTATTAAATGTCAACTTTTTCATGTCGTCACTAATAATATTAAATAATTTGATAGACATGTCATAACAATTCATTTATTAATTATTCAACACTTTGTTTTGCTTATCCAAAGTTGTTCCTTAAATTCAGTTAAGTCGAAGGAGAAATTTATTCGTTGTCTATTACATTTTGCTGTATGCAAATTAATCTAAATCACTATCACTGCCACTACTTTGAGCGCCATTTTGTAACTCAAAAATACGACAATTGTAACGGTAGCCCGACACAGCCTCGATCTCATGTCAATAATTTCCGACAAATCTTCAAATATGTCGAGTTAGAAAATTTATCCCTGTTTCACAACATAATTGTCATTAGATTAATTTATTGACAATTGTAACATTATGCCTGTCATGTTTAGAAGTATTTGTATACAAAATATTTTTTAAAACTTATCAGTTGTTACCTGTCACTGACATATTTTAGTCGACATATGTCACTGACAATTGTCATGTTGGTGAAATAGGGGCCAGGTAGTCCAGATCTTCCATAAACCTTGTTATGATAGTTTTTTCTTTATATGGGTGTCAATATCTACGTCTGTACCAAATTTCAACTCTTTAGGTCTATGGGAAGTACTAGTTAGTTTTGATGATCAGTGAGTCAGTCAGTCAGTGTCGAAAATGCGAAACTTTGCATTAGCTTAACTTCGGAATTAATTGATCTACCGACGAAATTTTGGATTTCAAGTGTGTGATTACGAATTTCTAGGTGACGAAAATTTCAGCGTTTTAATCCTATCCTGAGGTTCTCGAATGGGGCCCGGAAAATACGGCGAAACGGTTCGAGAAAAGGATGGTACGGCAGTGCTTGCTTCGCGCTCGACTTCACTACCGTGCCCCCAGATATTGCTGCCTTTTTTGCTTGAACTTCGCATTATAATTTATGCTGCATGTCTCACAACTACACAAATTGACGTATTACTATTTAACTCAGCCTCCTTTAAATTTAAGTTTAGGTTAGTATCAAATAATATTAGTAATTTTCGTTGGCTTCTTCGTAACTCCTTGGCTACCTTATTTTTTAAGTAACAAAAAAAAACATTAAAATTATTTCTTGATTCCTTCATATATAAATCACGGCTATAAATCCTAAAAAGATGTAGCCATAGTTTCAGCCTAAGAAATCCTTCAGGTGTTTCTTTAATTTCAAAGTACTCTGTCCTTCAATATAATGTTCCAGTGAAGTAGATTTCTTTCTAATAAATAAGAGAAAGAAAAATTTCGACATCAGCGGGGATCGAACCCACGACCTCCGGGTATACGCCCCTTATACGCTTTCCTTTATTTATCCTTTATTTATTAGAAATAATCCCTACATAAAGTTTTCATGAACAAAAAGCTTTCTAACTAGATTTCTTTCCAGATCTCGTTTTGAAGTTTAGCAGGCATACACTTTTCGCACATCCAAGGGAAGGACATTTCACAGTGCAAATATTATTGGATAGTCCAATAAATATTATGTATGTATAGACATACATACATATACTCACGGCCATAAATCTAAAAGAGGTAGCGCCTTTTCAGAGCTAGAACTCCTCAACCTTATTTGGAAGTTGATAGGGGAGAACATGGTAGAAATAAAGTATTGTTAGTGTTGGGTCTCTAATAGCAGCGCCCAAAAACCACATAAAAAGCCTTACCCTAGTCGCATCTAACGACACCTGTGGTTAGAAAAGGGAAGTGACATTCGAAGCCGGCACTACACGGAATCAACACTATTTGACTATATTTTACTATTGCTGTGTAGTGTCGGCTTAGAATAGCACTACCCCATTTCTTCCGGTGAGTGTACGTAAGAGGCGACTAACGGTATTGGGGCTTTTAAGGGATTTTTGGGCGATGCGGTTGGAGACCCATCACCAACAACCTTTATTTCACCATCTTTTCCCCATGCAACTTCCAAAAGTGGCTGAGGAATTTCTAATTCCATAGCTCTGGCTACCCCTTCTAGGGATTTATAGCCGTGAGTATATGTATGTATGTATGTTGACTATATTTGAGTTAATCACCAGTTAATGCGTAATTAGTAAATGCGTTTGGTCATACAGCATGAAGGTTGCAGTATGGAAAACAAACAAAATATTTTCTTTTCTGCGGGTTCGAGTATGGATTAACAAATAGAGCCGCTCCATTCCATTCCCCATTCTTTTTCTGAAGCAATTGAATGTCAGGATGCAAATACGTGGTACCGCACTGACCAATAACCTACCTGTTTTCTATTTGAACGAGGACACGCGAGCGAGCCCCGCAATTCCAATATCACTTGTGTTTGTTGCTGACATAACAACAAAGACATCCAATCCAACTCTTCCTTGAACAAAGACTATGCAATACACCATACTGTAGTTATATTTTTATACATATACTCACGGCCATAAATCCCAAAAAGGGGTAGCCAGAGCTTTAGAGCTAGAAACTCCGCAGCCACATTTGGAAGTTAATAGGGGACAAGTTGGTAGAAATAAAGCATCGTTGGGGATTGATCTCCACCGCATCGCCCAAAAACCACTTAAAAGAGCCCTACACCCTTAGTCACTTCTTAGAACACCCGTGGGTAGAAGGGGGCAGTGACATTCTAAGCCGGCAATAATATAGTTACTTATAGAATAATCGCGGGAAGCCGTTGGATGGAGGACCGGTCGTTATGGAAATCTTTAGGGGAGGCCTATGTCCAGCAGTGGACGGCTATTGGCTGAATGATGATGATGATACAATAATATACGAAGGTAAATTACACTACTAATACAACTGTGGTAGCTCAGTGGATAGAATACCCGTATATCTTGCAGAGAGGTGGGTCCAAATTCCTTGTCGGGACTACACCAATGTATCTTTTCTAAAGTCATATGTGTGGTGAGTTTATCATTATTCGTACAGGTGTGGGAAACATCGAATTCATTATTTATGTGGCAGTATATTTGTACAAAAAAGACGATTGTCCAGCCCCTTATCACTGAAAAATTTATCTCTCTATCATCTCAGTTATGTGAAAAGATCGAAAAGGCCTTCTCGATCACCGACGTCATGATTTAACTATTCCCGGTTCCATAAAACAAAAATCAAATCAAAAATGTGCAGTTCATAAATAACCTGCTTCATTTATTAGATAGCTATCAATATTAATTACATTACTGTCGAGATGATATACAAAAATGGCAACAATGCTGACAGAGTGGTCGGCAAAATATAACCTAACAGGTTGCAAAGATATATTTTGAACACTTTATATTAACCCAGTTTCGATTCGAGTTAGCTAACTTTGACATCTTTAATTTGTTTAATAACCGTCAAATCGTTTAAAACATTGATGGAAGTTCGTTTCAAATAGAATGTGGGAAACAGACTGATTAAAATGAAAAAGAAAATTGAAGTTCAAGTTTGCAATCGAGTTTTTTAAAAATAATTAATGAACTGTTTATAACTTTAACATTTTTTTTTCTATAACTGTGAGTATTTAAGTTTGTATAGAAGTATACTAGGACTAACATGGGAAATTTTGAAATGTGGTTACTCTCCCGTGGTAAGTCCGATCTGGAATTTTATTGTTTCAAAACCTTGTCATGAGTGTGGGTGACCATCGTGACATTGACCAATTTGGTCCTGATCTAAACTTAATACAGAAAAAAACTATTGTATGCTTTTTATTGACAGAATAGTTAGGTACACGTACAAGTAGTTAAATTACACCTTCCATTTGATGTTACTATAAGTAAAATGCATTAAATCATTATCACACTCAAGAGTTGTGCCAGGATTTAACAAAGCCATCTCTCAAAATGTCTGCCAAACCCAATAGGAACAGACGCCGTGAGTGAATCTGTATGAAGGTAATTATTGAACTCGCGGTTATCGAGCCAGCAAACTGCTAAACTTTCACTGAAGGATCTATTTGCAAACTCGCCACAGAAGTATTTGCTTTGGCTTCGTATAAAAAACTGAGACTTTTTTTACTACTTTATAGTTTCGTTTATTCAGGTTAACTTTTCGCGGTACATTTTTTTGGTCTGTATCTAATCTATGTATAAAATACAAGGAGCTAGAGGATAAAATGGCGTAAGTATATCTAATTATATGTATCACATAGTACATACGTTTGGGGTTCGATCGTATACATATCAACTTACTAAAAAACTGGTATTTTATTTATTCAATAAATACAAAAAATATATATAATAAAATAACTTTGCACAGTATAAATAATAACGGAAACTTATAAAAAAATAACATTCACATAATAATAAAAAAAAATACATTATTATATTTAAAAATAACTAACTACTATTAACCGTTAAATGGTAACTAAATATCTAAAACAATAAAATAAGTTATCTACTAACAGACTCATGCGCAAAAGCACCCATGATGCCCGCCGCATTGCCCCGCTGGATTGCCACCGAGAGTCTTTGACTCAGGAAAGCACCAGCACGAGCATCATGGCCATTTTCGCGGAGCCTCCTGCCAATGTCCCTTATGAATGTAATGGCCTCGGAACCCCACACACCAGATGTCTCAAACGCCACTGGCACGAACAAGTAATTAGATTTAAGGGGCTCGTACTTCGCGTGCTTAAGCCTTGAAGCCGACTCTGCAGCAGCACCTGCTTGTCTGATGGTCGAGGGCAGATGGGATGGAGCATAAGTGCTGACACACGTTGCATCCCAGATTAAGCATCTTCCTCTCTCCCACGGGACCAAAGTGAGCCCATCCGGCCGCTTACCATCCGTCCGGCTCAAATTTATACGATCAATTTTTTAAAATAAAATAATTATATGTATTATAACTTATTGCTACCTCTTTAAACGATATTTTGAAGTTCAGAATTAACAATCACCAGCCAATTCTGTAGGTTGTGAGCAAAAAGTCCACATTTATTTTTGACTATGCTTGTTTCGCATCCAGCTAAAACTATGAAGCTGAAACTTTACTAAGCTGACAATAGAAGACTTAAAATTATTAACATCACAGCTCATATGTGTCAAGACTTTTTTCTGCTTATCCTTATTGTATTGTATACTCGTATATCTATATTTTTTTATACGCGGGAAGTCAATAGAAATAAAACAATTTAAAAAGTTAATGGTTTCTTATTTAGAGCGCGGCTTACAGCTTAAGACCGACTAAAACCAAAAGTAGAACTAGAAGTAAGAAGACTGAGGTTTTTTACCTACCTCTTTTAGCTCAATTCAAATCAATCGCAATTTGCATTGAAGTTCTAGTTATAATTAATGGGATTGTAGGACCAATGTCCATAAATATAAATATAAAAAATTAAAACAAGCACATGTTAATAATATGAAGCCATTTTCATTCCATTCAGAAGACTGACAAAATATCACGTTAGTTGTCATTTTAATCTCTATATATTACGAGCTCATGCGCCCTAAAAAGGACATTAACTTAGGTTTATTTTGTAATATAGGTGCACCCTTTAAACAGGTGTTTTATATTTTTTTCGTGATCAAACTAGAAATGGCTCATAATCATTTCATACTCTAAGTGTTTTTACGATGTTTCGTCGAAGTTTAGATTTTATTAAGATGGCTTTATTATATGTTTAAACTACGCAGTTGTTTATCCTTTATCGCCAAATATGGATTTATTGTTATCCATAGGTTTAAAGAAACGACATATTCTAAAGTATGAAGATTAGATATTTTAATAGTTCAACACCATTAGCCAGTAGGCTTCCATAACATGACATAAACTTTCACGCCGAATATCCCCGAAGGGGTTGGCAGAGGTACTATTACTTCTGAACATCACGTGACTTTGTCACCTGGTGTTCAGAATACCCACGTTTTACATGGACAGTGTACTCACGTGATAGGGGGCAGGCCTATCGCCGTTTTGTACGAATACACTGTCACATGACTAAGTACAACTCAGCCATGTGGGTTTCCTCACGATGTTTTCCCTCACCGTTAACAACCGTGATAAATAAACCACACATATGTCTTTAGAAAAGACAAATTGGTGTAGGCCCGACCCGGGATTCGAACACTAGTCGTTTGCATGATAACCGGTGTTCTACCCATTGAGCTATCACGTCGCTTCCACTACTGTAAATAATATGCCTCCCTTCTATATTTATATTCCCACACCAACCGATCCTGTGCTTCCCGAAACTTTCACCTTGAAAACTCGCAGGAGGTTTACTGAGACTTCGTTGTGGCCGCCAGTCCAGAACCTTCGAAGCCCAACGGCCATTGGTTCTGCGTGCAATGTGCCCCATGATTTCCAGTTACCAGGTCTTCTAAGTAATAATTAAAATGCATTGATTAGACCAGAACGGAAAGTTTGTATATGTGAGAAACTTGAGTATAACTATTTATCTCCCAATTTTTTTTTTTTGTTATTTCCATTAATATAATACCTTCAGGTATGTGATTTAGCGTGGTGATATAGCGTATATTCAGAACGTTGACGATTTTTATTAATGAAATTTTCCTTTTTATTACGTTGAATTATTTTATATTCTATTCATTACAGACAGACAAACAAACACACAAACAAATATTTCCTCTTTATAATAAGTACTAGCTTTTTGCCCGCGACTTCGTCCGCGTGGACTTCATTTTTTGCATCCGGTTCACATTCAAAAACCAAAACACTATCTTAACTTCTATTTTTTATATATTTATATTCCCGCGGGCGTTGTAAAGGATATAAAGGATTTCATTGCCCGAGCTTTATATGAGGTGCTCGATAAATTAGATTTACGTTTGCGAGGCATTGCGTAAATATGAGTAAACTATAAAAATCTAAACGACCAACAAAGCGACGAACCTAACCTAACAATTATTCAATTACTGCTTAAAACCTGAAATCTTTAAAATACACAATTCAATCTAAAATAGTAGAAACCAAAAAATATCCCTAACTAAACTATAAAAATCTAAACGACGAACAAAGCGCACTAAACTAACCTAACTATTATTCAGCCTACTGCGAAAAACCTAAAATCTATTAAATACTTCAATATAATAGTTATAATACAATAGTGGAAAGGAATTAAGGACACCAAAGAAAGCGAGCAACAGTCAATTAAGATTAAAACAGCAACTAAGTAAATGACTCGTAAAATGCAAGTATCGATGATCTATTATTATAATTTCAAGTTACAAATACCAAAATATGTCGGAATTGATAGTTGTTTTTTTTTTTTGATTACCGGTGGGGAAATCCTCATGGATCCCCCGTCGCTCTCTCGGACTCGTACCGACTAAATCCCCACCTTCGGTTCGGTGGGTTCGGTGCTGCTGGCCCTGCGGCCTATGCGGCGTCACCTTAGCTGTTTTTGCCGGGCGGCTGAAGGCCGCCCTGGCGGTGAAAAGGAGTGTACCTAAGCTAAGTCGTATAGGGTGAGTATAAAAATAAAATAGACTCTAGTTGAGTCTAGTGTGACTCTAAAGATTGATAATTGTTTTTTTTTTTTTTTGTTTACCGGAGGGGAAATCCTCATGGAGTCCGACATACCCCCGTCGCTCGAGAGAGCGACGGGGGTATGTCGGACTTTTACCGACTAAAACCCCTCCGGCTCGGTGCTGCTGGCCCTGCGGCCTATGCGACGTCACCTTGATGTGTTGTGTTGTGCCGGGCGGCTGAAGGCCGCCCTGGCGGTGAAAAGGACTGTACCTAAGCTAAGTCGGATAGGATGATAGTTGATGAAATAATATATTTTGGGTTTATATACTCCAATAAAGAAGAAATCATACCGCGATGTAGTAAGTACCGACAGCGCCATCTATTGGTCAACATGCAAACAACGCTCTTTTATAAGGTTTCAGCTGAAAGGTTGAAGATTTCGCTGCTAAAATCCATTAGTGATTCCGGTATAAAAGTACTCTATAATTTAATCTGGACTTCTAACTATATGTCTGCAAAATTTCAAAGCAATCGCTTCGGTAGTTGCGGCGTGAAAGAAGCACAAATAAACAAACAAACAAACTCACTTTCCGATTTATAATATTAGTATGGATTGAAAAAAAATCAATTCGATTATTAAGCTTACACAAAAATTCAAAACAGGACTTACCAATCGAGAAAGGATCGAGAGTTAGAAAAGGTTGTTTTGGGAAAGGAGTAAAACATAATGATGCAGCTTTTGTAATGGCGTCATTTTTTACCATTTTCCCTCGCGAGATTTTCTACTCACTCAAGTTAACCCCACTGGAGACTAAAGTTAGATGTAGGGTCGCAACCATCGATGTGTGCGTGAAATATTCGTGGAACTTCAACTCAATTCTTTCCGATGTTGAAATTTGATTTGAAATTATTACTTTTTCGTCCGTATAAAGTAGGTCACAGGAAGTCAGTAAATCATTGTAAAAGCATTTTGGATAGCTATTAATCATGACCTTCTTTAAACATCCTTGCATGCTTTAGTCTCGGCATTATTTTGGTTAAGGAAATGTTGGTACTCCGAAACATTTTATAATATTTCACACACTTATAATAATGTATAACGATAATGTATAACGATTCTTAAAGATGAAAATTTTCATTTTTGTTTCACTAAGTAACAGGAGCAAATAATTACTTTTTACGTATTATAAATCAGAATAAAAGATGATGTAACATGTAAATAGACCAATTTTACCAATTTGGTACCTGAAACCAACTTATTGCCATAAACTTTAGAGTTACTTATCTGTTGCACTTATATAAATTACTAATAAATATTTCGTTTTTGCAGAAAGAAGCGCAACCACTCCAGCCAGATTGTTTTGAAATATGGCTCGTAAATTAGGTGCCGGTCCACTTTCTACTTAACTCTTGGGAAGCTTCATTTCGACTTTACAAACATTTATATACGACTGTTTACTGGTTGAACAATATATTTTTGGAAATTGAAACCGCATTTTTAACCTTTTCTGTCCATATTTAAACATACATAAATACATATAGAGAGGATGGATGATAGAAAATTGGTAAAAGGGATCTATAGAGCTAGTCGGGTGGTAATGTTAGTAGAGGACGACCATGGAGAACACACTTGGACCAAATTGAGAGTGTGCTCAAAAAGGCTGGCGTCCGAAGTATGAAGAATAAAAGAGCATGTATGAAAAGATTGATGGATGTAAACGAAGCTAGAAAGGTATGTGAGGACCGTACAAAGTGGCGATCAATAGTCTCTGCCTACCCCAATGGGAACTAATGGCGTGAGTATATGTATGTATGTATGTATAAATACATATACTCACGGCTATAAATCCCTAAAAAAGTTAATAAGAGCTTCAAAATCAGAAAATTCTTCAGGCACTTTTGTAAGTTAAGGAGGGAAAGTTGTAAAATAATAGTGATGGGTCTTCAACCTCATCGCCCAAAAATCACTTAAATAGCCCCTATACCCTCTAGTCACCCATCATCACCATCACTCACGGGAAGAATTGTGGTAGTGCTATTCTAAGCCTGCACTACACAGCATTTATACTTATATTTAAAAATAGGGAAGAGAGTGCACAAAAAAATACGATATTTCATGATCCCAAGAGGTAGCTGAAAATGTGGGTTCAGACACTATTGACAGTAAGAAAGGGAAAGATAATGTTATTAAGATTCATTTGTGAGGGATAAATCAAGACATTGCCGACCAATCACTTAAAACGCCGTAGGTTCCTTACACTTAGTTATTTTCCTGGCCTTTTAAAATTAACGTACATATCAGAATGGTAAAATAATCTATAGGTACATCATTTACAGAGTCTATGTCCTTTTTAAATAGATATTTTTTTTTCATCTTTAGTTATCCCAATACACAATCAGATCATTTTTGAATAGATGGTACCTCCAGATCTCCTCTAGCTCTGTTTTGTATAACATGGCTTTTAAGGTGGAAAACTTGGTTTGTTTTATCGTCACCTTTTTTGACACTTGTAAATGCAACAATAAAAAGAATAAATCCTCCTTATTTCATGTGAGGTAAAACTTCTTTTTGTATTTTATATCCATCCCTAACTTATATCCATGTGATATTTAGATAGCAAATATTTTTGATATTCAACGTATTCGACTATTATGATCGAATAAACGATTTTATGTTAACATGCATAATCAATTTTATACAAATACTAAACAATAGTTCCTTGAAATGTCAGTGTCATCTGGTGTCAACGACTTTTGTCGTTAATAATTCATCTGAGATAAGATACAAAATTGGAATATACTCGTACAATGGTAATATATTATCATTCAAGAGATGTAGGAAACATTGCCACTATTCCATTATACTTCCATCAATATTAAATTATTCATAGGTAATCGAGCTGGTAACAAAAACTCGAATGAAATACAGCTGCTCTCCGTTTCTATTTGATTATACGACTGTGTCGTGCCATTAAATTCGCATTGTTTCTCATTGTTAATTAAATCACCCATGATTCATGTAATGTACTATAAAAAATACCAAATAAATTCGGCTCAGCAAACACATTTGATACATAATTTAAATCTTTTTGTTCATGAAAACCTCATGTGGGGATTATTACTAATAAATAAAGGAAAGAATTTTTTTTTTTTTATATTATATTCGCGGGTTCGATCCCCGCCTGTGTCGAAATTTTTCTTTCCTTTATTTATTCTTTACATTTGATACAGTTTAAATACGTAGCAGATAATACATAAAACACTTAAATATTTAAGAAAATGGACCTTTGGTATTCTTTATAATGGTATGAACATCATCCAATATTTCAAATCTTAAAAACTGCGCAAAGGTAAAAGTATTCATAAAAAATAATTTAAAAGAAATCCCATAGTAAAAACAGTTTGTAAATTCCCTCACTAATAAAAATTATAGCGAAAGTTAAAAGGTCATAAAAACAGTGTGAATAGCTGATAAAATACGTTTATATTGGTCCTTAAAGATGATTTTATCGCTATTGTAATAACTTGCTAGGTTTAATTTAAGGAAAAAGAGCGTTTTTACTGCAGGTAGTACCTACTATCTAAGGGAAATCCACATTATATAACACCTTCGTACTTTTGCTATTCTTGATTGCTTAACTTATGATTATTAATAATTGCTTATATTTAATAAGTAAAATTATCTTCAAAGTGACTGATTGTGTAGTCAGGGGGTATAATCAAACGCTTTTCACCGGTAAGTAATCTTAATATTCAAATACGTCGATCCCACTCACATATAATCCTTTTTCCCCATTACTGGTATGGAGCTTTTACTTAGATCGAGCCGATACTAACCGGGTCGAGATTCAACGTATTTAAGGCTCTTAGTTACTTGTATGAATTGTAGTTATTTAAAATTCAAAAACAAAATACCGCATAAACTGTAAATCTAACAGTATATTTAAAAATAAATAAACGAAAGAAAAATTTCGACACTAGCGGGGATCGAACCCGCGACCTCTGAGTATACGCCCCCGTCGCGTCGCTCTGCCAATTGAGCTATAATGTCAAGTGGCTACTAGTGCGAAATTCTTCATTCCTTTGTTTCTTTTACACTTTTTAAGCAGTGTTAATGAGGGTTTCATGAACAAAAACATTCTAATTAAGTGTATTTAAAAGTTCTTACATCGTTTTCGGGGGTAAATCACATCAAATTTTAATTATATCATAATAAGTTGATTATATTTTAAATAGGTATACGATTTTTTTTTGGATTACTTTTGGGTTTTCCGGCAACTGATTGTTCAATAACCAATATTTTTTCTATAAGTCACAAGTAGTCACAACCCAAATTTTCTGTTATAACTATCACCACATCTTATGAAAAAAATATATTAACCACAGTTTAAGTTTCGAAACTATCCATGTTTTGTACGTTGAATCGTTTTGCTAAAGTTAGTCAATTTAGCTGAGAACATACTTTTTACATAGTTTTGGCAACTACGTGTTCCGCTAGAATTGTATGACATACAGTTAGGAGTTCAAATATTTTCTGCTCAATAAAGGTATAGTAAAATTGATATGTGCCTTTTTATCTGCTATGGTTTGAACAGAACCTACAAAATGAAATCAAATAAAATCGTTTATTTCAGATCATAATAATCCATATCGTTACAGTCCATAATCAATAAAATAAAATACATATGTCATCTATAAAATATACATCACCACTAAAAATAATATAAAAAAATCCTCACATTTAAACACTACAATCAGCATTAAGCTTAAAATTATGAAACCTATATATTATAGCAAAAAATAAATACTATCCATACATTGTGGCGGCGCTAGATTGTAATGGAGCGAAGCTGAGCTGCCGCGGAACAAAATGGTCAACAAACTTTGAATAAAAAAAAGTATTTGAAACCCTAGAGAAAGAGTCATGCATTCGTTTCCTTGAGTCTATGACATAGGATAAATTTAATGTCAACGTTGCTTTACTATTAATAATGAATATAATATAAAAAATACACTCCGCGCGCGAGCCAGCTGCTGGCTAAATGTCATAATTCGGCAGTCACGGGTATTTAAAATTTGTAGGAGAAACCGCTAGCCAATACAATAAGGCATTCCTTTCTTAACTTTTGGGAAAAGAGGAAATCGATTTTGAACCAAAAATCTTTGGTCAATGGCGCCAATCGAATTGCGTATAGCTATATGTTTAATTCGGGACTTTTATTTTAGGGATATTTTGCAAACATGCACACATACATACATATACTTGAGTATACAAAGCTATAAATCTCTAAAAGGGGTAGCCAGAGCTTCAGAATACGAAATTCCTCAGCCACTTTTGGAAGTTAAGTGGGGAAAAGATTGTAAAATAAAGGTTCTTTGTGATGGGTCTCAAACCACATTGCCCAAGAATCAGTTTAAAAGCCCCAATACTATTAGTCGCCTCTTATGAACACCCACGGACAGTAATGGGGTAGTGCTATTCTAAGCCGACACTAAACAGTTTACATTTGTAGTTTGTACATTTTGCAAAATAATAATTATGGCGGTATTAAGGTCAAACCAAACATTAATTTAGTAAGGCATTGTCTTAAAAGGTTTGGGAAATAATAATTTATAGACCAGAGCGCCTCATTATTTAAGATCTCATAAATATGAATTCTCAACTTAATGAGGTTTCTTTACTTCAAAGGTATTTCGTTACTCGGTTATTTGGTTTTAACCCCAAAACTTTTTAAGTTCCATTAGTCCCTGTATATTCTGATCCATATCATTTTATTCATCATTTCAAAGCCATAGGCTTATTATACCTAATATTTACTGTTTAGTGTTGGCTTACAATAACACTACCCCATTTCTGCCAGTGGGTGTTCGTAAGAGGCGACTTACGGTATTGGGGCTTTGAAGGGATTATTGGGCGATGCGGTTCTAGACCCATCACCAACATCCTTTATTTTGCCATGTTTTCCCCACTCAACTTTCCAGAAGTGGCTAAAGAACTTCTAGTTCCTTAGCTCTGGCTACCCCATCTAGGGATTTATAGCCGTGAGTATATGTATGTATTTAAAATCATATAAATTAATTATAGTAACATTATATATCGTGAAATGTTGGCTAGAAAGACCACTGCCCTATCTCTCCCAGTAGTAACATGCCTTGCAAAAAAGAGGTGGGTTTAGAAACCTATAACCAGCGATCCTTCATTTCGCCGTAATTTCCCTTTCTAGTTCCAAATTCCTCAAGTTTATTTTTGTCCATGGCTCGAAATAACTGAAGAAGTGAGTTTATATAGAATTATTAGTGATTAATTAAGTTTAGCCTACCTACTATTACTATGTACTATTATTGTATAGTGTTGGCTTAGAATAGCACTATCCCATTTCTTCCCATGGGTGATCGTAAGGGGCGACTAAGGGTATCGGGGTTTTTTAAGCGATACTGTTGGAAAACCAAAGACCTTTACGTTACAATCTTATCTTCACTTCAAGCAAATAAGGCTGAAGAATCGCAGGCTATAGAATTTTCTGATTCTTAAGCTCTGGCTACACGTTTTAGTATATGGGAGTTAGTCAGGGAGTATATGTAAGTAAGTATATTTAGCCTAACCCTATGGGAACTAATGGCGTGGCCCACAATTGAGATCGCATCCGCGACCACAGAACTACCTATACTAGAACACGACTATCGGTATAAGTTAGGTACATAATACAAAAGTTTCTATCTCATATACTCGCACCTGAAAAGCAGTGCCGACTGAAAATTACAATTTTCTGAATAAAATGCAGACTAAGTTAAAAATTCACTGGAGATCTTTCATTTTTATTTGAGTCCGTCGCAATCAACCCGCTCGTTGATTGATTCAACGTTGACGTAACCAAGGCTATATATATTCAGACTACCTAAATTAAAATCATTCGTTTCACTGATTCTGGCTTTGTGAAAGGTACTTACTTATTTACTTGGGAACATAGGTATTACTTTTTTAATTTAGAAATTGCAGCCAATAGTGAAGACTCAATACTCTTACTTTTACGACGTATATCCCGAAAGGGTGGTAGAGGTACAAACACTATCACAATCAAACAGAATTAGTGATTAATGTTTTTGTCACCGTCTTTTTTCTCACCTATAACAACTATAAACTAATCTCACATATGACTTTAGAAAAGACACACTGGTGTAGGTCTGACTCGGGAATGAATCAACGCCAATAGTCTTGAAGCAATATAATGGTTCCATCAAAATTGATGCACTGTACTGCCTGAATTCATTAATGGCTTTAGGCCTTGGTTCACCTTATAGGACTTAACTTTTATTACTAGTATTTATTTTTTTATAATTCCATTAAACCTTAGTAGTGCAGTGAGAAAAGCACTGTTAGATATACTGTGACGTAGATGATGGAGACCCGAACCTAAAATTCAACTCAGTGTATAAAAAATATTGTGATGTTCATAAGCGACAATACGCCTCTCCGCTGTTAAGTGGTCACACTGAATCACGGTTAAGAAACTTTCATCTGTTTGAGCATAAGATTTAGAGTACTCGAATGTTTAGTTACCTAAACCAAACAAGCACTTTTTTATTTAATATTAAAAGGAAGTTCACAATCTAACAAAGATTCGCTATTTTTAATATAAATTAATCTTAGAAAAGCACTAGCATATTTTTTCCGCGGGTCTCGAAAGAGGTCACTTAAGATTATAAGCCTTTTTATGCGACTGTTGGGCGATTTGACTCGAATAATGAATGTAAGGGAAGCAAGACAGGTTTGTCAAGATCGTATAAGTGGCGATCGATAGTCTTTGCCTACCCCAAGGGGAATAATGGGTGGGAGTATAAGTAAGTAGGTTTGTGACTGGATTCCCATCTCTACTTACCTAAAGCACTTCCAAAAGTAGTTGAGAAGACTAAATCGAAAGCTCTGGCTACACAAATCAAGGATGCAATTCCGTGAGTACATTTATGTAACAAAATGCTCTTATCGAATATTGGAAATGGACATAATAGAGTAGGCAAATCAGATCGACATCCAAAACGTTCAAACCAAAACAAGTACGAACAGTCATACGACATGAATTCTAGCAATGAAATGATACGACGATGAACTGTGCTGTATTTCGCCGTCCACCATTTTTGGCTAGCATTCAAAAAACTTACTAGAGCAGGCAGGTCAGGGCCTATCATTCGATTCATTTATTAGATAGTAAGTAAACCAATATCATGTAAGAAGGATATTGAGATTCGATTATTATTTTTGTATTATACCAAGACTACCTTAAAAATGACTAATAACCTTTGATTCAATTAAATCTGCAATCAAACTGACGTCCGAAGAATCGATAAAAGTGTTTTTATAACCAAACTAAATATCACTTCTTCTTCTTCTCTTTCGTTTCGCTCTTGTCAGAGCGGTCGTGGTCTTCATGAGGGAGAGTCGGGGGCTGCAGTTGCCCGCCTAACTCTTTATCCTGTGCTATCATGATGACTCTCTTGGGAAGTTAGTGCAGTGGTTTCCCCTTGCCTTCTGCACTTCTGCACAAATATCACTAAGATATACAAAAGCCTACGCAATAACCTGGGTATGATATCTCCAATGATGAAATATATAGTTTATAAAGTATTTTTTTTAAATATTATTATTTTTTTATAATATTTATCGGTTACCTAGATTTAAAAGTCAAAATTTTAATTGAACTTGATGTAGTCACTTTCTTATTTGTTCATCTTAGGATATAGAAATACACATACATTGATCACCGCTTCCTGTGATCCTGTCAAACCTCTTCTGATTTATCAAATTCCAGATGCATACTCTTTCATTAATACATGCATACATATACTGTCGTCATTGGTTCCTATTGAGGTAGGCAGAGCAAGATCAATTGCCAATCTGTACGATACTGGAAAACTTACGAACTCAATTTATACTCATCAATCATTTCATACTTCTTTTTGATCTTTATACTGCGGTCAGCTGTTTTTTAAGCACATTCTCTATTTGATCTCCCCTGGTCGCCTTCTACTAATATTATCATTCATATTGGGTCTATACGTTATATTAATGTTTTTTCTTATACCCTACGTTTAATGATTTCTATTCGCGTTAATTTATGAGTACGTGATAGTATGAATCCAATTACCTATAAACTATTGTTAAGTATCTGCTCAAACGTCACCCAAACTTATGTATTTACTTTTTGCCGCCGAACTTTCAAAAGCCTTGTTTCCACGTCGCCGTATCGAAACGTCAGTGACCGAAACGGAGGCTGTACCGCATATCCGGAGCCGCAACAAATAACTTTGTGACAAGTAGTATTTACAACTTCCAAGAGATTAATTTCCAATGTTTCCTCACCGACATTAATCAACGACTATTATTATATTGCGATGTTTTGTTTTAGTATTGGTGCCGTTTCATCGCTTTATTGTGACTATTAGTTATTTACCTAGATTTTCTGAGTTTATCGTAAAAAAAATACATACATACAATTATGACAATATTGCTCTGAATTACCATGTAATATCGATAAGGAATAGTACGCTTTTATGTCCTACAATTTACTATGCTATTTTATTTCCTACACCTACGCATCAATGACAAAGGGAATGATGCGGAAAAGAACCCATCACCCACGATATTTTGTAATCCCCTCTCGTCTCTTATAATGGCTACAAAGTCCTTGTCTCCAAAATTCTGACTAGTCCTTTTGGCGATGTAGTTGGTATTCCTTAAAACAATATGCAAAATATAGTATTGTACGTTTTCTTCACTCCCACTTCAAGCAATTTAACAAAATATATGCTATTAACATCAGTTTGAGTACAGAATATCTATAAAATCTAAATTATCTTAATGTCCACCTTTTATCATGTAAAATTGTTAAATAAAATATGTCAATAAAATAGCGCATAAAAAATATTTCTTTTTTATGCGCTTAACGGTGTCAAGAAGAAAGGTTATCCAAAATAAGGCGTGAAAGCAGCGAGACGGATGACAAGAAACACTTATCATATGGATGCAAAGGGTTGACATCGCCATACCTTTCTTACCCATTTCAATAAACTAGAGGTCGGCCAGTGATCGAAATTAGACCTTGACAATGTCAGTAAAGTACGGACAAACAGTATTAATATATACATACATATACTCACGCCATTAGTTCCCATTGGGGTAGGCAAAGACTATCAATCGCCACATTGTACGATGCTGGTATTCTATATTTGGTCTGAATGTGGCCCCCGAGGTCATCCTCTACTAAAATTACCTTTCACATTGGCTCTATAGATCTCTTTCACCAATTTACTATCATCCATCCTCTCTATATGCCTAAACCATCTCAACATTCCTTTTAACAACAATATTAAAGTATTCATAATTTGACCGAAGAATCTTAATAATAAATACATTTGCATGCATGTGCGTCAAGTCGTAAGTTAAGCATAAGTACATGGTACTGTGAGTATTGTTTTTTTACTGATTTAAAGTATTTAACATACATGATTTAAATTTAAAAAAATTGCCTAAATTGCTTCTTTTGTGTAAAAACTAAACGTGCTTTTTATTATCCTCCGCCTGTCTCAATGTCTTTAAATGTCTCTAAAGTTTTCTCTTTACGTTTAAGTAAATTAATATATCTACGAGTTTCTCAAACTTATCCTCAATACAAAATTGTTTTATTGAGGTACAATATTGTTTTTTACGTTGTAGTATAGTTGCAATTGTGATCGTTACTCTAAATTAAAAATATAATAGAAATAAATGATAAAAAAATATTTCGCTGAGTTTCACGACACTCTTTAATTACTATCCTCTTTTAACACACATATATTTACTTCACCTATATGGTTGTCTGAATGTAACTGACTCCTTCCAACTCGATTTTGACCCACTTTAAAATATTTAATTCAAACTTTGCACACTTATGAAGAATCAGCGTCAATGTAATAATTTCAAATGTTTATCTCATTTTTCTGGTTAGGGTTGCCAGGATTAAATAATTTCAGTTGGTTCAGTACTAAAAAGTACAAAATAATAATAGTTAAAAAACTGAAAAACATGCTTTTAAACTAAAAACTAACTCATAATATAAGCTGAAAATACTACTATTTGTGGTTCATTACCATAAATTTCAACTATGTTTTATCATATGCCTATCTTACTAGGGTAAGGATAGGTCCTTACATGTTTTTTTCTGTTTTTGTAAAAGCAGTTGTGTAGTGTCTGTTTAGAATAATAGCCGCAACTAATGGGTTTAAGTAAAAGGTTGGGTGCTGCGGCTGTATAACCCGATGGTATATTTGGTGATCCACGATTGGTATTGGAAAATTTATTGAAAAGGGATTAATTGTGAGGGAGTAATTAATTGTAGCAAGGAAAGTGTAGCGCTAAACATTTAATATTTTTCATCAGAGTGGGTTATAAACCTAAAAGTGTCGAGGAATGTTAGATTTTATGGCTCTGTATACGAAACAAAGCTGTGAGTGCATTATTTGGCAATTTTCTTGAGAGAACTGGTACTTTCAATTGCAATTCAGAGTATATTAAATAAAGTTTACGAGATTCATCACAAAAAAGAGTCGTCCGTTGGGTCTTTGCCAAAATTCTTGCTCCAAAACCCACCTGTACCGTGTAGTCTCTGCATGATAATCTCAGTCTCAACCGGGAAAGTAACAAAAACCAGTCTGGAACACAAACAGAACTATTCTCCATATTTTTGTAAGCTTGGAAATAATAAGGATAATGATAATTTTCTTTAATAGTGTTCAGTGTTCGTCAGTGTGGAGCTAATCAATCATTATGTTGTTCCGAACGAGCGCTAAGTGAAGTGGTGATTGTCATTTTTAAATTTTGATAATTAATGATCTGTCGTATAAACTGAAAGCTAAAATAATGCTGCTATTAAATTTTATTATAATGATTTGGAACAAGGATATATTAATAAATTGTAGGAAATACCTAAAAGCAACTAATATAGGAACACGAATGAATCAATATATTCAGTGATATTTCCACCTTGTAGAACCCTGGAAGTATAGATTCTATAGCACTACATCTTTATTTAGCCTTAAATATAATGTTCAAAGTTGAAAAAAACTATACAAAAAACTATGATATATATCCATTTCCTTCATATCTTTTTATAATTACAAAAAAAAAGTTTACTTATACTTATGAAATTGAATGTACAATATACCGTAAACTACACATAAACGTCTAATAAAATATCAACTCAAAAAAAGAACCGAAATATTCAGTCTCTAAGTACATATCTCAAGTGCACGATAGTTAGATCTGAGAAGAAAATGACCGATCACTCAGCTAATATATTTGAACATGAACATTGTCAGCATGATGCGATGCGGGGGCGGGTGGCGGCGCGGCGGCGGCGGGCGCACCGTGGGCCGGCTAGGTCGCCGAGCGCCTGGTAAACACAGCCTCCCTCTCGAGGTATAGATTATTCGTGGCCAGGCAACCAGTGCAGTTCTCGATCTGGCGTAGGTCGCTCGCTCTACGATCGCCCACTCGTAGCAGCTCAATCTCGTAGCTCGTAGCTATCTCGCGTAGACTGATGAAACTGTACTTTATAAACAAAATTTTAATACTCCGTGCGTAGTTTTTGGAAAGTTGTTTGTGTTTATTTATGACTGAAATTGTGCTTGTGTTAGAACTGATTATATGAAAAATAATATTTTTTAATTACGGTATTGAAGGAAATCAATGGGTAGGTTATATTAATTTGATACGAAATTTTAATTAATAATAAATTAACATTTTAGAGAATCATTTATACTTTCGTTTTATCATGTAAAAAGTTGGACTAGACAAAAGTTTTAAATTTCTTTTGAAACTTTAGTGTCATCATCATTATATATGATATTATAATTACAATATGTAATTGCTAAATATCGAACTTTCTATTTTCATTCAATTTACTAAAGTTCACTAATTTTATCTTACGAATTGTCAGGACCTGAGAAAAGTTATTATTATAATTAAATATATGTAATTATTTTTGATCATGTGTTGATGTGAGTTTTCTTGATTTGTCATGAAAAAAATCAATCAATAATCGATATTGAAATTTCATATCTTTTGACACTGTTTTACCAGTAATGACATTTGCTGTATATTGCATACCGTTAATATAAAGAAATACAAGTTCGTAAATATAATAGCAACAATGAAATTATTCAGTTGCAGATTCTACTACCTTTAATAAACCTTAATACTTTTATTATACCTACTCGTGTCATAGGATAGTGATTAGTTTCACGGTATTTTTGTAAAGATCTTGGAAGTTTATTGCTTTGTAAGGTTTTAGACAAATGCTGACCATTTCTATTATTCATGTATTGTATGAGTAAAATAAACAGTTTTTGTTCGTAGTTATTAATGTCAATGATATTATAATAAAAATAATGGCGCATAATTGGCGATGATTGAAATCCTAAGCTTTATGCCTGGACGCTCTGTAATGTCATTAATGATAACAACTATTTTTTATATTTAGTTGTGTGGTGTCAGCTGAGAGTAGGACTAACTCTTTTAGTCCGGTGGATGTTGTGCGCGGGGAGTGGGTTTTTAAGTGATTATTGGGTGATGGGTGCAGACCCTTCACTAACCAATCTTTATTTTACAATATTTTCCCCAATCAACTTCCAAAGGGTATTTTTGCTATTCACAGACATGCTTGTTGCGGTAGGTAGGTTCTTTACGCATATGGGTTATAGTTTCTGGATTCTGTTTCTCATAAAGAAAAATAGCTATACCTTATTTAAGGTATAAGTACACAATGATCACCGCTTTTACAATCTTCTCCCAAACCAACAAACCAACTTGGCTAAGGAATTGTAGATGCCGAGGCTGTGGCTACCCCGTTTTTAGAAATAGAGTCGTGAGAATAGGTGCTGTATTCAAAGGCTAAGACTGGTCTTTCAATAAAAGAGATCAGAGGTTATTCCTAAAATTTATAACAAATCGTGTTAGTTTATATTCACGGTTAGAAAAGCAGTCCAAATCCTCAATGACTAACAACCTTTTCTTTTCCCTTTTTTAACCGACTTCAAAAAAAGGAGTGTTCTCAATTCGACCGGTATATTTTTTTATTTTTTTTTTATGTTTGTTCGCCGATTACTTTGCCATTTATGAACCGATTTTGATTATTATTTTTTGTTCGAAAGAAGATACTCCCGGATTGGTACCATGATGAGGATATCAGGGTCTGATGATGGGATCCTGGAGAAATCGAGGGGAACCCTCAAATTTTATAGGCAAATGTACCGCGTTTTACATATTTTCTGAACTTATATTGGCATTTGCTTCTGAAAATCATATTGTTATGCTGCTGAGCTGATGATAGAAGGTGTGGATCCTCAATCACTAGGTATTAGGAAACAGTTCTTTCCACATTCTATATAGATTTATACTCCTCTTCGTAGCTTTTATGAAGAGAAGTACAGGTTCACTAAACATTTCTTTTGTTATGTTATTGTTACCGAGAAAGTACCATGAGACCAGGATCTGATGATGGCATCCCAGGAAATCGAGGGGACTGTCGAAACTCACAATTATGTGACAGTGTATTTGTTCAAAAAGCCGATAGGCCTGCCCTGTATAACGTGAGAACAATGTCTAATAAATCGTGGGTACTCTGAACAACAGGTGACAATGTCACGTGATATTCAGAAGTATTACTACCTCTGCTAACCCCTTCAGGGATATTCGGCGTGAGCGTTTGAGTCTTTCTTGAGATGTAGAATTGAAGACCATCGCCTTTCGAAGGATTTTAAGAACAATGTAAGGTTACATATGGTTGAGCCTATTTAATATCGTACTATAATAGAAATACCGGAAATACGAAGAATAATACAGTAACTGTCGCTTCCTCATCCGAGAGGCATCTTTGCCAGGTCTACCCATCTCTAAAACTCGTAAAATAAAATAATTTTTAATAAAAAGAAAACCGACTTCATAGAAAAACAACCGAAAATAAACAATCTAGTACTAAAAAGTAAGAAATAAGTTTTTTAATTGAATATGAGTACTGTGATTGATACCTTAGCAATTTCTTTATTCCACACGCGTCAGTTCAACCTACCTAAATATTACAATTCTCTTAAATTAATTTTTGAGTCGGTGCCAGACAAACAAAAGTAAATTCACCCTGCTATCTATCTCTGATTATTACAATCTAAACAATATATATCTATCGCCTAACGTTTTAAATGATAATACGTACAAAAATCAATTCACCCTACAACTACAAGGTACCCTACATTTTACATGTATATGAAGTGCGAAATACACACTTATTATTATTAATTATCATCGAGGCTGGCACCGGCTCACAAATTAATTTAAGAGAATTTTAATATTTAGGTAGGTTGAACTGACGCGTGTGGAATAAAGAAATTGCTAAGGTATCAATCACAGTACTCATATTCAATTAAAAAAACTTATTTCGTACTTTTTAGTACTAGATTGTTTATTTTCGGTTGTTTTTCTATGAAGTCGGTTTTCTTTTTGTTAAAAATTATTTTTTAGTGTGTCCTTGACCACTCTTATTATTTATTTTGTATTTCTCAGTGGGTAGAACACCCTCCTATCATGCAGACAGGCGTGGGTTCAAATCCCGGATCGCGGCTATACCAATTCATCTTTTCTGAAGTCCTATGTGTGGTTTATTTATTATGGTTGTTGAAAATGAGGGAAAATATTGTGAGGAGACCCACGTGGCTGATGTACTTAGTCATGTGACAGAGTATTCGCACAAAACGGCAATAGGCTGACCCTCTATCACGTGAGTGCACTGTCCAAGTAAAACGTTACCCGCGTTTGAAACCAGGTGACAATGTCACGTGATGTTCAGAAGAAGAAGTTCACGGGGGCTTAGGGCCTGAGTTTGTATTTTATTATGAGGAAAAAATAATACAAAGAAAATGGAAATACACTTATCAATTAAGCAAATAAAAAAAATTACACTAGTAGGACTCGAACTCACGACAAACGTGTCGAAATATTTTATTTGCTTAATTAATTAGTAATTAGCTGTGTAGTGTCGGCTTAGAATAGCACTACCCCATTTCTTCCGGCGGGTGTACGTAAGAGGCGACTAACGGTATTGGAGCCTTTTAAGGGATTTTTGGTCGATGCGGTTGGAGACCCATCACCAACAACCTTTATTCTACCATCTTTTCCCCACTCAACTTCCTAAAGTGGCTGAGAAATTTCTAATTTCTCACCTCTGGCTACCCCTTTTAGGGATTTATAGCCGTGAGTATATGTATGTATGTATGTATGTAATTAGTAATGAGGTTTTTATGCAAAACAAACCTACTTTAAAACTCAGCCAGTTTACAGTTATTTTTTAATCACGTTTGATCATATGAATAAGAAAAACATAATATAATAAGTGTGAAGTGATGTATTGTTGTGAATGTTGGTTACGAGAAAAGAAGCATGAGGTTCCTCAGAAATATACCAATGCATACTAGATACTGTTTTTCACGTTCTATTACTCTTCAATTAAGGAAAGATACCATTTTTATTAATTAGTTGGCCTCCATTTGCAAGAACTTCAAAAGTATATTTATAGTTATTGTTAACGTGATGTAATATATCAAAGTACTTGTTACCCTCTTCTACGTAATGTGGTGTGATTGCTCAAGGGTAAAACACCGTTTATCGTGCAGACGATGTGGGTTAAAATCCCGGGTCAAGCCTACACAAATTTGTCTTTTCTAAAGACATATGTGTGGTTAATTTATCATGGTGGTTAACAGTGAAGGAAAACATCGTGAGGAAACCCACATGGCTGAGTTTTACTTAGTCATGTGATAGTGTATTCGTATGAAACGGCTATAGGCCTGTCCCCTATCACGTGAGTACACTGTCCAAGCAAAATGTGGGTACTCTGAACACCGGGTGACAATGTCATGTAATGTTCAGAAGTATTAGTGCCTAGTTAGTTTGTGTTTGTATTGGCGTGGGTTGTTTGTTTTTTAATTATACTTCTTGACCTTTTAGTGCAAACCTTATTCAAAATTTGGTTGTTTGCTATATTTTTTCAGCAATAAATATTTAGCTAAGTATCAATACTGAATTCTTTTTACAGTTACTATTTTAATATGGGGTACTGATTTTAGTATTGTGTTTTTCTAAGTTAATTAAAAACATAAACTATATTTATATATTTTGAATAATTTAAACCACTTCCTATCTCTACATTCACCTGAATCGAAGCGTTTTTTTTCTTCATCTTACGTAATGGCTTTCAAAATCCGCCAATTTGTTTTTTCAAGTCACTCGTGGTATTAATACAAATCTTACGATACCACAAACATCAGCAGATCAGGGAAAATGCTAATATACATATATACGTTCGAAAAACATAACCCTCCTTCCGAAACAGTCGATTAAAAACAAACCGTGAAAAGGCGCGTGCGTTAAGGTGGCGTACCATGAAGCTGTATCGAGCTGGTTACCATGTCAAAAAACTCTGCCTAAATAGTGCCTAATTAGTTTAAAACTAAAAAAAATAGTGCCTCTTTAGTTTTGGAAATAAACACCATTTTCACTGAGTACGCTGGCGAAAATGAAACGTGGGTCAACCACCGATCTAGGAGAATATTAACTTTATCAATCAATACATAGTATAAAACAAAGTCGCTTTCGCTGTATGTCCGTATGTATGCTTAGATCTTTAAAACTACGCAACGGATTTTGATGCGGTTTTTTTTAATAGATAAAGTGATTTTTAAGGAAGGTTTGTATGTATAATAAATGCATAATATAGTAGAGAAACACTGATAAATTTAAAGGTTTCTAATGTGATGTCGTAAATAAGCACGTTTTTTTGCGCTTATATTGCAAACGCTGGCTGAACCCTACGAGATAGACCAAAATAATGTACTACAGTATTGTTCACCTTAAAAAGTTTAACAAAAAAGTCCGCGATGGTATATGTCTATCTCTTAGGGATAACCCAGCATAACCATTTTTATTCTTTACTAAAAAATGGTTATTTACGAAGTGATTTTAAACAATACAGCATTAATCCTTATCCAATTAAGTACCTTAAATAAATTGTGCATTTATTATAGATCAATATGCTTTTTACAGCATGTAATTTAAGTGAATATTACCGAAGATATTACAAATTTAAAATGCAGGGTCGTAGTTGTTTGCGCCGGGCGGCGCGTGCCTATAAATAGCGCGTCGATGGCCGAAAGGGAACCGAGCCGCGGACCGCGGGTAGCCGTCGCCCACAGGAGTGGGCTAGACAGCGCCCGCGGAGAAGTAAGAAGAGGAACAAGGCGGTTTAGTTTCAAGATACAAGAGTACCGACGTCCGTGGGCCGCCCGGTCGTTCGCCCGGCTTTCTCTCGTAAGAGAGATTCCACTGGGCGGGCTTGATCGCGCTGACGGTGAAGAGAAGAAAGAAGACTACAGGCCGCGAGTAGCCGGTCACTCGCCGTACCATACGGTGAGTTCGATCGCGCTCGCGGTAACAGTTCGCCAAAGCCCCACTCCGTTTTCACGGGTGGCGACAAGAAACCTTGGAAATTTTCATTAAATGGGAGACTCCAATTCCGCGCGCCCTTACGGGCGCGAGAAGATAACCACAGCGCTTCGCCTTACAACACTTTATGATTTGCAGCGATCGCACGCGTTTATCGGAGCTCTCTAGCGAGGAAAATATCAAGAATTAAACATGTTTGTATTGGCTAATGACAAAAAAGCTGTGAACGTTGTGTATAAGGACATTCTGTAGTAGGTATATTTTGCATTGCACCCGTGCGAAGCCGGGGCGGGTCGCTAGTTTACCTATAAATACAGCTCGAAGTGCAAATGAAATAGTAAAAAATGGAAAAATAAATTCTGGAAAATTAAAATAATTCGGTTTAACTCGAGTTTGGCTTTTTCCGAGTTGGTACATCACTCACTACCCGTCGCCTGCGCTTGTTGATCACCCCCACCCCACTGCCTGCTGCCAACCCAACGTTCAAACGCGAGAGAAAAAGTAAAATAGTCCATTTCACATTAGCATTTAAAATTATGCTTTGTTGTAGGTAAAGATACTTATTTAATTTATTTATGTCAAAACACATCATCCTTAACAAGTAACTTCTATTAGAAAATAACGCTATATTTCGGCTATAATTTCTTACATAATTTCATTAATTATACATTTTGATCGCGTCTGTACATCTATTCATTTGTTCCTAAAACTTAACATAGATTTTTTAAATCTTTCCACTGCGTATTTGCATAAAGTTTTTACACTACGAGAGGCAGAATTTCACGCACTATTTATACATATAGAGTTTATTAAAAGAAAAGGTCCCTTTCTATAAGCACTATTTGTGTACGCTGGCATAACGCCAGGACGGTATGTCATTGAAAAGTCTTGTTCAATATCTCTGTTCCTACAAGATCAATTGTTATGAAATTTTGCATAACGGGAGAAGTATTTAGGAAAAGTTTTTTCGTGTAAGCTCTGTTGCTTTACAATTAGCCGTTTTCGAGTATGGCGATGTGTACGCTAGCTTGACGTTACGCCAGCGTACACAGTGAAAATGGTGTTTATTTTCTAAACTAAAGAGGCACTATTTTTTTTAGTTTTACATTAATTAAGCACTATTTAGGCAGAGTTTTTTGACATAGTAACCAGCTCGATACAGCTTCATGGTACGCCACCTTAACGCACGCGAAAAGGCGTGTAAACGTGTATTTTAAGTTTCTGAATCATTTTAAATATCTGGTAATCGAAACCTCTATAGAAGTATAAAATTCTCTGTAATTCAATTAAAACGATCGAAAGCTTGTAGCGTGATAGCTATTTTTCATTTTATAACATAGCATCAGAATTACGAGAATAACCATTAATTTTTAAAACTGATGTCAATATTTGTTTTCGCGGCAGCTGTGGTATGTACTGCGGTAAGAGAAACGATTTTATAAAAACAACATGATACATTAGCTATTTTCCTCAACTTTTTGATGTTTTGTTTCAAAAATAATACTTATTTTTGAGAGTTTTGATCACTATCAAAATAATTAATAGTTTTATTTCAAATCTATAAATGCACATAAAAAGGTTTTTTAAATCAAAAAGATAAAGTCTTCGTACAGTAAAATAATCCATCTAAAATATCAAGGTATTTCCCCGTCCTGCTTAACCTTAGAGCGCCCTGTATAGTCTACTACATCATCATAATGATTGCTCTCAGTGTGAAAATGGGGCGGATCATTATTATATTAAAACAGAGAATGGCAATCAGAAAAGTGTAGTTATAGATGTGACATAGCCCCCAGCTCCATCGGACGCTCTGTAGCCGCGGTTGATCAGCAAACCATTAATGTAAATCATTATATGCTTATATTTACGACGTCCATGGCTGAGTTGATAGGTGACTAGCTTCTCGGTCCAGAGATTGCGGGTTTGTTCCCCGCTGACAGCAAAACTAATGTGACGAGCATAAATTCTTAGTCTTGGATGTTATTTATATGTATATTGTATAATCTATACTTATAATAAATCTGTAGAGAGGTCAATTCTGTACATTAAATATATTTTCAAAATAACTATCAGGAGGTGGTTAGTGATCGATACTGATGCCAAAAATGCAATCAGTAAAATTTTTGTCTGTCTGTCTGTCTGTCTGTCTGTCTGTCTGTCTGTCTGTCTGTCGGTTTGTATGTTCCTTATGGAAACAAAAACTACTCGACGGATTTTAACGAAACTTGGCACAATTATTCTTCATACTCCTGGGCAGGTTTTTGTATACTTTCCAGCAGAGTAGTAAAGGGGAATTTTGGGAAATTTTGGGAAAACGGGAGAAGTTACTCCATTTTTTAAGCTTCCGTCGCGTGTGCAGCCTTAATGGTTAAGCTTACATAGAAATCATGTATGACGAAAATATTCTTCATAAAATTGTCTAAAAAAATTTCCTCAACAGTATATGTCTATCTTTTATGGTTGACTCACAATAACACGTGTAACTCCTGATAGCTTAGCAGTTCGAAGTATTCTGATTATATTTGTTTACTCTTACGTTTATAATACTCTCATTCATCCCTAATTTAAAAAAGGTAACATTATTACCTATTCAATAAAAAAAGTTTCATAGAAATCGGTAGAGAAACGCCGAAATTATACATGAAATAGACCATCGCGCCCGTGACCAAAACCAAATCGTTAATAATTTACATATTACATACTAGATGGCGCCAGTAATTGCATTCTACATCACGTAATTATTTATTTTTTAGATTGCTATAAATACTTCATAGCTTTTTATTCCAAAATTTTCTAATAAACGGAAATACTGAACCGTTCATAAAAGCGCATTCAAAATCCCCAAACTACACTGTTCAGGAAGTGCTATATAAATTTAATAAATTGAAAACATTACGCTAAATTTCACAATGCTTGAGCAGTGACTGAAGAAAGAAACCTCAGATATTTAAAAGAACATCGCTACCCGTGTGAAGCAGGGCCGATCCACTAGTATTAAATATATCGTTGAGTTAGTATCCCATAATACAAGTTCTACTTAGTTTGGGGCTAACTTAATCTGTGTATAATATGTCCGTATATATTTATTTATTTATTTCTGTGGTCACCAGCAAGAGGTGCGCTGCGCTGACACTTTCTTGGTGCAGAAAATTCTCGTTATGCAAAACAACCTGAATGTGGTAGACCAGCAGGTTGATCTGGTCTTAACGACACGGATTTTGACATGACTGCTGCGAGAAAAATGTTAGCTAGAAACTACCGCCTACACCCTTCTTATTATTATTTTTATGTTGATTTTATTAGACGACCCACATTCTATACACATATTCCTTTATTTCATAACAATCTCAGTCTCCGGAATTGAATTCAGAAACATTCACTAACCTCTTGTGCAGTCAAAATCATTGATGCTAAATAAAAGATGTTATTAAAGGAAAGAAAAATTTCGACACTGGCGGGGTTCGAACCCGCGACCTTCGGGTATACGCCCCCGTTTCCAACATTTGCATTCTATCTGAAAAGGTAGACAAGTGGCCGTCCGAATTAGTAAAAAATTCGGAGGTAGGAAACGCAAACACTACTTGAACGTGTAAAAAAAAAAGAAACAAAGGATAGAGAAATTTCGCGCTGGATGCCAACTGACACTGTAGCTCAGTTGGCAGAGCGACGGGGGCGTATACCCGAAGGTCGCGGGTTCGAACCCCGCCAGTGTCGAAATTTTTCTTTCCTTTAATAACATCTTTTATTTATGAGTAATAATCCCCACATGAGGAATTCATGTCAAAAAACATTAAATCATTGATGCTAGTCTTTTATACGTCACAATTAGACAACTACTCGTATAACTTAAATATTGTGTAACGTTTTAATGAGAATATCATATTGATAACCAAAAATGCCTGCTCTGTTTTGTAATGACTGATGGTTAACAATTTGGGCTTCGAAACCAATCGTGCAAATAAGCAATCAATATAATCTCCCGTACACTTTTACCCTATCTACCCTACATTTAATTACGGCTTTAATCTTTACTCTGATCTTCTGTTAAACCAATCATAATGAAAAGCTACAATCAAAGTAGAATAGAACAGGATAGAAAAAAAGTACTTTGTTGCATATCACAAAAGAAAGATTGACAAAATTTCAGTACAAATGCAAAAGTACAATTGGCGGTTTGATCACTAAAAACGATTTAAAAAAAATTATAATATAAAGTTTGTATATGCCTACCTTGCAACCTGTAAAATCATGACTAAAATCTCAATAAGGAGTAGCTAGACTTTTCTGGTTTAAGATTTACTGACTTCGTGGTCTAACAGTAAACGGTCGGTTCTAAATATAAAGTTTTAGGGCTCAATCCCTAGAGGGCGAAAGCACAAATTTTATTTGTAAGATCTAACATATTTTGGAAAATTAAAACTTCAGAGGCCACGTTAAGCCATCGGTCCTGGCTACTAGCACTTTGATTACCACACACATTAGGTAGTTCAATAAACGATATTTCTCCGGGGAAAATTAATACTTTCATAACTTTTGACATACATGCAGTTATGATCTCAAGACTCAAACGTTCACGCCAGATATCCCCGAAGGGGTTGGCAGAACTACTAATACTTCTGAACATCACGTGACATTGTCGCCTGGTGTTCAGAGTACCCATGTATTTCTTGGACAGTGTACTCATGTGATAGGGGGCAGGCTTATCGCCGTTTTATACTGTCACATGACTAAATACAACTCAGCCATGTGGGTTTCCTCACAGTAGTGTTTCCTTCACCGTTAGCATCCATGATAAATTAACCATACATTATGTCTCTAGAAAAGACAAATTGGTGTATTGGTGTAGGCCCGATCCGGGATCAGAACACTAGTCGTCAGCACGATAGGCGGTGTTCTACCCACTGAGTTATCACGTCGTTATCACAGTTATTATCATTTAAAATACAGTTAAAGTTGAATAATAAATAGGTTATATATCACGCAGAAGAAGTTTATTTTCGTTTTTTTTGTATATGTTTGTATATCTACCTATTATAATCATTAGGTCCATGACCTTATGATCTAAAGGTTGTCTGCAAGTGATCGCTTTAAGTGATAAGACTGCCAATTGTACTTCTGTTTAATAATATTATATTTGTCAAATCTTTTAATTTACTCAAGCCATTAATTATTATTGGCTTGGGCAGAAACTATAGCCACTTGTACGATCCTGGCAAACTTCGCAATCTTTGTCTAAATTCATCAATCTTTTCATACATGTTCTTTTATTCCCCAGACTTAGGACGTCTCCCTTGTTCATTTATTGTGCAATAAGGAACTTTCTATTTTAATATTTTTTTTCGTTAATTTATATAAACTACAATCATAGACCTATCCGCCCGCCTTGTGGGAGTATGTGGTGATCTTATCTTAGAGCTGGCAGCTACCTTAGCCAACGCATTAGCTTGGCCATCCAAAGAGAAAATGTGGCGAGTATAATAGCCACGTTACCCTACACTGAGAGCGATGACTTTCACGAAATTTGAATCTTTGTTTTAATTTTAATTTTATGATGTCATTGTAAATATTATATGAAGTTTTTTTTTAAAATAAATGTTCCAAGTCATTATAGACGCAGAAATTTCTCCACACACTCTGCTGTTTCTACACACAGGTTTTATTACCACATTTTTATATGCGTTTTACTACTTTTCGATTAATGGTAAAGAGTGAGTTTCTTTATTTGTGTGCCTCCGCCTTCTTATGGAGATGTAGTAAGACAAATAGTAATAGACCTCAAACATAAAAATCCTAGGAATCGAAATCTTCTATACTTATAATAAATCTGTAGAAAGGTCAATTCTGTACATGAAATATATTTTCAAAATAACTATCAAGTGGTGATTAGGGATCGATACTGATGCCAAAAATGCAATCAGTAAAATTTTTGTCTGTCTGTCTGTCTGTCTGTCTGTCTGTCTGTCTGTCTGTCTGTCGGTTTGTATGTTCCTTATGGAAACAAAAACTACTCGACGGATTTTAACGAAACTTGGTACAATTATTCTTCATACTCTTGCGCAGGTTTTTGTATACTTTCCAACAGAGAAGTAAAGGGGAATTTTGGGAATTTTGGGGAAAACGGGAGAAGTTACTCCATTTTTTAAGCTTCCGTCGCGTGTGCAGCCTTAATGGTAAAACTTACATAGAAATCATGTGTGGCGGAAATATTCTTCATAAAATTATCTAAAAAAATTCCTCAACAGTATATGTCTATCTTTTATGGTTGACTCACAATAACACGTGTAATTCCTGATAGCTTAGCAGTTCGGAACATCCTGATTATATTTGTTTACTCTTACGTTTGTAAACCTCTCATTCATCCCTAATTTAAATAAGGTAACATTATTACCTATTCAATAAAAAAAGAATCATAGAAATCGGTAGACAAACACTGAAATTATACATAAAATAAGCCATCGCGCCCGTGATCGAAACCAAATCTTTACTAATTTACATATAACATACCAGATGGCGCCAGTAGTTGCTTCCTACATAACGTAATGATTTATTTTTTAGATTGTTATAAATACTTCAAGGCGTTTTATTCCAAAATTTGCTATTAAACGGAAATACTGAACCGTTCATTAAAGCGCAATCAAAATCACCAAACTACACTGTTAAGGGAGTGCTATAAATTTAATAAATTAAAAACATTACGCTGAATTTCACAATGCTTGAGCAGTGACTGAAGAAAGAAACCTCAGATATTTAAAAAAACAATGCTACCCGTGCGAAGCTGGGACGATCCACTAGTACATAAATAATTCTTCAGAAAAGAGCACGCATAAAAATATTAAAACATATAAACGAGGCTGAAAAGGTTTTCCAGTATCATACAAAGTGGTGATCGGTAGACTCTGCCTATCCCAGTGGGAACTATTGTATAGCAGTGTCACTTTAGAATAGCACTAACTCGTTTCTTTCCGCGGATGTTGTAAGTGGCAACTTAGGGTATGGGGTCTTTTTTTGGAATTATTGGGCGATGCAGTTCGAGACCTCACACCAACGACCTTTATTTCGCGAATTTTTTTTAGTAATTTCTGATTCTAAAGTCGTGAAAACATTAATTTAAAATTTTTATTTCATTCTGTAAATCTGTAGATATTATTTATATTTTTATTTTCCCTTGAAATTATTGCTTACTACTGCCATTAGTCTCCCTTGTGATATATCTTATATCTCAACACCATGCTGTGTTTGAGAAACCGGCTCACAACGACAAAAAATTGTGTGCGATTGAAAAACATAGCCTTTTTTCAGATATTTCGCTCAACAGAAATAATATAATATTTCTCAGTATATTGTAGATAAGCTTTCATTCAGAAACAAATCCCTCCATTAGAGGCGGAAACAAGAGTTGAAGCGCGCGCTACTTAGCTGGATTACACGTGGGCATTTTACGAGTGTGTTTATTACATTATTACAGGAATCACAAAAGGCATGAAAGAATGGGAATAAATGCTGCTTCATATTACAAAAACATATGGTTCTCATAAGATTAATGACTATGAGCAAAGCAAGTCTTACTAAATAGCAAATGATGGTCACTGTGCATGTTCTATCAGAATTATACCGTGAACATATTTCAGCTGGTTGTATAATTATGGTTTTATTTTAGCAGCTATGAATTGAACATAACCAAAAACTTCTTAAGAGCTATCGCTGTACATTTTCAGTCATGCAAAGAAAATAAACAACTTAAAAAGAAAACCCTCAAAAGTTTCACAAATATTGCGCAACATTTCTCATTCTTTGCGGTACTTTAAATAAGTCTGAAAGTGCTTCTTCTTCCTTTTTTGGCATCTTACAAATGACCACTTGCGAATGCGATGAAATCTTTTCCGCACAATTTATTTTTGCTCCATTAACCGGCGTAGAGAGAACGCGTCTGTCGAGAGCTGCTAACAATGTGCCTATCTGCCGAGGCCGGGGAGGCACGCCACGTCTGAGGCACGCACACCGTTATTTCAAGATACCAAAAAATCCTGAGCTCCTTTTATTTTGCTTTGATTTACGGATCCTGCCAGCTTTGGTTACCTAAACATACCTTTTTGTTAAACTTTCATTACTGAAATTGTTTTCTTTTTTACTACAATTAAATTTAAGTAATTTATTTTGACTAAAAGTTAGCTAAACTTATACAATCCTGAATAGTAATAAGGTTTGGTAAATAGAATTTACTGTGTAAATTTATACAGAGTTCCCAACCAAATCATGAAGATCAATCAGTCTCTTTTTATCGGAAATAAAATACTCCATCTTCTTTTGTACCTGGCCAGGCATGGAATGAATATCATGAAATTCTTAGTAATAACATTAAATGCTCAATAAATGATGTGATCACAAAATCTTTTTAGTGATTCGCGAATACAAGAAATGATTATTTAAAATATCATATCTACTTTACTTGACGGTTATCCATTAAATACCCGAAGGGTTGGCAGAGGTATTTACTTACATAATACTTGTTGAAATACCTATTGTCTGAATATACTTATACCGCCGTGTGATATTCAGATGCGGCAGTGGCATACAATCGCCAATTTGAACAAACACACTGTCACATAACTAAGCACATAGTAGTTAGTGGCGGCTGAGCAGCAAGAAGATTACCTTACGAAGTTATCCCTCTCCGCTAAGAATTTCAAAAAGTCACTACACATATGTCATAAAATAAGACTTACTTGAGCGTTCAAGGTATTTAAATCATTAAGTATTATTATCAACTCAAATCTTTCCCACTTTTTTCATCGATTTTAAAAACTTTCGTTTATCTTTAGCTGTATGTATCTTGTACGGCTGGAATCCGCAACTCAATTTTGAATTCTATATCTTCAACCGATAGATGTGAAATTTTGTAGACACGTTTAGTTTGGATGACAATACATTGTAAGTTATATGACGTCATTCTAAATCCATCATTCCGAAATGAAAAACCCGACAAGCTTCTGTTAATGCACTGCTATTAAAATAGCATCAAATAAAAAGGCTTCCGAGCATAACTCTAAAAAAGAAATACACTTTAGTACACCCAACAATAAAAATATTGATTAAATTAAATAATGGCAGTGTGTAATAAAGTTACAAGTTGATAGTAAAATATTTGATTCTGAACATTCGAATAAAAGCTGGTACTTTAAAAATATATTTTCTTTTAGGTTCATTAATAGTGACCGGAAATCTTTCTTTTATCTTAGAAGTACCTAACATGAATGTATTATGCCACAGAGTAAACTTTATTGAGTAAAATTTGTCAACTGAGTAAGTAAACAATACAAACACTTTGCGTTAAGCATCAGAAATATACGGCTACAGCTTTAAAAATAGATGCTATACACAACACTTCACAGCGTAAAACAACAGCATTCAGAACAATATGTATGCTGATTGTAAACTATGTTAAAACGATGACACTAAACCTATTTAAACCACCGCTCAATAAATACAGGCAGTAAACGACGCGGCTTGTTGACACATACATATCACTTAACTAACCGTGGATCAAATTTACAAACGGTTTCTATTTGCGAAATACATTGTCAGTTTGGTATTGGATAGATGAGAGGTCACTTAATAGTATTTTGTTTCTATTTTCATAAATATTATTGAGCTTATTGCACATTGAATCATTTTAATGGATATCTATCATTTTCGAGAGCCTACTTTCTTCATTAAAGATACTTAAAAATATAATTCTTTAGAGATTCATTATTAAAAAAGTGATAGAATTTTCTAAGATAAAGGTTAAAGGCTCTGCATAGGTGCCTTTAATGAGGTGTTTGCTACAAAACACACAACAATAAGCTGGGGCAGGCTGACCTTTTCACATTTGTTAAATTTATAATTTTCTTTATCACTTGTTTTTATGTTTTTTTTTTTATTATTTTAGTGTTTAAGTAAACTGTATTGTATTTATTTAGTAATTCAAATGTGAATAAATGTCTCTTCTTTCTTTCTTCTTTCTTAAAACCTGTTATCATAAGTATCACAAAAAGAACATAACAACAAAATTTTAAAATTAATATTTATTAGAACAATCAAGCGATGAGGAAAACAGAATTGTTAATAGCAAAACTTTATGCTTCTGGAGTGACGGCCATGTAACAAACTTCTTAATTGAAGTTGGTTCACCACTAAAGTAGACCGATGACTTAGTGAAAGTTGCGGGAAAACGATGGATGCAGGCAGAAATGCATCAGATTATATTTATTGGAAAGTCTGTGAAAAGATGAAAAAAATAGTTTTAAATGTTGCAAAAACTTTTACTCGAGTTAAATGTTAGACACATGTTAACACCTTTGCAAACATGACTTGCAAAGTGTCGGCACTTTATGTTAACTCGCTGTTAAATATTTTGTAGAGTTTTAAAAACTTTTTCAAACTTATGCGGAGCTTTTGGTAGCAAAGTGTTTTTGTTTCATAAATTCCCGAGTCATCTACGTTAGTATTTTTAGTTTGAATGTTTCGATCTTAATATGTGATTAAGATTATTATAGCAAATGTTTTTCTTTTCTATATTTATAATTTTCGTAATTACAAAAATGACACGTGATATGCCCGTCTCATTCTTTCAAATATATATATATAAATACGCAGTTCCATATAAAATAATTGGGATATGATTTTTACATGCTGGCAATAAAGTCATTATCAATATCTCTATACGCATGATTAGCTTCATATCACATTTATTGTTACTCAAAAAGTTATTTTTTTACTGCATACAAAAAGAAAGCACTTTTACTGCATAAAAAGAATTGATTATTAGAAAATTAACCCAAACCCGTTACAAATAACGAATGTTGTTGTCTCACAGTATTTACAAAAAGCATATTTTCGATTCATGCCTTGTTTTTTGCTGCCACACTTTTTGGACAGTGATAAGGTATCTGTTTAGTATACACATACTATTGAAGGTTGCCTCCTATCACGTGAATAAGCTATTCAGGAAAAAGTGGTTATACTGAACCCAAAGTCACATAAAAGGAAACGTGATATTCAGAACTAGGAAAAACACTAGTTATTTTGCAATTTTAGCCAGATAAAAATACCAAACCGACGGCGTCGGTTGATAAAGTGGTTCTGAAAGCGATATCATTCGTGTTCAAAAACCCAAATAAAATTCCGTGTCATCCAACATCCTCGTAAAACATGTAAAATAGAAGTGTTGCTTTTGACAAGCGTAACCAACACAATCTGTGTCCAATATTTCACGGCGCTTTGTGCTCCGAGCCCCGCCTCGCCTGCTAACTAACACACCAATTGGGATTACTCTGGCAACTGGTAGCAGAATACAGCATTGTTACATCTTGTGACTAGCACGTTGTTTTGTTTCCTCAAATACTTCCCGAAACAAGGTACAAGTAAAAGACAAAGCCAATTTATTGGAAATAAGATCTTTACAGGTAATTTTGAACGTTAATATTTAAAACTAATATGACTCGGATAGTATTTGTAAAGAAAAAAGAATCGAGAATCTTCTTAAATTCACAATGTTCAAATAGAAATTCATAAAAAATATACTACTACTACTGTTCAATAATATGACACGTGGTATCAAGGTAGTTTATATTTATGTTTTTTTTTATATCTATGAGCTTTAATTTGATCGTCACTTTGCCTATTCTCACAGCCCATATACGTCACCACCAAGGGCATTGAGCCTACCCTATATGAGGTGATTTGGCCATAGTCCACCACGCTGGCCAATTGCGGGTTGTCAGACTAACGACTACTACCGTGATAGTAGCCGAATCCGAAGCACGGAATCATCTTAATTTTTGGATGATCATGTGATTCAAGCCTGCAATATCCTTCCAAACTGGGTTAAATCTTACAAATTAAATTTGTAAGATTATCACCCCCCGGGGATCGAACCTGAGACCTCCGTACTTGAAACCAAGCGCTTAACCGCGAGACCATGGAGGCAGTCAGGAGTTTGCCTATTAATGAAGAAATATTTTTTAATGGATAAGGCCGACCCCAGTGAATTTTATAAAGGATGGTTATTAAGTATAAAGTAGTTCATAGTAATATATTATGTGTGGTAGTTCATAGTTTGATAAATAAAGAATACATAAAGGAAAGAAAAATTTCGACACAGGCGGGATTCGAACCCGCGACCTTGAGTATAAGCCCCCGTCGCTCTTGCCAATAGGGAATATGCATAAAATTTTAAATGCCCTAAAACTTTTTTTCACGAATACTTATTATCGCAATATTATAATGAAAAGGTATTTTTTTAATTTACTTATTATTTAAACCCCTAAAATAATATTCAAAAAGTGCAAAATAAGGGAGCGAAATTCAAACTTCCAAAACGCGCCACCATCGGTTGAACGAAATGTGACGTCATCTGACACGAAATTGAATTCAAAAGCGTCGAAAACACTAAGGTAAACACCCACTGGACGTGTCATGTGACGTCACGTTAAGCGCGCGTGAAATGGCGGCGTTTGAACTGCTTTAATTTTTTAAAAGTTTTAAATTTCAATTTTAAAAATATCTAGGGGATTTTGAAGCCCAGTAATATTTTTTTCTACGTTATAAAATAGTAAACTATTAATTTAAGACAAAAAAGAAAAACATGAATATTCCCTATTGAGCTACCGTGTCGGGTTCGAATCCCGCCTGTGTCGAAATTTTTCTTTCCTTTATGTATTCTTTATTTATTAGTAATAATCCCCACAAGAGGTTTTCATGAACAAAAAGATTTAAATTATTATCACGTCTATTTATTTCTCAAAAAATATATATATCAGTACAGTAAGTACGAGTGTAATTGAATAGCTACGAATCATATATAATTGATTGAAATTCTTTGTCTAATGCCTCTTCATGATTTTCAACTTCTTTCACTTTCACTATTAATATTTCGCTGTGTCATGTCGGCTTAGAATAGCACCACCTCGTTCCTACTCGTTTGTGTTCGTTCGTACGGTATATGACGACTAAGCGTATTGGGGCTTTTAAAAATGTTGGACGATGTGGATGGGGACCCATCACCAACCAAAAAAAAGGTATTTTACAACCTTTTCCCTTACTCTACTTCCAAAAGTGGCTGGGGGATTTCGTATTCTAAAGCTCTGGCTACTCTTTCTTGGGATTTTTAGCCATGAGTATATTTATGTATGTATTAATATTTAAGTCAACTGTACCGGATAAAATAAGCTTTTCGCTGGTCCAATCAACTGCATCAAGTGGATCACAGAAAAAAAAAACAGAAATGATTATGCTAATGTTCGAAACTACTACACCTCAGTAATCATAATATCTATTGTACTGTTTGTACTTATAAGTATTTTTGTTTTCATAAATACGTCTATGCAAGTGATCGATATCTTGATAATTGCATTATATATACCTATGAAAAAGAGCTGGGGTTATACTCTACATATTTATTTAAACCAATATATTTATAAGCCAATAAAAGTGGAGCAGTGCATGGAATTTTCAAATAGACGAAAATAATATGAGGTAAAATATGCTTATATACAAAGGTGTATTATAATAATATTAAGTTAAAATGTTATAAATAAAAAATATATATTCTGTACTACACATAAGATTTCTAAAATTAATTTTACCTTTATTTGCTAAGATACTTACTTCTATAAATTAAATATATTTTCTCAAACATTACCAAATTTATGTGATATTCCAAGTTGACACTGCTCTACGTGGTTTCAAGAGCATAACAATGCAGTAATTAACTTTATGAAGTCACCTCACCAACGTTGAAAATTTTACAATGTTTCTAGTACAAGATTTAATCGCGTAGACAGAACACGTGTTTTCATGTAGACGTGTCGGCCTACGGCTACTTGTAACTCAATCTACGAGCATTTTGTAGCTACGGATATCGTAGATAATTATAGCAATTCATATACATAATTAGCTTAACGTAGATTACAATATGGAAATTACATGTAATAATATATTTTTAAATCCTACATACATACTCACGTCCATAAATCCCAAAAGGGGTAGCCAGAGCTTCAATGCTAGAAACTCCTCAGCCACATTTGGAAGTTGATAGGGGACAAGATGGTAGAAATAAAGTATCGTTGGTGATGGATCTCCAAACGCATCCCCCAAAAACCACTTAAAAAGTTCCAAACACTTAGTCGGCTCTTATGGCACCCGTAGATAGAAAGGGTTAGTGACATTCTAAGCTGGCACTTCACGGTATTTTTGTATTCACTTACGCGATATAGTTGCCTGACGTCTCGGCACACCTTGTTGCATGTTGTAAAAAGTGTATTTACAACATGGAAACACAAAAATGCAGGCAAAATATAAAAAAAGCGCTGTTGTGAAAACATTTTTAATTTAATCATGAAAGTGGAACCCTGTTCGCAATCGTTGGAAACAGAAGCGAGCTTTTTCCAAGAATCCTAGGTGCATCGATCAATAAGCAGACCTTAGGAAGCCTGAACTTATTGTACTTATGCCACAGGAAATTTAATACTGCGATTGACCTGTTCCTATTTTTGTTCCAGTTTTTTTTTTATTGTTCAGTCATTATGTCTTGATATCTTAACTAACGCAAATATACTTATAAATAAGTAATTGAATGCAGCACAATGCAGTGCATTACAGGTCTCTGAAATAAATATAACGTTAGTTTATGAGATTGATCCAAAACTGTGTGATTCTTGATATTTTTACGAGTGAAACGAATCGAAAAGTAAACGTTAGGCTTCGGAAAGGTTTCTTTCGTTAGAAAGGATGGATAAAAGTAAATTGGTGAATAAGATACAGTACCCGCTTAAGACAATTTTTCAGGGACCCCACCAAAAAACGCGTCTTAAGCGAGAAAGCGTATAATGCGGGATAGGGAAAATAAAACGTTCTTACTACATATAATGTGTTTTGTTCATAATATTTGAAATTATGTATATTCAATACATTATTTAAAATAATCACTTATTTTGGTTTGACAGAAAGATTTTGATGCATTAGCATACATACATATACTCACGGCTATAAATTCCTAGAAGGGGTAGCCAGAGCTAAGGAATTAGAAATTCCTCAGTCACTTTGGGAAAGTTGAATGGGAGAAAAATGGTAAAATAAAGGTTGTTGGTGATGGGTCTCCAACCGCATCGCCCGAAAATCCCTTAAAAGCCCCAATACCGTTAGTCGCTTTTCCGGAAAAAATGGGGTAGTGCTATTCTAAGCCGACACTACACAGCTATCAATGGCCAAATCGCCCTGTATAGGGTAGGCTCGAGCCCCTTGGTGGGGGCATATATGGGCTGTGAGGTGAGGTAATGCAGAAACAGGTAAATGAAGTGTTGTTTGTGACATTTTATCGTTTTTTTTTATGTGATAAACAAAATGATGCACTATTACAAAACAATCGAAGCGTACACTAGACAAGTCAAGAAATGACGTATTAAACAAGAAGACGATCGTATTAAGCGTTAAGAAATGTATGAGAATATAATTTGAATGTTTTTGTTCATGAAAACCTCATGTGGGGATTATTACTAATAAATAAAGAATAAATAAAAAAAAGACAAAATTTCCGAATTTGTATAAAATTCGGAGGTACGGAACGCAAACACTACTTTAAAGTGTAAAAGAAACAAAGGATAGAAGAATTTCGCGCTGGCAGGAATTACGTGTCAATACACGGTAGCTCAATTGGCAGAGCGACGGGGGCGTATACCCGAGGTTGCGGGTTCGATTCCCGCCTGTGTCGAAATTTTTCTTTCCTTTATTTATTCTTTATGTATGAGAATATGTCTCAAGTTGCAGTGACTGAGGTAAAGCGGCGTATTATGCGAGAAATCGTATTAAGCGTGATCGTATTAAACGGGTTCTACTGTATATAGAACCAATGTGGTTGACTACTCGATTGATAATATCTGCGCCCTAATCGGGACTAATGGTGCCAGTGAATATATAGTTAGTATATCTATAAAAGCAATGTTAATTAAAATACATATAAATATTTATAAAATATCATTATCACCATCTTTGATTACCGATTAAAAGACGCATCGTTGAAGCTAACAGTATTATCTTGTCAAGCTAATAACATATACCTGATTTCAGCTGTCACTTAGAGCTCAGCGAAGCAGGTGTCAGGCGATATAATAATGAAATGAACACGTTAGTCTCACAAAGGAAACTTAATTTAAGCAGAGCGGTGATGCAAACCTCCCCCTTGCCCCTCCTCACAATATCTATGTCACTCATACACATACGGTGGCTCGTCTGCCTTGCTGTATAATCCGAAGCGCCCGAAACTTCATGCACCTAATTATGAAGATGCGCCTTTTTAATTATGTAGTATGCGTCTCAAATGCATTTAATGTCTAATATGTGAAAGAACCTTTTGTATCATTCATGATTTCATTCACATGCGAAACACTATTCACATTCGCTTTACGTTAACAAAGGCTTTTAAAATCTCGAACGCTTTCTTGCTGAACATCTCATGAATATTTTAAGTTAAACTTGTCCTGATAAATAAAAGCCTTTTGAGCGTTTATGTATTCAAATATTCATATGATACAGGTTGAGTTAAGATTTCTCGGAAATATTGTTTACATAGTATCCTAGCTTCAACTTCGTTTTAGTCCTTATAAGTTTACTCTTAAATTTTTAAGAGTGTTTTTAGTTGTACTGCTAACTGTTATTACTGATGGTTTTACTAAGTATTGTGATTGTTAATCGGTTAAATTAAAAGGTTTAGATTAATGGTACAACATGATCAATAAAAAATCCCGTGACATGTTTTTTTAAGATCCATTCTTAGAAACTACTAGTTGGCCCGCGCTACCTGGTCTGCGTGACATAAAACCTAGTTTCTGTAGTTCAGGTGAGATTGAGTACCAAACATGTATTCTTTCAAAAATTTTTACCTCATTTTATCCTTTTAGGGTAGGCTTTTCTCCCTATTACCTACATAGTTTATTTTATTTAGTGATCGAAAACCAATGTTTACTGTTTATATACATTATAAAAGTTTGATGGACGTAAAGAAGTTTCGGCTGTGCGTTGATTCTAAGTCAGTCAGTCAGTTTTGCCTTTATAGATGGACTGCTCCATCTTGAATATGTAAAAGGCGTATGTAATAGGGTATTTTTTTATTGTTGCAGGTTAGCTAAAGCAATCTATTTCAAACGGGCAGTATGATACAAGTGGACATGTCGCGACGAGCATCACCGTCGCCGTCCCGCGGTTCAGTGAAGAGCGAAGGTCGCGGTTGCCGCCAGACCCGCGTGATCCAGGTGAACCGCGACGCGTCCACCATGGTGGACAGCGCGCACTGCGACGACGCCCCCCCGTGGGACCCGTGCGCCACCGCCCCCCGCCACGCAGCGCACTTCCGCTCCAGAACGTTCAGCGACGGCTTCATCAGGAACACCAGCCTTGAACTACTCCTCGGCGTGGAGTGCGACGCGTGTACGGCCCTCGCAGCGCAACGCACGCACTACCCCGACAAACACATATCAGATTATGACTGCGACTTAGTTTGTAATTGTAACGAACGACAAAACAATTATTTAAACTGTCGAGATCCGATCGACAAAAGAGGATACACCCTCAATAATATCTACGATTTAGAGAAAATGAAACGCAGCAGCTCACGAGGCCATATCGGCATTGGGTCGCATCGCAGCCTAGACAGAAAATATATGAAAAGCAAACAGGGGCCTTCGAGTTTTATAACAAAACAATTGATATCGTACGACCCAACAAGTAACTTTTTACAAAAAATAAAGCGCAAACTATCAAATTTCAAGAAACTGGGCAGTGAAACGATATCTAAGAAACATCAAAATAACGTGCAGCTATCTGAGATGACATCGGCCTCGAGCTCGCTCAAGAAACTGTCAATACTATCGCTAGTAGATAAGTCTACGAAAAGGATCGACAGTCAAAGTTGTGTTTTCAATTCGCCGTCGCAATTTCGAATGCAAGATGTACAACAAAATAGGAGCTCAACTTATGCAAACTTTTCAGGAAACATGGACCAACAATGTTTAGAAAGGGTTAGAGATCATGAAAAGACGATTCCTTCTGGGGGAAGAGTTAATCAGAAGCTAGTTAAAATGAGGAGTTTTGATAATAATGATCAGCTTCGGAAAAATAACTCCGCTAACTTGGAGAAAACGAAGTTTTTTACTTTAGATAATCGAAGTCGGTGTCGGAATATACGTCGGCAGATGTCTTGTAATGAGTTTACAAATGAACAATTTAGAGAGAGAGTACCAGAATCGTACCCGATGGATACTCATTTCTCTCATGGAGAGTTGGCTGAAGACGACACTGCATTTTTTGACGCGGAAGCGCTTTCAATGGATATCACCCAAGCTCGCTGCACTTGTGGTGACGTGAAGATACCTCCTATTTATCACGATTCAGTTGTAAGTAAAAGATTATTTTATATCAATTTTTATGACAGCCATATTTCTAATTTAATGTTTTTTGACATGAATTCCTCATGTGGGGATTATTACTCATAATTAAAAGATGTTATTAAAGGAAAGAAAAATTTCGACACTGGCGGGGTTCGAACCCGCGACCTTCGGGTATACGCCATATTATTATATAGCCATATTTCTAGTGAGGGTAGTCGCTACTTCGGAATCACCATTTTCACCCAGACTAAATGAGACAACATTTGAGGAGATTTTTGGCTGTCATTTTAGTATATAGCTGTGTGGTGTCGGTTTAGAATAGCATTACCTTATATCTCACCGTGGGTTTTTCTAACAAGTGACTTAGGGTATTCGGGCTTTTTAAGGGGATTTTGGGCCATGTGGTTTGAGACCTATCACCAACATAATTTATTTTACAAACCCTTTCCCACTTAACTTCTAAAAGTGGCTGAAGAATTTTCTGGTTCTGAAGCTCTGACTTCCCCTTTTAGTGATTTATAGCTAAGATGTATGTGTGTATAATTAAGTATGATGTATAGTGTAGGCTTATAATAGTATTAACAAATTGGTTACTGAGTGTACGCTAAGATGCGACGGTTGCGTAAGATGCTGGTTTCTTTATTATACAATGTTTTATTTACTAAACATCTCGAGTTTCCGTAATTTCTAATTCTGGATCTTGGGTCATCCCGTTTTGGGATTCATATCCACCAGTATGTGTTTGTAGGTATTGTAGTAAGTGCATCGTCCACAATCACTTTATTTATCTAACCAACATGAGAGACAGTACAGTCTTTGTGTTCAGTCGACTTGCTTCTATTTTCGGTTTCGCGGGTAGTCTTTTCGATGAGATTTTTTTTACATTTCGGGGGTTGGTAGATCAGTTTGCTCTGTACGTAAATATATTTATTAATACATAATTTTAATTCCATTTTATTGGTTTGTTATTTTACTGTGTAATCGCTATAGATAAGAAAGCAAAACAACGGTTACCGTGTCATCTTAATATTTTATAATATGAACTTTCTACCGCTGTGTAGTGTCGGCTTATAATAACACTACCCCATTTCTGCCGGTGGGTGTTCGTAAGAGGCGACTAACGGTATTGGGGCTTTTAAGGTATTTTTGGGCGATGCGGTTGGACACCCATCACCAACAACCTTTTTTTTGCCATCTTTTCCCCACTCAACTTTCCAAAAGTGGCTGAGGAGCTTCTAGTTCCTTAGCTCTGGCTACCCCTTCTAGGGATTTATAGCCGTGAGTATATGTATGTATGTATGTGAACTTTCATTAGTGTATAATTCTGCGCTTCCTAAACAAAACGAGCCTACACTGAACATCAGATGTCAAAAAAGTCACGTGATATTTAGAACTATAAGTTAAACACTCAGTTTGAGTCTTACTAATGTAATATTTTTGATTGTGAACCCTCAGTTTGAATCTAATTAATGTAATCTTCTTTGCAACAGAGAAAAAAGCGTTCCACCCCCGCCCCGGACGTGACGGAGCGCGGCAACGGGGTCCACGGGCACCCCACCTGCGTCGCCTGCAAGCCTCCGCCGCACTGGCACCCCAGCACCGTGTCCACCACCAGCCATAGCTCTACGACTACTGGGAACTCTTCTAGTAAGACTTCGCTTTTGATAAGATAACTAAAAGTTGTGGTTGACAATTAAATTATTTTCGCAGACAAATTGAAGTTTGGTAATAAACTTTAAAAATGTAGAAGTTGTCTTTTAATATGAAAGAACATGTAAGTATTATTTAATACTGAGGATACCTACACAATTTGGTACTTGTTTTGAAGTAAATTTTTCCATATGGATTAAACGGCATAGCTCTATATTACGTAGAATAACGCCCTAGCAAAAAGATAGTTAACTCTTTATGCTCAAAAACGTAGACTTGCCGCAATACAATATAAAAACAATATATAAGAAAACAAAAAAATAGACATTGCATCAGATTAACTTACCCTTTTCCTCCTAGGGTTTTCATCATGGCATCGCCGTTGGTGCTGCGTGGCAGTGCTAGTGCTGGTGGCTGGGTCTGCCTGCGTGGCCGGTCCGCTGGCCCTACGCGCGCCCCCCGGAGCACCCCTGCTGGAGCGACTACGGCTCGCCGACCAACTGCTCCACGACACACCACTCGTCGACGGACATAACGACCTACCCTGGAACATAAGGAAGTTCCTACACAATAAAATCAGAGACTTCAGGTGCGCTCCTTAAGTGCTTCTCGCAGTTTAAAGTTCCGCCGTGAAATTTATACGTCTTTTTAATGTTTTGAAGCTTTAGAATTTTATTTTATGTGAAAAGTACAATATTTTTATTTATCTTGTTGTTGCTAAACAGAAATAATATTCTAGGTTCGACGAAGATCTACGTACGATATCGCCTTGGGCTACGAGTTCTTGGAGTCACACGGATTTGCCTCGTTTGAAACAGGGTCGGGTTGCCGCTCAGGTATTTATGCTGATTCTAAAAATCATATTTCAAAGTTTATGTAAGAAAACTGTAACGTTAGAAGTTTGGAATATCGTGCCGTATTTGATATTCAGCTGGCGTCGTTTCTGTTACGGCGGAATTGAAGTCGTGCATGATATTTTAATCTATGTTGTTTTTGATGTGTTTAGTTTTGGGCTGCGTACGTGCCGTGCGACGCGCAGCATCGGGACGCCGTGCAGCTGACGTTCGAGCAGATCGACCTCATCCAGCGTCTCACCGACAAGTACCACCCCCAGCTCACGCTATGCACCACTGCTGATGGTATGCGCTCCATTTGCTTCACTCGCTGCAACTTTGTTTTCAATCAACCCGTGTATACGATTCACTAAACGATTTCTATTCGAGCATAGTGGTTCATTTGTTATTTTTCTAGGAATAGAATGACGGAATCACGGTTATTTTTTTAACTTTCTTATTTCTTTGAGATTTTCTTTTAAAATGTAATCATTTCTTTTTTTAAAGTAGAGTGTGAGAAATTAGAGTATCTTCTTCTATACGAAGTGGAGTATACCCAAATGTGAGGAGATAGGGGTCTTTTAAAGGATTACACGCACACACACACTTTTTTAAGGATACACTCACATAAATAAGATTATGCTTAGCCTTGGTACTTGTTACTAACCCCATGAGAATTTATCTAGTTGTTAACATACTTTACATTCAAATGCACAGGAAATTTAATTGTCAAATTTGTTAATGACCATGACAACGTTAGCTAGAGTTCATTACTTCCTATGATTTCCCTTGACATTCCTGTGCAGAAACGTACATGTATGTGTATTCAGAATCCGTTCCTATTTTTCAAACTAAGTAGGAGAACATGACATACAGTCAGACCCACACGTATCTTTTGATCCCAGGGGATGCGTAGAGCTAGTAACATTTTATGAATAAGCAAATGTTAAATTTCCCTAAGATTTTTCGTTGGGGCCGGACCCATATATTTCTTTTTAGGGTATTACCTAGTTTTATTGCAATAATTTACACAGCAATTTAACTTATTTATCAGCTCTTTAAAATATTGCATATATATTATTACTTTATCACCTCATCCGCGGCCTGGTTTTACAATTCCTTTCCTCAAATATCTTAATAACCATAATTATATGATTGACATATATTATAGAACCAAACTTCCGAGTGTCTTTACCGCCTTAAAAAAAATCACCAAGTGTAAGTTATCTATGGCTTCAAAATCTTCGCCACTTCGTAAGAAAAATACGAGAAGATTAATCTGTTTCCCCAGTAATATATTCTAAAAGAATTTGCATGAAAAAGCGATGTCCTGATTTTATTCATCTGAAACAACAGTGAGGAAAAAGCTCTCTACACTTCACGGGACGGTGGTTATATATTTAAATTAAATCATTTAAAGGTTTTTCATTTCATCCTACTCCAAACTTCTCTTTTGATTTTACCATTCAACAAAATTTACATCCTATTGTTATTAGTACTGTGTTATTTAGTACAAATACTACATACATACATACATACATATACTCACGGCTATAAATCCCTAGAAGGGGTAGCCAGAGCTAAGGAATCAGAAATTCCTCAGCCACTTTTGGAAGTCGTGTGGAGAAAAGATGGTGAAATAAAGGTTGTTGGTGATGGGTCTCCAACCGCATCGCCCAAAAATCCCTCAAAAGCCCCAAAACCGTTAGTCGCCTTTTACGTACACCCACCGGAAGAAATGGGGTAGTGCTATTCTAAGCCGACACTACACAGCTATACAAACAATACAATACTACTCTGTGTTTTATTCCCAACCAGTTGGTTAATACAATACTGTATCAACATATATCTGCTTCCTTTTACTTATATCAAAACGCTCTTTGGGAGTAAGGAGAGATTATCAATAACTTTCTGGTGTCGGTAAAAAACTGATTCGCAATGAGAGGTTTTCCTTTTTTTCTTCTTCCCTGTTCTCAGGATAGATGGCGCCAGACTTGCTATGTTACTGGTAGGAACGGAACGTCACACCGTTTTTCACACTTGGATGTAATGATATCGTAAAACGGAACGTACATTAAAACGTTCTGATTTGAAAGTCTAAATAAAAGAAAAATAAAAGTAAATAAACAAAGACGGTACAGATCCACAAACTTTTCTTGGCCGGTAAGGGCGTCGCTGTCATCGATATTAGTATTGCCAGTAAATAAAAATGTACCATTAAGAGGGGAATAATTTTAAAAAATACAGGCAATTTTTTTATGTATTGAAATGATTTAATAAAACATTTTATATTAATTTAATTAATAACTACTATTGTAAGTAAATAAGTTCGTTTTAATATCAGCTAATCATATTTTCTTATTTTTGCCCTGGTCTTGTAAGTCTACCCGAATGACTGTGTACCCTGAATTAACTGATCTTACCTTCCCAATTTTTGTCTTAAAGAGATCGCTTTTAGCGATAGCACTGCCAATCGTACGTCTCTGTAAACTGTTCCATTATTTTACACTCCAGGATTTGTTATTTATGATACTCAGTTTTAAAAAAGTGGGTACCTACATAAATTGTTTTTTTTTAAATCCTGTAAAACAGAGGCTTACCTTGTCGTGTACTGTCTTTTACATTCAATTTTTCCCTAAAAAGTTGCACAGAAAAAATATTCAAAACATCAGATATCGGTCATTCATTTTGCTAGGTCAGTGGATTTATATATATGTCAGACAATTATAACTTAAGAAATGACACATTGGTACATCCCCGCATTGGGATTAGAACCCACGCATCAGTGTATAAGAAGTGAAATCTTATTCGAGAGCATTTCCCCACTTCTCGGAACACGCATTGCTCATGTGCGCACAACTTTGCGCACTACTTAGATAATTTTAGCAAAATAAATATTAATTTTCATTAATTTTTATATTGAATGCTGGAAAGAAAAACGTTCATTAATAAGCAAAAAACATTATATAAATAATTGTCTTTAAAAAAAGTGTCGACTACAAAAAGTATAAATGAAAGTGATAATTTATTGGAGCGAAGCGAGCGTAGCGAGCGAAGCTCCATTTACCCCCGACATTTGCATTTCGTTGTGATCGTACTCCTCCCAAACGGCTCAACTCAGAACCCTGAAATTTTGCACGGTGGTCAAGGACCATGTCTAGATGGTTTATGTCAATTTTGATAAAAATCGGATGTACCACGGAGAAATAATTACCACTAAAAAATTACAATGTTAGTCTATGAAAAAATTGCGTATACAATGCCAGCGCGTGAAAATAGATTTTTTTCTTATTCGATCGTCCCAAAGTCACGTCCGTTTGCGCTCCGACACTTGGTGATTTTTCGAACTTTTGAGCGCTAATACTCGAAATCTACAACATTTCTCACAAAAAAAAATTATTGAAAAATTTCTTGAACATTCTATTTTTCAAAGAAAATAGGTATGTAGCTATTTAGATATGTTTTTTTCAACAATAATAATTATTAACAATTTAAGTTTTCAAAAATCAGGACTCTAACTCTTTTGCATCTTGTGTAGAATCAATAACGCGTTTAGGTAAACCAACAAGTATATTCAAAGAATCACAACAAATTGAATAGCAACGCGTGTTTAGATATTTGTAGAATAAATCGTTCAACGATAAGTAATATCTTCGCTCCTTTTATTGGCATCCGACGGTCCCATGCCAACCTAGTTATATACGTAGGTCACCCTATTAGTTTTATTTAGTTGAGAGCTAACTGACAATGACAGGCTGAAATTTCAAAATGGCGGCAGTGGTACCAGTAGTGGCCGTCGGCCAAGAAAAGATTGTGGATCTGTATTTATATTTAACATTCTTTTTGTTGTTTTTACTCACCAAAAAGGTACTCTATGGTGATGTGACACATGTTATTAAAGTTGACATTGGCGAAATTATTGTGGCAACGTACTTTGACTATAAACACTATAGACAGAGTCATAATGCAACGGGAGAGTACCTCTTTTAGATAGCAATATTTTTCCCTGTAATGTTGCGATCACTAGAAAACAATTACCCCAAAATACTATAATCACCATTCTAAAGCTACTTTTTAATTTAAAATTGATTTTGTCAATTTATTGTTTAATTAAAGGTTTACTGTTTACTATATTATTTCCTGCAATCATGTTATGTTATGTTATGTTATTTTTCAAAAGATGATGTATTCGTACATCTAAGTATTTTAAAGCTATAGCCTTTATTAACAGCACAAGGTGGTTTTCGAACGGATTTTGCTCTCTGATGTGGTCGTTTAATGTCGGAAATATTCTTTTACCTAAATTCTTTTTCAAAACAACTGCGACCATTTGAGCCAAAGCTTAGTCTTTGGACAAAAATGAGGTGCCTTTCAATTTTATAGTATGCCTCAAAACTTTGGTTGATTTCCAATTGCATCTTCTAGTGGCCGCAATCCATTTTTCTCGTAGATTCGGGTGTTTAGGAAAACTGTAATGAATACGAAGAAATAAAATAAATATAACAAATTTATTACTTACTAATTCCGTAGATAACAATTCGGTATGCAAAGTTTTACAAAAGTGGTGCTGATTGCGAAACCATTTCGAGATATTATGTTTATAAACAATATTTTCTTGAAATTAAATCAAACAAAGCTAAGTTGACCGTTATTTTGTCAAAAAACTGCAACACTATTTGACCTTCACTGTTATTTCAGAGACATTTGTTTTTGCAGTTCATTAGTAAAATATCGAAAATCATAGGTTTTATTTTAGTATATTATCGTAATAATTTCATTTGAGATCACAGAGTCGTGAAATGTAATGCAATTAGCAACATATTTAAAACATTTCGCTTTATTTGCATGTCGCTACGTGATATTTTCGATCGATGACGTCATTAAGTACAAAAGTTGAACAATGTTTAAAAATCATAACTTTACAATTACTCATTTTAAATGTACAATATTCAAATTAGTCTTTTATTTTCATGTTTGCTATCGAATAAAAATATTTAATAAATACACAAAAAAAACTTTGCATACCGAATTGGAAATCATTCAGCGTCGCTATGGCGCGACGAAATTCATAATTTACTCACTCATTAACATCAATTTACTAATTTGAAAATTTTACCCTAACGACAGGGTAGGATGAAAACGTGAATTATGGCAACACTGAGATACTGCATATTTTTAGGTTATACTATTAAAAAATTGCTCAAAATAACTAAAGAAAATGCTAGTAATCTAGTTCAACGTAATTAACATTTGAATCACTTATTTTCTGATCGCGCAATGTATTTATTATGTATTTATCTGTAGAAAAACATTAAAAAACTCACTCACTTGTGGAAAGTCAATCCTTCGATGTGTTTTTCGCTGTGGCTTCCGCAGCCAAGCACGCTACACCCAACCATACCTCACTAAATAATAACTTAACTAATGGAGTCTCTTTTGTCACAATAACAATATACAAATGAATAAAATCTTTCTCAAAATCAAAAGAACACCAAAATCGCTCACAAGTCGACGCTTTGTTTGTCACAATTTAAAAGTGTGACATCAACAAAACGGGTTACGCGATAGAGATGACAATAAAGATTTGTGTCTCTTTTTAACATATAAGAAATTAAATAAGGGCTTCTCTTTTTAAAATGGATGACGTAGCATCGCTCTGTCTATAGTGTTTATAGTCAAAGGTAACGTAGTTACATCAACCCCATCTACAGAGCTCTAGGAAACTATGTTGTTTTTTTATTTCTCAAAAAGAAAACCTCTCATTATTACTGAACTGTGTATATATGAGATCTAAAGCAACATTTTGTAAATCGAAAGTCTACAAATTAACTTTAGAGTATTGCTAAAAGTTATGAGAATTTTAAATACATACATTTTGTATATCAGCATTTTATTCGAAAAATTAAAAAATATATTAGATAAACAATTGTTAATATGCTGATATGATTAACCCACCAATACAGTTACAAACAAAACCAAACGTTAATCTATCTCATGCATGATTGCTCATCTGTAAATGGGGCCGCTTACTCTGATTGCTAAACATTATTTGTGTCATTTAGGTAAAAATACCAATCATTCTGAACCACGTCGGGTGTAAACGAGTTAATAACTCGATGCTAGATTATGTACGGCGTGTATTTGAATATCCCTAGGTTATTAATGGTCCATTATGAAGGGTTCATAAGTCGTCTTAATTACATTATCGTGTTGGAGCGATGCCTTTAGAAGTTTCATAGGATAATAGTGAATATTCTATTAGTTGCCGACGCCGTTTTACTCGTATATTGACATCACACATAAGACTATTATCAGAAATTTGTGAAGATTTTTTATTAAGAAGAAAGCGAGTATTCTCAATTGCCTTCCAGACCAAACCAGGAACAAAAAAGTTCATTTAAATGTAAAAAAGTAGTCGTTTTTTATTTTTATTAAATTTATTTAAGTGAAGTTATGCTTCAAATTGCAACCAAGTATCGTTTTATACGTAATTCATTATAATATAGTTAGTGGTATGTATGTAGTATGATTTTTAGCTATTAACAGGGATAATGTAAAAGAATAATGAAGTCTCAATTTGAAGGTCTGACGAGCTTTTCATACCTAATGTTAGTGTAACTGATAGTTTTCTCGAATTTAACAACTAGATCGCTACACACATTGACAAGAGACTTTGGCCAGTTTCATAGCCGAAATGCAAACCATGAACAGAACAAAATATGACTGTTAGTTAATACAACATACAGTGTAGAATAAATACATTCTTACAGCTATAAATCACAAAAAATGGCAGCCAGATTTTCAGATCTAAAAATTCGTCGGCCATTTATGGAAGTTTCATGAGATATATTTTTTTTTGTAAAATAAATGATAGTTAGTGATAGGTAGCAAATGGTGACTCTGGGAAAATAAACGGGTATTCTAAACCGACACCACACAGCATCTGTGTCTCTTTTAAATTTTATCGTATAGTGTTTAACAGGGCACTACTATAATCTAACAGAACTAAATACACTTGTGTAATACACACCTAGGTTGTCCCGTCCACAATAAGACGGAAACAAGAGATCCTGTTTCATAGTTTTTAGGCCTTTTTTATAAACTATAGCTCTGCGTTAAAAGTTGCGCTAAGTTGGTAGGTCACATCATTCCCCCATCTTCCTTGCATTTAGCAGTGCCATCTGGGTAGGCCGCACATCTTAATCTCTATCTACTTTAATGACCTAAGGGCAGGCAGGAATATTATCCATTTTTACGAATTCATTATTACTTTACTAAGTACAACTCACCACACAAGGTTTCCTCACGCTATTTTTCCTCACCGTTAAATAAAAGACACATTGTTGTAAACCCGACAAAGGATTTAAACTCATATCTGCTACATGATAAGACAAGTTGTTCTCACTGAGCTACCAAGCTTATCCAATCATCAATATGTATAATCATATATGTTTAATATTCTGTAGAGATAATATCAGCCCACGCGAACCACCGAGTCTGCTCGCTGGTGGGCGTAGAAGGCGGCCATGCTATAGGAGGCTCGCTGGGCGTGCTGAGGACGCTGTTCCAACTGGGCGTACGGTACCTGACGCTGACCTCCACCTGCGACACGCCGTGGGCTGAGAGCTCCACTGCAAAACCGGAACAGGCTAGCGCTCGTGCAGGACTTACACCTTTTGGGAAGGTTAGTACTGACCTTATTTGTAACCGATGAAGTTTGAATATTGTTTACTGATGATGAGAAGGGAAGGAAATAAAAATACTAGTTTCACGATGCAAATTAGATTTTAGTTACACATTTAAAGAATCACTGATTAGGTAGGTATAAGTATTAAGGAGAAACCAAATCGTAAGTGAACGGCTGGCTGTCAGCATGTCCTATGATGCAGCAGAGCAATTAGTAAGAGTGATTGACTGACACCAAAACATTGTAATACACATACACAAATGCACATACATACATTAACACACACACGCCCACCCAAGTCAAATTACACTGTACCATTTTTTCTTTAGGAATTTTTATATTAAAATCTTTGAAAATATCAAAAATAATGTAAATTCATATACATACTTACATACATATACTCACGGCTATAAATCCCTTAACGGGGTAGCCAGAGCTTTGGAATGAAAAATTCCTCAGCCACTTTTGGAAGTTGATTGGGGAAAAGATGGTAATAATAAATGTTTTTGGTGACGGGTCTCCAACCACATCGCCCAAAAATCACTTAATAAGCCCCTATACCCTTAGTCGCCTCTTACGATCACCCACGGGTAGAAATGGGGTGGTGTTATCCTAAGCCGACACTACACGGCATATCTTATAGTTCTTATAGTTTTTTATATTTTTTCTTACTGTCGGATTGTCATATTTTTTACAACTACTCGGTACCCACGATACAGGCTTGCATAGTGTGGGGCCACAGGCACTCAATTAAATATATAAAGATACTGATGTGTTTGGAAAATAAAGATTTATTATTATAGTAAGTTCCAATAAAAAAATACATTTCACACGACTGTACCTATATATCATACCCCTTCCAGTGCGGCGCGCTGCGCTCTAATGGCGCGCAAGTGAGTAGTGTGTCGGCCGCGGCAGCGACTAATTGGGTAGTTTTGCGGATCGAATTACAAGTGTCGGAACACTTCAAATTACCATTTACTTTTGTATGGCAGCTATATTAGTGTTTAGTATCAATAGAATGAGCAATTAATAATCTACTGATTTGTATAAATAATATAGTACTATATTACACCTATAATTTCATAAATATAAGTTAAAGATAAGATAAACACAAATTAATGATACGATAAACAAATAAGTTGAAGATTCATATTTACCAAAAATATATGCAAAAGCTATTGCAGAAAGCCATTATATAATAGAACACTTACTTAACTATCGTTTTCACACTTATCTCATTCATAAAGGCCACAAAAAACCAAAGATATTTGCAAAAAACCGCACTAAGAAACTTTTATTGCCGCGAAAAAAACGATCAACAAACTTTGAATGCTTGGCAATAAAAAAAAAAGTAAGTAAAGCATAGAACAAAAGTAACTCATTCATTTCCTTGTTTAACACAGAGTGCATTAAATAGGCTGAGTTGTATCTCAGAGTAGCCAAACTATTAAAAAATTAAGTAAAAAGTACACCCCGCGCGCGTGCCAGCTGCTGCCAAAATTTGACCTTGCGGCACTTGCGGTTTTTTGAGCTGCCAGTTGCTGGCAGCCCGACATCGCAACGCAAGAAAGAAAACAACATTTTCATTTTATCTCTTACTCCTTAGCTTTCCTTCAGTTTGCGTAAAGTAAACGACTCGATGAAGCTCACACTACGCCTACAGAATACATAATACTAATATTACGCCTCAGGTCACAGATGTGTTGCGAAAAAAGTGATGTATTAAAAATGAAAAGTAAGACACATTCGCAAGCTGTGTAATGGAGAAGTCTGTCTTGTAGAGAGGTCCGTTGTTTGATATGAAGTATGCGGGGTTTTAATTATCATCAAAATACATGAGGGTGATATAAAGAATACAAAAATGAAGTTTTGTGAATATAGATATTTTGGTACAATAAAATGTCAAACAGTTATTAATTAATTGTTCAGTCTATTACATAGTTTCTTATATTACATCATTGACATTAGAATATTATTTTGTGTATAGTTCAAAAAACAATGTCTTAAGTTTACGAAATCTGAAGGTATGGTGGTTTTATGCCTCAAATTGTATTTTGGTTTGTCCCTAAAAATACACTTGCTAATAATATTGCTAATTTGCTAATTATTATAAAACCAAATCCTTTCTGATCCACATCGAATTCAGATAATCTAAGTCCGTAAAACTCACCTCACTAGCAATTGTTTGAAAAGTATAGCAAATCACAAACCCCTGAAGCGGTATCCGCCTATGTCGCAATCATAAACATCCTGTAGCTGGCTGTAGCTGTCGACAGCCGCTTTGTGTCAACTCCGGACGGCGGCGGCGCGGCGCGTCTTCTCAGCCATTTCTTTGTTTCCCGCGCGGCTGCAATACTTTTGGGAATGTTTCTATTGTTCAACAGGGCATTGAACTTTTCTGCGAGTACGCTACCTACATTGTAAGATTGTGCTGATGGTAGTTTGGGTCTTGTAATGTGTAGGACTGAAAAAACATTGTTCATAGAGATATGTATTTTTAATAACTTACGATGATTTGATTATTTTTTTTATTTTTAAGATAAGCTCTCAAGTTTTAAGTCTGTTATTGAACAATTATGTTGCTCTTACCTCGTTTTCTGACCGTATTAAAGCCAAAATTTTATGCATAATCTTGTCTAAGATGCCGATGATGATCTTGAGAATATATTTTGAATTCGATTATAATAGTACTTAAATAATAAAATAATATTGTTTATTGGTTATTATGCCGTGTAGTGCCGGCTTAGAATGTCACTACCCCTTTCTACCCACGGGTGTCGTGAGAGGCGACTAAGGGTATTGGGGCTTAATGGATTATTGGGCGATGCGGTTGGAGACCCATCACCAACAACCATCATTTTACGATCTTTTCCCCACTTAACTTCTAAAAATGGCTGAGGAATTTCTAATTCCTTAGCTCTGGCTACCCCTTCTAGGGATTTATAGCCGTGAGTATATGTATGTATGTTATTTCTAACATTTTGGGTCTTAAGATCTTTTCACAAACTTAATTAAAATATTTATAAGTAGAATATACAGAAATTATCTCGTAATGATCGAAATAAAAGTATCTCACCTTTCAATCCCTTCATGGATGGGATAAACAGTCAGCATCTAGTACTTAGTGCAATTTAATTAATTAATTAATAATTTATTTATCGACAAAATTAATAATTTATTTATTAATATAATCAATCTCCATCTTTTCCTATACTATAAACCTCATGCGTTTATTTTTTTGCTCCAAGATGATAATATATACCAGCGAATATGGCTACGACGCGGCGTGGCGCGGCGGCGTAGTAGAGCTTTGTCTACGAGTTTAAACAGAACTTTTTTAAATTAGTACTCTTTTCGGAAAACAGTAATTTTTCTTGTCCATCTTTTTATTTTAGTAACTATAATATATTTATTTGTTTGGAATACTAACAGCTTACTATACAGTTAATATTTATAAATGCTGTTTTAAACTTGGCCAATTTAATATATCAAAATAGTCTCTACTTTATAATCATAGATCTAGAACCTCACCGTAAAAGCCGTAAATAATAGGGTCAACTAACTAGTGTACTTTATCTTTAATAAAGCGACATTATTCCTAATCAGGATTAATGATATTTTACCAAAACTATACTTGGCATGAGTATATAATGTGGGAAATTAGTGTTAGCATTTGGTTACCGTTACTGTAAAACCCTATTGTGTTACGCGGCAATGAGCCGGCCTAATATTTTTGGAGTGATTGTAGAAAGCGATTCAAAGTTGACAGTCTTAGTTCTTAGTTATTCTCTACTAATTTCGTACACAAGTATATTATTATTATATGCAAGCACGGATCCGGCCATAGTGGAAAGATGGCTATGCCCACAACCCTAATCGACCTGCGACCTAACACTTTTATGGTCTGCTATTAGAATAATGATACTAATGCCTATGCCCACAACCTTTTTTGAGGGCTGAATACGCCCCTGATTATAAGTTACATGAACATAAACATAAACTCATGGCTATATTTCCCTAGAAGGGGTAGCCAGAGCTAAGGAATTATAAATTCCTCAGCCACTTTTGGAAGTTGAGTGGGGAAAAGATTTTGGTGATGGGTCTCCAACCGCATCGCCCAAAAATCCAATAAAAAGCCCCTATACCCTTAGTCGCTTCTTACGACACCCGGAGGTAGAAAGGGGTAGCGACATTCTAAGCCGGCACTATACGGCAACTTATAAGCAAATTATAAGTTAATGTCTAAAAATATATCAAAATTAATTTAATGAACTGTTAGTTCTGTTAGAAGCAAGAAAAAATACAGAGCATACTTTTCAGTGAAATTTCATGTAATAGTCATATATTTTTGCCGATTTTAGTATCATAATATTCGGTCATTTATTTATTTTTCTTTCTGATCAATGAAATAACAGTTAGTTATTTAGATAATAAAACTATTGTGAGTATGGACAATTTTAATTCTTCGCCGGAGTAACTACCATTCCATAATTACCTTAGCCCATATGGTTTGACCACTCATGGAAAAGAGATATCTTTAGGTTCTAGTTTCAGTATTCGTTTAAGAATATTTTGCGAACTATTACGCGACAATCGTTATGTGTATATAACAAAACTATTCTTCTCTAGCTCACGTAATAATATCTTAATCACAGGTGGTGATAAAAGAGATGAATCGTCTGGGCATGTTGGTGGACCTGTCGCACGTGTCAGAGCGAACCATGCGGGATGCTCTAGCACTGTCCAGAGCGCCGGTACTATTCTCACACTCTTCCGCTCGGGCGCTCTGCAATGTGACGCGAAATGTGCCAGACGACGTTTTGAGGCTACTCGCGGCCAACAAGGGTCTCGTCATGGTCAACTTCTACACCACCTTCCTGACGTGCCAGGATACGGCTACTATACAAGATGCTATTGGTAGGTTATGCTATAAAGATAATGATTGATGGTATATATATATTGTTTCATATTTTTTATTACCGTAAGTGTTTTTTTTATGTTTAATTTTTGATTTCTACATAAAATACCATACCATATTGACATACAGATTTGTATCGTTATTTTCGCACATACATACACAGGAAACGTATATCATAACATAATATACTATATATTATATTATATAACATAAACAAACATAAACTTTCACGCCGTTTATCCCCGAAGGGGTTGGCAGAGGTACCAATACTTCTGAACATCGCGTGACAGCGCCACCTAGTGAATATTGTTATATATATTATACGTAAAAGTATAAGAAATCGAGATTATTATTGTTGGGCGCTAACCGCCTCGGGTTTCCGCACTTAACCCAGCTGCGAGGTGGGCCATTGTACGTGGGCCATTTGGCCGTTTAAGTTTCCCAACCTAATTCAGACCAGAAGGACAAAAGCTTATCCAGGTCAGCCATTGCCTCTGGTAGCGACTTTTTGGATCCGATGGTGTTATTTCGGATATCGGTTACTCCGTTGCATTCCTGGAGCACATGAGTGACCGTTTCGTCCGCCTCCATGCACGCACGGCACAGAGGGCTGTCGGTGATGCCTAAAGTGTGGAAGTGTTTGTTTAGGGCATAGTGCCCTGTGATAACACCCACTAGAGTTCGTAGATTTGGTCTGCTAAGGCGTAAGGCATATCTGGTCAGATTTTTCCTAAGAGTTGGCATTGCCTCTTTAGACTGTCTGCAGCCAGGCGTGCCTTGCCAACACGCGCTTGCTAGGGTTTGTGTGCGTTCCCTTAGCCACGTGCGCAGCTGGTTGAATGGAAGAGGTATTATGGGTTCGGGTCCGTACAGAGACATAGCCGATCCCCCTCTAGCCAGCTCATCAGCCGCATCATTGCCTAAGGACCCACTATGGCCTTTTATCCATTGCAAGATAATATTGTTGTCCTGCGCCACTTCTTCTAAGGCTTGGTGACATTCCAGGACTAGACCTGAAGTGTATTCGCTTCGATTGAGGGCTTGCAGGACAGAAGTGCTGTCCGATATAATTTTTATGGTCATTTCTGAGATTTTTCTTGCTTTTATGGCCTGGGCAGCTTGGATGATTCCAAGACATTCGGCCTGAAAAACAGTGTTATATTGGCCCAGGCTTTTTGATATTCTTATATTTAGATCTAGGGAGTGTGTGCCAGCCCCCGTGCCTTGATTGGTCTTGGACCCATCAGTATACACACGTAGGAAATCGAGATACAACGTGCTTCCTTTCCATCTTGAAAGGAAGCACGAAATCGAGATACAAAGTGCTTCCTTTCAATTCCTTTCACTTCGTTTTTGACTTAGATACTCTTACTCATATAGACTATCTTTGACGAAAAGATCAATTTTATGATTATGATCCCATAAATAGCTGTGTAGTGTCGGCTTATAATAGCACTACCCCTATACTGCGTTTGGGTATCCGTAAGAGGCGACTAAGTGTTTTTTGGGCGATGCGGTTGGAGACCCATCAACTTATTTTAACAAACATTTCCCACTTTACTCTTTACTCCAAGAGTGGCTGAGGAATTTTGTATTCTTAAGCTCTGGCTACCCTTTTCAGGGATTGATAGTCGTGAGTATATGTATGTTTGCATTCATAATCAAAAGGATTGCAAACCAGTAGATTCGTGGTTTGCTTTGCTACTTTAAATAAAAAGATCAGTTTATAATAAAACCTCTGAAAGTTAGCCCCACTTTGTATGACTGAAAAAATAACTTTGACCGAACACAGCAAACTCCATACATAACCTTGTTGCAATAGTCTTTTCATATTTGCAGCTCACATCAACCACATCCGTGACATAGCTGGGGTAGACAGTGTGGGCTTAGGAGCTGGTTATGATGGGATAAACTTGTAAGTATCTTTTTACCAATTTAACTTAACGCCTTTGTGACAGTATCAATCCACTCAGGATTTGTTTTAAAATGGCACTACTCTTTTACTTACAAGGACATTGGAGCCAAACTGGGCCGCTTAGTAGTGATTGGCTTAGCATTGTATTAAAAGCTCTATCTTTGATTTAAGTTTGAATATGGCAGAGGAATCTAGATAATAGTATAATAATGAACACCTACTGCATCAGATTAGAATAATATTTGTAATAAAAATAAAGCTTTATGTATTTAGTGTGACCGTAATTACTGACAAAAAAAATTATTGTATATGATTGCAACTTTCTCATCACGTGAAATTATTTTCCTTCACGCAAGCACACCACAAGGATTGGAAGACGTATCTTCATATCCCGTTCTCTTCGCTGAACTGATGGCCGAGGGCTGGAGTATGGAAGACCTCCGAAAACTGGCTGGCCTCAATTTACTGCGGGTCCTGGAGGCTGCCGGTCGGGTAGCTAAAGAATTCGCAGCGGCAAACATCCAGCCCTACGAAGATTCCCCTCCTCGCGTTATTGACCCTCACAATTGCTCTAGTGAAGACCTGTAACTCTAGCCTTAATATTATGCGATGATCCCACGACTTTTGACGGAAATGTATTGAAGTCTAAACAATGTTTTGTATGCATATTTTATATTTAAATAAAAGTCCCGTAAAGTGCTATTTATCAGACATGTATGTGTTTAGTGAGTGAGAGTTTTTATAAGCGTGTTGTGTAATAAAATTATTAATATATTTTGCTTTAAAATAATCCCATGTGATTGATAGAATATTAGTCAATATCCGCTAGGCAAAAAACTTAGACAAATTAGATTTAGTAAAAAGAATATTAGTCTGCAGATTCTGGTAACTGAATACCTGCAAGACGTATTCTGTAAACCCTTGAAGACTTGAAAATAGATTAAGCAACTTAAAATGTTTAAATTTAGTATGTCTATGATTGAATATTCGTAGTATGTTCTCAATACATTAATAAGTAATTTTATCGCAGTTCTGATTATTAAGATTTTCTAAATTAATTGTAATGATAGCTTCACTATATGATTATATGGAAAAGTTGTATCTCGTGTTGTTTTGCTGCTCTCACAAAATTGTACCTAATAAGACAATGATGTCGCAAAATAGCTTTACTCCAAAGACCAATTATTGATTTAGTGATTAGGTGATAGATTTTTGAAATCTTTATCAAATATTTCATAATGCATAGTTTAACTTGTATGTAACTTTTGAATAGCGCTGTATCTTCACGCGTAATATTTGAAGCGCTGAGAGAGATTTACATTTTCCTGAATAATAAACGGATCTTAAGACTGAATAATGTCTGATCGTATCAATTTACAAAAATATTGTTTAGTAATCAAACGTGACTATCTTAAGATGTGTTTATTATAACTCAAGTCTAGATTGACCACGAAACAAAGACTTTTCCTTTCGAGGTGATGATTGCTGAGTCGCCTTCTCGACTGATTTCCAAATAATTGGTAGAAAGAGAAGATAACAATAATGTGATGTTGAGTGTGTACTTAATAATGTAATCATTTGAAGGTACCGTAAAACACACTCATCTTCGTAAAAGTGGAACAAATTGGCAATCAAACAGTATGCAATAGGCTTAACTTCTTATATTATCAATGTGAAAATAAGCAATTTAACTCAATACATATCTATTATACAAGCAATATAATAAATTTAGAACTAAAATAAAAAGTTTTGTTTCGGTACATTGTTCAATCAACTAGGCAGCAAAAATTAAGAAAATGTCTGCTTACTTACTTACCCTAAAATACTTTTTGTTTAATTTTTAAATATACTGTCAAATCACTTTAACGTTAAAATTCCAACTAACTAAACAAACCTATAATAAATTTTCCATTACTTTTTGCGGGTTTATACCAACTCGTATTTTATTTAGAGAGACGATAGTTAATTTAATAAATTACAGCAGCAAATTTAAGCAGATATAATATATACCAAAACAAAATTACGGGATCGGTCACGGAGAAAACAAAAGTAGCCCAAAAAAAACTTTAAGTCGAAGCCTTCTCTTATTTTGAAAGCGATTAAAATTGGGCAACCGGAAACAATGAAACTTTCCAACGCAAACTGATTTTCGGTCTATTCCGCTCCGACCGACTATTCGTTTTTATACTATTCAGGAAGTATACCATTTTGACAAGCCCTGTTTCCTCCACTACAATAAGGTGCGTTACTACTTTAATACTTAGCCACCTGACAAACCTATTTAGTTTAATTAAATTTTATTTTAGTTTCAATGAAACCGAATGAGCTTAATGAGTATCAACCCCTGTATGTAACTTCTATGGTGAGATGGTTTTAGATCGTATTCTCGATAATTATTACCATTTATTTTGACATAATTCATCCCGGCTACAGATCCCCAGTCAAAAATGTGCTACTGGAACCGTAATTTTTTTTCCACAATAAACGATTCGGTTTTTACGATACATTTTGTTTCGGACACTTGTCGACATACCGGTGGATGACAATGAAAACAATCCACTTTTTCGTAAACTTAAATTTCCGTAATGTCACTCTTTATTACACCAAGTAGGTACAGAATTGCATTACTATCTTCAATAGGTTAAAATGTTGTTTTCATAATAAACTTTTAAGCTATTCGTTAAAAGTCAATGATACTATGTTCGACTCCACGGCTTACCTACTCGTTACATAAATGGATTTATTAGTGGAAACCTGTAGTTGTTCGTTAAAATAAAGATCTACAATATACAATATGTTCATTATTTTACCCCTTTTTCAAAGCGTACCAAAACTTGGATGGGACATCATAACTCAGCTCTCTTTTAGCATGGTTTCAAATCCTGGAAATCCTTATAAGTCTTTGTGTGTTTCTTAAGGACTCTATATACCATGAAACTGACTAACTCAGAGAGCCGAAATTTGGTTCAAAGGGTTGAATGGCCACAGAAAGGGAAAACTATAAAAACTAGGATCTAATTAGGGAACACAAGAGCCCAACCAAACTATTAGAGATCTCGACACACCGCACTTCCAAAAATATTCAACTTGGTGGGCCGCTTCTTTGATGTCAACAATCTAAGGTCTAAAGTATCAGATGAAGATTATCGCTAGTAAGTATAGAACATGAAATCAAAATTAAAGTTGGGGCATAATTCAAGATTTTGCAAACGCAAAAGCACGCAAAGTCAGATTTTAGTCATTATTTGTTATTATTTTTTAATTGTTGCATTACAAGCGTCCTGTACGTAGAGATACGTTTTTTAAACATTTTTTTGTAATAACCATAAAGCTATACTTCATTTTTCTTCAAACCCTTCCTTTCCTTCTTTTAGTCTTAAATTAGTATGAAAGTGGCGTGGTGGAGTTTGCTTTAGTCGATCTCTGCACAGGGAGGAGGCCAAGACTCAACTAGTCTACACTAGGTCTACAGATCCACTAGTTGAGTCTTGGCCTCCTCCTTGTTCAAAATGTAGTATTGACTACGAATCGTAGACGTAGTGGTTATAACTATGATGATGATGTTGATCAAGTACAGCAGTAATCTGCTATACTAGTACTGGCTGTCATGGTATCGTAGGGCTACGAGGAAAGGACGGAAGGATTACTAGGGAGCTTCAGCGAGTCTCGCTTAAGTAGTAAGTACAAATCATTTTTGCCGCACGCCTACTCCAGGGCAGGTTCTGATTGCACACGGGCGCAGCATAGGCTAGAGCCGCCTCTGACAGAAACATTCCAAACCAAATCGTTAGTAATGTATATATGGTATACTAAATGGCGCGAGTAGTTTCTTTCTACATCGCGGTATGGTTTCTTATTTTCTTTGTTATAAATACTTCAGTTCAGACTAAACTGTTGTGACAGTTCGAAGACTGACAGGTCAGCTAGTAATAAATATAATGGACTAATACTCCGATGATACCTCACACGTGAATATCGTCACACCCTCTGTCCTGCACAAGCTAAACAGCTAGGGTAGCATGGATTGTAATGAAATCGCAGCGCTGGCCTTCTATCACGTCGTGTTGCTGTCATGGATATCAACAGAAGGACGGATATTTAAAAGGAATAGGTTTGGTAAAAGATATATATTTGCGGCGAAGAGAAAAATTTCCTCTCATCTTAACTAGGTAATTTTATAAGATATCGGTTACTTATATTACAACTGTGACAGCTCATGGGTAGAATAACCCACCCATCATGCAGATAGAATCCTGGGTCGGGCTTCTAAAGTTATATGTGTTATTAATTTATCTTGGTTGTTAACGGGGAGGGAAAACATCGTGAGGAAACCTACACCCACAAAACAGCGATAGGCCTGCCCCCTACCACGTGAGTAGGTACGCTGTCCAAACAAAACGTGGCTACTTTCAGAAGTATTAGTACTCATGCAAATCCCTTCAGGGATAAACGGCGTGAACGATTGAGTTTGAGTTACATTTAAAAAACTATGCTGGCAAGGTAACATTAGTAATTAAAACAAACCACCTGGTTCAAAAGGTCTGGAAACCAGGGCGGTAAAACAAACATAAAAATAAAACAATCCATCAATCAATTCAATCAGTCAATCAACGAAACAAACCAAAATATAATAAAATATTATTCCACTCCACAACACAATTCAAATTCAGTAAAATTCAATTCAGTTTCGGCTTCTTCGTATTTAATTTCAGTTACAAATATATTGTGTTTATAGTAAAACACTCTGTTCCATATAAAGCAATCAAGCACAAATAGCATTTAGTCGTAAAAACCAAAGTTGCTATCACACTCTTTTTAAAATACACACATAAACATACCTAAAAGGTTATAACTATGCCTGTTCTCAATATCGAAGATATTCCAAACGATGAAGATTATATACTCGCCAGAGCCAAAGATGCTCAGACTAAAAACATTTACAGTGCTAAGGCTTGGATGATAACTGCTAAGACATTGTACCCAACAAATTTTAAGATACAATTTGAAGCGTATTTAATGGAAAAACAATCTGGTAATGTATCAGAAGCTGCAGAATGCTTAAGCTCGATGATAATGACCAAACAGAATATGTCGGATCTATTACCAGAAATATCAGCCATTGCTAATTCTCTGAAATCAAATGATGGCAGCTTCATGAATCAAATGTTTGACAAAATGTCACCTGATGTGCAACTTATAATTTTAAAAACAAGCATTGAACACAGTGATGATACTATGGAGCATTGCCGGCTTCTAGTATTACTCTTAAAAAAGTTTCCCCAGTTAGGTGTTGATAGCTTAGTGAAAACACTTATAAACGCTGAAAAGTTTTTCTATGACAACCATTATGCCAGGTTGCTGGTTGTGGAAACTTTACCACTTTTGAGCTCTCTAGAATCACCTAGGCTCTTACAGCGTTTGATGGTAAAAGCCATGGATTTTTACAATACCTATGTTTATAATGACACAGAACATGATATATCGGATCCATGGCAAAGGCTTTACAGTGTGCTAGACCTTCTAGGTAAACAACTGGGCTGGGACCCATACTTTATCAACTATAGCAACACTTTAAACACAGAAGTATATTTACAAAAACTATCCACCTTGAGAAGCTGTGAGGACTGTAGACAACTCTTGTATTGTGGGACTATATTTCTTTTGAGATGTTTAAATGAGCAGAGAACACTCAAAACTAATCATGTTCTCTTAGAGTGTTTCACAAACCCTGAAAAATGTGATATGCCGCAGATAAATCCAAGAAGTGAAATAGAGATAACTGGTGTGGGTGCTGTGGAGTTCCAGGCCGCTGCACATTGCTGGGATCTCCTACATTCCAATGAAGTTATCTCCAGGGAGTTTATGAAACTATCTAACCAGCTGCAGATAAAACCATGGACAGAAGAATTTTCTCATGACCTTGGCATGTACAAAGCAAGTTATGATGAAATATTACAGTCAACTGATAGCAGTCTAATCACTAGTTTAATTAAGGCTTCTATATACTTTGTTAAGAAGATATATCCTTCCTGTGTTGAAAATGTCTTACTTGCTATATCTCAATTACCAGCAATGGATGGAGCACTTGAACCGGAACTGATTGTTGTCGGAGCTCTCAGACATTTACACTTTTTACCACTTACAAAATTTTCAGTGATGCATTTTATTTCTACTTTGCTTATAAGAATATTGCAAAGCACTGGAAGTAGTACCGATATTAATTTGGGACACTTTTTAGTATTAATGCAACTAAGTTGGCCTCAGGAAGAAGTGATGTTTCAGCATATAATAGAAACTATAAAGAAAAAGGGTACTTTTCAATATCCACAATTTTCTACCTATATTATACACATAGATATTCTGGAAGAATTCAGTTTTATGTGGAATGAACTGGGAAATAATATTGTTTTGGATTTAACTCCAAATTCACAACAACATTTGGGTCAAAGGCGAATTGGTACCAGAGGTGCGGATAAAGGTGTCAAAGAAGATTTTAAACAAGCTATGAAAGCACAAGTATCTCGTAGTAATGAATCTCTACTCAATTTACTAACACAATTCATAAACCAGGAGAGAGCTTACTTCCTACAAATTTCATGAAATTATGTTCAACTGTCTCATTGTACATACTCATCAGTCATATATAAGTAATATAGTAAAGATAAGAATCATTTGAACATATTTTAATAAATATTCAATGAAACATATGATTTTTTCATTCCTCCTTTACTAAAGAGGCCAGTTAATTATTTTCAATGTGCCATCTTAGATATCAATCTATCACAAATAAATTTATACATATTACATACTCCCTGAGTTACAGAGGCTTGATTATATTTTGTAAAATACTAAAGAGCAAATTAAACAAAGTTCTATAGATTACATTATTTGACTATCTTGTCTCCAATAAACTTCTAAAAGTGGCTGACGAATATCTATTTCTGAATCTCTGGCTACCTCTTCTTGGGATATATAGCCGTGAGTATATGTATTATAAAAAGAGAGTTTTACAATATTATACCAAATAAAATAGTTGATAACTCTCCGCATCCAATAATTGAATTGGATTACAATCACTTAATTACAATCGATACTAATATAGATATATAGATAGATAATAATATAGAGCCACGAATTGCTGTAATAGTTAAAGAGATGGAGAATGACATAAGCTACTTTTTGTCTCTTTCTAACCCCCTTCCATAAAATTGAGGGTGAAATTTTGTATGGACCATACCGCAATTTTCCGTTCCAGTTTAAAAGGCTACAATTTCCTCTGGAACTTAGTTTCGCTATGACGATTACGTGTTCTTTTCAAAAGGTGGTTCTACTTTATAACCGTGGCTTCTCACTTCATAAGCTGCATTCTCTTGATGGGTTGGTAGCTCTTTACAGCATTGTTGCTTATCAGTATATATACACAAACATACATATACTGCTATAAATCCCTCGAAGGTGAAACCAGAGCTTAGGAATAAGAAATACCTTAGCCACTTTTGGAATTTAGTGGGGAAAAGAATGTAAAATAAAGGTTGTTGGTGAAAGATAGATCACCAACAACATCGCCCAAAAATCACTTAAAAACCCCAATTCCCTTAGTCGCCCCTTACGAATACCCACGGATCAATCAAATCCAATCAATAAAAGGATAATTAACTGTAACTGTAATTGATGTAGCTTCTGTAAATGGCTGTTACTCACAGACAGGCAAATATCAAACCTTGGAAAGGAGAATGGGCAAAAATGTAAAATGTGTAAATTGTACATACATTTACTCACGCCATTATTTCCAATGGAGTTGGCAGAGACTATCGATCGCCACTTTGTACGATCCTGGCAAAACTAATTTAAATTCTAGTGCATACTAGTAAATTGTCTATAACCAACATGGAATCTGTGAAAAAGTGTTTATAGAAGTAATAAAACAAATATTACAAACTTAAATTATAATATTATTTAGAGACATACTTGTACCATTATTTGCATTCAATACAATTGAATTTAAGATGTTACAATTTCGACATAAAGTATTTAGTGTTTCCTACTAGAACTAAATTACATAAAAGTTTAAACAAGAGTTATAACTATTTTGATTTCATACCACCATTTGGGTGAGTAGTATTTCCTTATAATGCTACCAGTAAACGTTCCTTTTTATATAGGATCATTGACATATAAAATCTAATTAACATTAAACTATAACCTTGCGCTTGAATTACAATTTAGCTTTCAGACTGATATACGCGGATGGCGAATTTTACAAATATATTCCATTCTTCCTATATGTACACTTTCTCTTACAAAATACTAAGTTTGGTCTTATCAAATCACCAACTTATTTATGTCTTTGTTAAGCGCTTCCTTCATACGTTCCAACTCCTAACAATAAGTTGCGTCGAGTGAAATGTAAACTGGTGATAGGTGAGTTCTTAGTTGCAAAGGAACGCAATAAAAGTTTCTCTTCTTTTTGGGCAGAACTATTGGGGGCAGCCTCTTCGCACGACGACTCGTCGGTGATTGCAGCAAAATCCCATAGTTTTATGGAAAAGTCCAGGGAACCTTGAAAAAAAATAAAGAATCGTCGATTAGTACTCAGTAGACAATGACTCGTGTTGAGTCGAAACGCGTCGCATTTTTGTGGTTGCCTGTAGTTTTCGCTTGCGGTTGTGTGTGTGGTGCATTGTCTGCTTTTCGATTTCTTGTAGGTGGGAGGGCGGGCGGTGCGCAGTGCATGTTGCATGAAGACTGCAGGTATTTAGCGGAATTAAGCGAAGAAACTTATTAATATTAGTATTGCTATGGATTTCCGCAAAGTAACGCCTGGCCTGATACAATCCAAACATACTTGTAGTTAGTATTTGTAAGCATAGTTACCCAAAGCCAGCACCGTCCCGTCCCTGCTGAAGGCGAGCGCGGTGACGAGCGAGTAATGCGCGGGGGGCAGCGCGGGGGTCAACGACGCTAGTGTGTATATTGCACTGGGAGGTACTTTTCTGTATATGCACTGGGAGGTAACATAACATAAACGTTCACGCCGCTTATGCCCGAAGAGGTTGGCAGAGGTACCAATAATTATGAACAACGTGACAGCGCTGGTACCTACACACACTGGTACACTAGGTCTATCGTCGTTTTGTACGAATACCTGTCACATGGCTAAGTACAACTCGGCCATGTGAATTTCCTCACGATGTTTTCCCTCACCGTTAACAACCATGACAAATTAACCACATATATGACTTTAGAAAAGACAAATTGGTGTAGGCCCGGACCCGGGATTTGAACTCACGCCCGTCTGTTTATAGGGTGTTCTACCAATTGGACTATCATGTCGTCATCATCGTATCATGCACTGGGAGGTACTTTGTTATATATTGTTACTTTTGTATAGTTACCTGAGGCAAGCACCGTCCTTTCTGCTAACATTTTACCTGTTCGATATAGAACAAAGTTTTTTTTGCATTTTTTTTAATAGTTACCCAAAGCGAGAACCGTCTCATCCTTGCTGATATTTTACCTGTTTAGAACCAAAAAAAAATTATTTGTACCGTTAGCCGAAGCAAGCACCGTCCTATCCCATCCCTGCTAATGCCTATTACCTGTGTGTAACTGAATAAGGATTTAAGTTATTTGTCTCTCGTATATTTACCTGAAGCCAGCACCGTCCCGTCCCGGCTGAAGGCGAGCGCGGTGACGAGCGCGGCGTGCGCGGGCGGCAGCGCGGCGGTCAACGACCCCGTGGCCAGGTCCCACACCCGCACCTCCCCGCGCCCCGCCCCGCCCCCGCCGCCGCCCGCGGATGCCAGCCAGCGACCGCATACTGAGAACGCTAGGGCGTAGATAGCGCACTGGAAGGGGAAATAAAATAATTAAGTATCGTATTGAGTCAAAAACGAATGACTAAAATAAAAACTTAGATAAAAAGAAAGGGGCGCTTTATGTCGTTGCAATACTTAATTCTTTTTAAAATAAATTATTGAAAAAAGACATGGTGGTAATATTTATTTAATTCCAAAAACCATAAAAAAGGTCATCAGCAACTATTATTGTTAACTTTTATTGTTGCAAAAAATATAAATGACACACCCCGTTTCGAGTGAGTAGTTAATGCACTTGTGCCAATTATATGCCCTCTGGTGCGTTTGCGTACTAACGCAGATGTGATGAGATTTGTTCATAAATGCAGTATCTCAAACAATACAACAATACAACACTACGAAAAACAGCAAAGTTACCTTATGTCCAGTCATAAGCCGCACTTGGTTGCCCGTGACGCAATCCCAGAGTCGCACCGTGCGATCGCTGGACCCGCTCGCCACGTAGTTCGAGTTCGGGTGGAATTGGATGCACTGTGGTTAGATACACATGTAATTATTTAATGTATTACTGTAATGTATCACACACAACATATAACAATTCTACGTCTTGGATGAATCAAACGCCTAGCACGAACGATACAATATAATGTAAGTGCGAAAGAGATGGCTGTTTTATACGAAGCATTAGCTAATTAAAAAGATCAATCGTGCTAGCCTTGCTGAAATGTATTGGCAGCATGTACTCAAATAAACATATGTACGGGCAGCTTGCTGCATAAATGTTCTATCTTCGTCTAGATTTTTTAGGTAGTTGGTTTTGGTTTTACGCAGATGTTTTTCTGCTTCTATTTTTGCGAATATAATTAATATTAAATACTTCGTATTTTAATGATACCAAAAATAGTTATACAGTCATATTAAATAACTAAGTCAGGACAGTATGGCAATACCACGGAACCATGGAATACTATATTTCATATTAGCAAATAATCTAGTCCGAGAAAACTCTATTCTCTTCTTCCACTTACATCAACATCCGACCAATGTCCAGCAAATATCCTCAAAGGTTGGTGTTGATCCGTGGCCCAAAGCCGAGCTGTCCGGTCGTGTCCGGCGGACACGAAATAGTGTCCGTGCGGGGACCAACGGATGTCCCACACTGGCCACACGTGACCGCGGTACACCACTAGGCATGTCCAACATTGGAGGGACCACAGACGAACTGAAAAATGAAGTTAATATTGAATAAGATTATTTTATTTATTTACTAATTGTTTATCGTTGGAATGGTGAAATTGATAGCGTAAACAATATTTAAGATTCTTTCGTAGGCCTTTTTTAAGTAAATTTTGCGGGATAAAAAGAAACAGCCATATTTTTTTCAGTTCTTTTATGAACTAGTTTTGTCAATATTTTTTTGTTTTAGCAACTTAATTGCATTCTGACTTAAACTGAAAGAACAGTCCCTAAAACTAAAAGTTTTAACATCGAAGTATTACGTGGTGTGTGGTTACACAAACAACCATTACGCAAGCAGGAACACCATCAAACATACATACATTAGCTCACGCCATTAGTACCCGCATTTAACACAAACGTGTATTTGCAATTTTCGGGTGTACTTCATCACCAGCATGACAACTAGAAGACAATCCTTTCCTTAACGCATTCAAAGACTCTGTAATAGTTTCTTTGTATAAAAACATTTCAAACTTACTGGTAGCATCTTCTGAACAAGACAGCAACATGTTCTTGAAAGGATCAAAAGCAACTTTGTAAACAGGCCCAGAGTGTCCGAAGAGGGTCCTACAAGAATCGCGGTCTCTTTCCTCCATCATACGAACTAACACGTCTCCAGCCTCCTTGTCTATGTCTTGAAGTTTCTCAGCCGATTTCATACCGCGGAGTTTCACTGGGGTCAGCGTCCAGACCTTTAACATATATACGGATACAGTACACACATTAACTCAAACGTTCACGCCGAATATCCCCGAAGGGGTTGGGAAAGGCACTAATACTTCTGAATATCACGTGACATTGTAATCTGGTGTTCAGATCAGAGTACCCACGTTTTGCTTGGACAGTGTACTCACGTGATAGGGGGCAGGCTTATCGCCGTTTTATACGAATACACTGTCACATGAATAAGTACAACTTAGCCATGTGGGTTTCCTCACGATGTTTTCCCTCACCGTTAACAACCATGATAAATTAACCACACATATGTCTTTAGAAAAGAAAAATTGGTGTCGGCCCGACGTGGGATTAGAACACTAGTCGTCTGCACGATAATCGGTGTTCTACCCACTGAGCTATCATGTCGTTTACACACATCACGTTCTAAGAAAAGTACAATACAATTTGTGGTTGGGATACTTATTCTACACTATGGTTTATAGTATACAATAAACTTATGAAAGTGTAAAAATCTTCAATGGGAATATCATCGTGTCTAATGCTGAGTTGGCCTACACAAATGTGTTATGTTTTAGCCATATGAGTGTCCGTGTGCCCCCTTTACCGAGATCCGCAATTGCTCACCGCAGATACAGATGACTCATCAATGTATGATGGAGCAAAATCAACAATACAAATAATGATAGTTACCTTAATACTCGAATTGTTGAACCCAACAGCGAGCAAGGAGGAATCATCACAAATATCAGTGCATATAACGGTATGTCCACTATTCAGTAGTGTGTAAAAACATATTGATGGCAAGCTGTCTGGGCCAAGCTGCACTCTCTTCGTTGCCTCGCGGAGGGCCTTGCCTTTCTCTATCTTGTCGTTTTCTTTCCTAAAACATTATGAACAATATTGGTATTAACATACATACATATATACTTAGGGCTTTAATCCCAAAAAGGGCTAGCCCAAGCTTCAGAATTACAGATTTCTTAACCATGTTTGGAAGTTTATTGGAGGTCAACTTTAAGTAAATTAAAGGCACTCTAACTGATTGCTATAGAATACATGAAATTATTGAACTGAAATAAAAAGATTTGTAAATTAAGAAGTTTTGACGACATACAATTCGGGCAATGGTATCCTGTCATTTGGTGGAGCATTGGGGTCCGATTTAGGTTTCTTCAAAAAAGGGTTTTCTTTCTTGGCTTTCTTTTTCTTGGGTTTATCAGGAGTTTCTTCAGGTTCTTCTTCATCTTCGACAGGTGGCGGAAACACTTGGATATCAGGCTCTTTTAACAGCCCATAATATACTTTGGTACGGTTTTCTGAAATATAATGGATTATTAAGTATAAAACAAGCTACAAAGCATTGATCTGCCCAGGATGCTAGTTACTCATCTTAGAAGACCATGTTTTTTATGAAAACAAACTGATGTTAAACAAATGAAATTGGTATCTCTGTTTGTAATATTAAAATAACTAATTTGAGCTATATGCATTTTTTCAATATGTTGTATGTGTACACACTCTATGTCCAGCAGTTTTCCATGTGATAAGGGAAACCGCCTATTGCCATTTTTTTCAGATCAGAAAAACTTCAAAGGCGTTAATCTAATTCAGGATTTGCATCCCTCCACTCTCAATTTGAGGGTCAGCACTGTCCCACCCTCCTTATTTTTGTGCTGTGTCTTCCTTTGTACGTGTGTAGCAGCGAATAAATGTTTTTCTTCTTCTTCTTCTTCTTCAACTGAGTTGTTATTTTGTTTTCTTATTTAATTATATATCATAAAAACCATAGCTGGGCATTAACTCGTTAATCCGTTAATCGTTAATTAACGAAGTTAATATTTTGATTAACGGATTAACTTTTAAGTTAACTTTTAAAAATGTTAACGGACACGTTAACTTCCGTTAACATCAGTCAGAAGTCCGTTAATCGTTAATCCAATGGGTACCTACTATTTACCGCACGGCCGGCATCGCAACGCGGCGCGAAAAACCGGTTCAGACAAGTATAAAATGAAATGACAAGTGCCGGGCGGCGCGTGGTAGCGAGTGAAGTGAGACAAAAACAAAACTAGATATATTTTGCCGGCGCGTGCCAGTGAGAAAACTGCGAAGAGATTTGTTTCGTTTGATCATTTCATTACTTAGCGCCGCGCCGGTACTTAGAGTGACGAGTGTTTTGTTTGTGTTTGTGGTTATTATTTATTATAATTATTACTGTCAGTCATCATTTCATTTGCGTGTTGATAAAAAAAGTTGGCGGAGGGAGCAATGCGAGTGACAATGATGATGATGAGGAAGACTTTTTCAATTCTGTCACTCAGTCTATAGAAAAACCAAAGAGCTCCAACTCTTTAAAGAGTAAAGCGCAAAGTCTCGTTAAAATGTGGCTGGACATGTAATCAAAAGACTCGTTCAACGATGCTGCATTCCTCGGAGAACAGATATTCATAAATCTATTCATCAAATACAATACTGCTGTAGTTGAACGTCTGTTTTCTACGGGTAAAGACATTTTAACACCAAAGCGAGCCTCCCTTTCAGACGAGAACTTCAATATGTTAATGTTCATGAAGGGGAATATGCACCTTAAGCCCGGCGATTAAATTACACATTTGAATTGAACAAGTATTTTGTTTTCTTCCTAACTTCCAGTTCCTTCCTAACATCATAAACCAACAGGTTTTATAAGTGTGAACAAAAAAATTGTAAAAATTTGTGTAAAATTGCATTTTTAAATCGTTGCGTTAGTGATAACGCAAGGATATAAAAATGCAATTTTACACATATTAACGGATTAACGATTAACGTTAACTTGCGTTAATTCTTGCGAAATGTAACGCTTTAACGTTTAACGAAGCTAACATTTTTTGTAACGGATTAACGATTAACGAAGTTAACTATTTGATTAACGGTGCCCAGCTATGATAAAAACCTACCATTCTTAGTTGCTTCCCCGAGCAAGGCTCCTGCTGTACTCTTTACTTGAGCCTGTGTCCTCCCAGGACCATCATGCACATCTATTTGAATATGGCTGTTAAGTATGTTCAAAATTATTGTAGAATTTTTCTGCTCATGCACATATCTTTTTAACTGTGAAGATGCATCTCTTGATATTTGAATTACAAATTTGTTGGAGCTGAAATGAAAGAGTAAACATGATATGAGCCAAATCAATAAATATCTAATGTAGTAAAAATACAATAGAGTGCATGCGAAACACCACACTGTGCTCAAAAACTGGGATCGCTGTAGGAGTTCAGACTACCAGACACAAGTTGACCTGGGCCGGACATGTCTGTCGAATCAACCCGGAAAAATGGGCTAAAACAGCAACTGAACAGCAGCCTACAGATGTGACGAATGAGAAAAAGTGAAATTTATGAAAGATGCAGTGTGAAAGAGGATATTGTAAATGAGTGTATTGAAAAAGGAATGTCAAGATGGTTTGGGTACACAGAGAGGATGGATGAAAGAGATATATAGAGCCAATGTGGATGGTAATGTCAGATGAGGATGAATGCGTAGGGCACATTTAGATCAAATAGAGAATGTAGGTGAACAAACTGGGAAGAATAAAAGGGCAAGAATGTTAATGAAGTCTGGGAGCTTTGCCAGGATCATTTAAAGTGTGAATTCAAGAACTAATGGCGTGAGTATACATATGAATGGTATGAATGCGTTAGTTATATAATCAATTAAATTGCATAATTGTCTTGATGACTGTAGGGAAAGATAATTGTCCAACAGTAGACATTCAACAAGAAAGTCAATTATTATGTAAATATACCTTGAAATACAGAAACAAAAAGAACATGTTATGGACAAGCAACTTACGTATAAATTTCAGCAAGTTCGTTGCCTTTAATTTGATCTTTACTTTTAACAATAGAGAGCTTTGTAAGGTCCTCCTGATAAAACTCTTCTTGTTCATGTCGGAATTTTTCCAAAAAGTTTGCAGCATGTTCTTTATGGTCATGGAGAACCAAACTCAAATACATATGAACAAATACAGGATATAAAAGTGTTGACAACTCGTGCTGTAAAAATATATCATTATAACAACAATAACCTCATACAAATATGTACTTGGTAATTTAACAGTGTGGCGCTATACTAGATATGCATCAAGACTATACACTGCTAATAAAATGAGTACAGTTTTATTTTTTAATGGCTTTCTTTGTTCACAATAATTTTTCCTAGTCTATGGGTTGGTAGTCATCAGGCAGAAACTTGAATTGTAGTATAACTTTTTAAATAAGTATTTCCATCTAAAACATAACCTGATAGTATCTGGCCATGATTCCAAAATGTTACCATTGCCAGTTTGTCACCATCACAGGAATGGTTTAGGAGTTCAAACAAGAAACAAGGGTAACAACAATACAAATACAAACATCAATTTAATAATAATTATGTAATAAAAAGGGGCCTAAATATGATAATAATAAAGTGATTCAGATAGAAATCCAGTTATATAACAATTATACATTTGTGGTCTAGGCAAGCAAACTACTAACACCTACTATTGGAATATTTGTAAAGCCAACCACCTTCTCCATCAAATATTCATACTCCAAGTTATTCTACTCCTTTGCTGGAGGAAACTCCAAACTCTGATGGTGTTCATCATCAGTATCACTACTGGTAATAAGCTTACTGAGGATTCATAATAAATTCAGGATCCCCTTTGATTAACCATCTTATACCTATTGCAGCAAGCTTAAAGTTGGCATGTGTTAAGATAGAAATGCTTAAGGTTTTGCCTAAATAAACCAGAAAATACTGCATTAAGTTAAAATTTAGGATTGAGTTTACAATTGAGAAGTAGTTTATGTCTGTCAGATCTATATTTATCTTAAACAAATCCTAAATTACGATTATCTTGCTGGGGTTAAAATCAGTTTGGTAGTTAAAGTGCTACTGGAGAACATAATTACAGATATATAATATACATACACAGCAAAGTTATTACATTTTTTTGACTTTAATAACTATAAAACCCACCTTATATACATCTAAAGAATTTTCAATGAATTTTTTTAAGCTATCGTAAGCAAACTCATAACTTTGTGGATCACTCTCAGTGTAATGAGCTGACAATATATTAGCAAGTTCAACTTCAGGCAAATCGAGGTTACCAATTTCAGCATCCCCCAAACTTGCTTCTTTACGCAATATATCTTCAGTACCCTGTAATATCAGAATTAGACTTATTAAATAATGCGTGATTTTCTTTACCTCATAATATTTTATGTCTACAATATTTACCTTTAAATTGTATTTGCGTAAGAAATGCAATACTGCTAACAATGGAGTGGATTTTTCTTTATCTGCCATTATGAGTGCATATAAACTTTTCTTTCAATTGGAGTATTTAGCTAGTTGTTAAAAGTTTATGCAAGGTAAGAAATTTACAATTTTAACAACACAGATTAAATACGGATGGAATGGAACAAACAATCCTTGTTTTGTTTGTCTGACTGATGGAATGATGGTATTGATGAATGATTATAATTGCAATTTATTGATCAAATTGAGAAGATTTACAATATATATTTACACATTTAACTATATATACAGGTAAAAAATAAAATAAAATTATAATATATGAAAAACCTAACCTACATTAAATTATATAAAAAATACTCTCGAAATCGCTGCCGCCTGGTGGCAGGGTTCCGAGAAGGCTGGCTGCATTACCCCTTTGAATCGCTAAGCTGATTCTTTGAGCGAAGAATGCGCCAGCCCTCGGATCTCCGCATTTCTCGATCAGGCGCGTCGAAATTTCTTTGAAAAAACGACGCGCATCTGGGCCCCACGGACCGAGAGTCTCTACAGCAAAAGCTGAGAAGTAATGCTCCTCAGCTAAATTGCTATATTTGCGCCTCTTCAGACCCTCAGCTTCAGCTGCCGCAGTGCCAGCTTTAGATGCAGACCCCGACAAATGAGACGGCGCTAGCGTGTCGACGCAGGTAGCGTCCCACACCAGCGTCCTCCCATTCTTCCATGGAATCAATGACATTCCGTCTGGTCTCTTACCATCGTCCCGCAGCAAACCTGATGGCTCCAGGATTGCTGGTATGTTGACAGTGGTAAGGGCCCGTCTGATAATATCATTGATTGCAGCATGGCGAGGTATGCGACCAGCACTACGACGACATGATAATCCATGGTGCCCCAACTGATCGACAAATACTCCACAGCGGCAGCGATGTCTCTCATTTATTTTGGTGCCCAATCGCAGACCCATAGCTAAAGAAAAGGAGCCTCTGTCTAGCAATGTGCCGAGGTTGCTCGATGGTAATGCTCTCAACCAATGCCCAGAATCTGGCTCACAGCAAGCCAAGAGACGCGCCCGCTCCGCCAAGTCAAGAGCTGAACTAAGAAGATTTGCTTGAACTTGACAGCAGAGGGGCTCGTCCCATTGCCTCTGAGATGCCAGACTGATGGGAACATTGACAGTAGGACCAACTATATCCATCCAAACTTTCTTAGCATCTGTGAGATCGATGATCTCTGCCGAACTTAAAGCTTTACTAATGATGCTTAAGAAAAGATTGTAATTGGCAAAACCAGATGACAAGAAAGCTGGTAAGGCTATACTTGAAACGCTGCGGATGCCAATACCACCGTACCGTATTGGGAGCGTGGCTTGTGTCCAGCAGCGTTCATTTAAGGAAATGTTGAGAATTTTGATCAAAGTGTTTTTAATCACGTTGTCTATGTCCGAAAGGACTGAGATTTGCCTCCATAAACCAGAACATCTCAGTACATAAGTAAATTTTGGAACAAACAAACAATACTTTATTATTGTATATGCTACATGAGGGTTAAGTTGTGCCAATAAAGAAGATGATTCCTGAAATTTAGAAATTTTTTCTGCTATAAATTTTGGAATAGAATCATCCAGAACTGGGGCACCTAAATAAATGAATTGAATTTATCTCTATAAAGTCTGTGGCACTCTGTTGAAAGTTTTAGTAGGCATGGGCGTTTTCGTTATTTAACGCAAACGGTTACATAACCGATATATAGTTATCATATCGATATGGAAAACCGTTTTCAGATATCGATATCAGTGGAATAGTTTTTGCTATCGTCAATTGGTTAATTAGTTTTAATTCAAGTTTAGTAAACGACCTTGAAAGAAAAACGCATGCAATTACCGAGATATATTTTATTAGTTCAGTTAAGAGGTACCTTCCCTTAATTACAATAGTAAATCATGGCTATTTTCCTTAATGGATAAAAAGGCTTAGGACAAGCAGAAAACTTGTATGAATTTATTATTAATGCGAATATGTGTATTTATTATTAATGTATGTGTAAAGTAACGATAGTGTAACAAAAATGATACATGATTAGCTCAGGTAACTTTTCTGGCGCATTTGAAAATCGACATATTTACTACTATTTTAAAAACTTGCACACACTTAAAAACTATTGTCTCTTAAACACTATTTATTCACAATGAATGTACCTACATAGAACAAAAACCTTTTTTTATCAATTTTGCACTATATGACAATGAAAATTGAAATAAACAAACTTTCGCTTCATCTCTTTCACAACGCAAACGTTTTATATAGTTAAAAAGAGATGGAGCGAATATCAAACGGATGCGGTTCGATGGTTATGGTTAGCGCTTCGTTTGTCATATCATATCGTTTTCTTTTACATATCGATGTCTGGCGGGCGGTTTTGGTTTTTGTTGATAGCATAGTTTTGTAATATCGGATGTGTACTTTATAGTTATCGATATGATATGATATGTAACTGATATCCGTTATTAGTTACGTTTTGATATATCGAACTCATGCCTAAGTTTTAGTGATGTGCCTCGAGCTCGAGTTGACATTATCCACTCGAGTTGTCAACTTGGCTTAACTCGAGATATGGTAACAATTACTATCGCTTATAAATCCTCGTAACTCAACTCAAACGTTCACGCTATCCCCTATACTATGTGTGTTATGTGTTAGAGGACAAATTAACAGAAGTTTTTTTTTGCCTTCTAAATTGTGAAATGCGTAAACACACCAAACAAAGTTCACATCTACCAAAGTTTTATTAAATAATTTACTTGATAAAGTTTTACCTTCGCGGGGTTAAAGGAGGTGTAGGGAGACAAAATCTATCATCTTTTCGAATGACAATGACCGCCTTGCCATTCTTCGCCTCCAACTGCATCGACCAAAAACCACTTTAAAAAGCCCATGGGGCCCTTAGTCGCCTCTTACGAGACCCGTGGGTAGAAAGGAGTAGTGATTTGATGAATTGAGTATTAAACATTTGAAAAGTTTACATATTTACTCTATTTACGATATCACTATCGTTACTATCGATAGTGGAATGTGTTACAGAAACGTGACAACACTGATGAAATTGTACTTGTCTTGTCTTTGTCTTTCTTTTCTATTATCTATTTTTTTTTGTTGTTGTGGTTGTGATTTCTACATTTCGTAACTGTGAATTAGAATTTATTTTATATTACCTACCGTCAAAGTTAGCGTTAGATTCATGTTTAGACCAAAATACACTTTACTTAGAAACATCAATATGTATGTACCGAATTCTAATAGTAAAATGAGTGATATTTATGAGGAGTACTCAATTTCAGAACTTATTCCTGATCATATTATTGAAACCATATTCTCTTATCTTAATTTGTCAGACTTGCGAAATTGTACTGTAGTTTGTAAAAGTTGGTACCGTGTATTGAGCGATGAAAATAGCGAATTTTGGAGATATCACTGTATAAGAAGATTAGCTGAGGAAGTTATTAAATCTGATTTGTTATCTTGCGTACCTACTTATAAAGCCAAGCTACGGGCTTATTGCCATGCCTGGAATCACAACGACTGCTCAAGGAACATATATATCAAACCTAATAGTTTTACTTTACACAGGTATGTAGCACAAAGCATTACAGAAGACAAATAACATAGATTGCCTCAATTTCTATTAAATGAATAAATAAATGTAAGAAGACATACGAGACTCAGTTTTAACCTTGTTGTATAGGATACACAGGTATAATATAATAATTACAGTTATGTATACCATTTAAGAATAGAAAACAAAAATAGTCCAATGGCTAGAACACCCACCCATAATTAGACAGGCTTGAGCTCAAAACCTGTGTTGGGCCTACACAAATTTGTCTTTTCTATAGTAATATGTGTGGTTAATTTATCGTGGTTGTTAACAGAGAGGGAAAACATTGTGAGGAAACCCACATGGCGGAGTTGTACTTAGCCATGTGACAGTGTATTCATACAAAACAGCGATAGGCTTGCCCCCTATCACATGAGTAAACTGTCTAAGCAAAACATGTGTACCTACTTTGGACACTAGGTGGCGTTGTCATATGTTGTTCAGAAGTATTGGTACCTCTGTCCACCCTTACGGGGATAAACAGTGTGAATGTTTATGTTATGTTGAATTTTCTTATGAAAAACCAATTGAGCAAATATGTCTAGCTAAAGAGATGGGATGTAGGAAGATTAAGTAAAAGTAGAAAAATTACTTTTGCCTTTATCTAAACAATATAATTAAATATAATACCGCTAATTATTATATAATAAATGTGCTGGGCACATTGCATGCATAGCTGATGACTGTTGGGGCTTGAAAGATCTAAAGTTGAGGCCATGTACCAGACTACACAGTATGGTTAGGCCTCCTACACAGTATGGCTAGGTGGACAGACAATTTGGTGTAAGTTGCGACAAGTCGATGATGACGGCAGCACAGGACTGGTCATTGCTGAGATCTTTATGTAGACCTCTATTGGTTGATGATGAAATTTTGAATAACATCTGAGACTAACGCCCGATTTCTGAATTGAGTATTCAAGCTGAAAACGACTTAAGTATCATTTTGTCTCATTCAGTTGTTAATATTTCTATGTGACAGAACAATACTTAAGTTGTTCTCAGCTAGAATACTCTATTCAGAAATCGGGCATAAGAAACATTATTATTATTGTACTATTTTGACTCATTACTTATAATAAACTTTAAATCATGGTTGTGTTACAGGAACCCAGTGGCACAAAGCACTGATGCTTGCCGCGCCAAGATTGGCTTCCGTGAAGGTAGACATGCTTGGGAAGTAATATGGGAAGGGCCCCTAGGCACTGTGGCAGTTGTTGGGGTTGCAACCAAAGATGCTCCCCTGCAATGTCAAGGATATGTAGGACTTTTGGGCTCTGATGATCAGAGCTGGGGTTGGAATTTGGTAGACAACCATTTATTGCACAATGGTACACCTCAAGGCAATTATCCTTTGCTTAATAATAGCCCAAAATATCAGGTGAGATAAAGTTGAAATCTATAGGTTTTTTCTAGTTATTCTCAGAGATATGAGTTGTTACCCTTCAGGGATAAATTACGTTAACATTTTCTGTTTATTAGTATACTGTCTTTTTATACTGTTTAATTAAGCTTTATATCCCCATCTATATGTCCCCACCAAGGGGCTCGAGCCTACCCTATATAGGGTGATTTGGCCATTGTCCACCACGCAGGCCAATTGCAGGTTGGCAGACTAAATACTACTACCGTAGCTTTATATATGGAATTACAATAGTACTAAGTGTACAAAATTATTATTAACCTCTTAATTTAATAATTGCATCTTTGCATTGTAATTTTTTTTTTTATCTGTGGTAAATAAATAAACTATGTCATATAGGTTCGCATTCACTTTGTGCTCACATCATTAAATTGATGAATGACAAAATAAGGGCCATAGACATTTGTTGATATTGTCCCTTAGAATGATCATTCAGTTGATGTCTCATCAAGTGTGTTATTGCTTTAATTGATTCACAACAATGTCAATGTCATATTCTATTTTTCTGTTTGTGAAAATATCAGGAGATTCCAAGAAAGTGTAATGTGTTAAACCAATACACTCTGCCTTTTTTCAGATTGGTGAAAGAATAAGAGTAATACTAGATTGTGAATATCGTACCCTTTCTTTTGAAAGAAATTATGAATTCCTTGGTGTAGCATTTAGAGGTAAGTTTTAATTTTAAATTTAAAAGGTGTGTGGTTAATGACTATGAAGAACAAAATTATAAGCATACTGAATCACAGATATGTTCATATTAACATATTAGTTTTTCACGTCAGTGAACAGCTATTTAACAAAAATCCTTTAGTGTATACTGCTGCTATGTGTTTCACTGTATACAAAATACCATGTCAGAATGGTTAATGCCTAACCAGAATATTGTATCACTTAAAGAAAACTAATAAGATTTAAAAAATGCAATACATTATTGTCCTCTGAGAGGAACGTAAAAATATATAAAATTTATTTATTTACAAAAACATAAACATTACAGGTACATACCTAATTCGATCATGTTTCACATTAATACACACACGAAATAATAACTAAATAACAAAAATTATACTATAATCTACTGATAACAACTAAAACTTAAATCTATTTATAACATAAAACTTTAAGACATACATGTTTATATTCCGTATTTGTAGTCTAACTTAACAAATCAGGGTAAAGATATACCCAGGATTAGCACTCTCTGTTGTAGTTAGAATTTGACATCTTCATTTATTTCATTTGAGAGTAATTCTAATAACATAGTTATAGGGTGGAAAATAAATAAATTTATTTATTATAAATGGGAAGGTGTTACAAGAAGATAAAGTTAAATGAATAAAGAAACCTAACATAGTTGAGTTATACTTGTGTTTGAGTTCTGTGACGTGGGTGTATGGTCCAAGTAAAGAAAGGACACCCTACACACGAGTTGACTTAATGTAGCGTGATTTTCAAAACCTCTGAATGTTTAGTTTTTTTTTTATTGGAAAAAAATAAGAAAAAGAAAGCTTCCCTAAATGGAAATCCAATTAAAATAAGTATTTAACAAAAATTAAGTATATCATTTTTAACTTAGTTATTTATTTATTCCAGGGTTACCACGTAAAAAGTTATACCCAACAGTTTCGGCTGTGTATGGCAATACTGAAGTATCGATGATCTACTTGGGACCGCCCACGGATGGTTGATGTACTCTGAATACACAAAATATTTCCTAGATAGGTATTGCAAAGTGACGTGGTTCTCAAAGTTTGTTATATATAAATAAGATGTTATTTATGTAAGTTTGACAAAATTCATTCCATTTTATAAATTGAATATTTTATTATTATCTAGTCATTTGACGTATTATTTATTCGATGACGTACGTAACGATAAGTATAACCATTACAATCTAACCAATTCGTGCATTGCAATAATTTTCAATCAAGTTTTTAGCTAGCAAATTACCCGAATTAATAAAGGGGTACAACTTATACTGTGTCTGGGTATTACTTATTTCTGGACCTATCTGCGATTACCTTTACTCACTATAAACTATACCAATATCGCCAAGGAGGCAGAATTTCAAGTTGTGCTTTTAAATGCCTTCATTTTATTTTATTCGTTTTTTTACTATGCATTTAAGTGAGGCCACTGTTACTTTAAATGATGGTAATATAGTACTCGCGTTATCAAGCGAGGAATTGGCTCTTAATTTGATTATCTATCTCGTATGCTCTAACGGCCCGAAAGTGGCATTGACTGTAAATTGGAAGCAAGTCGAACATAGAGTTCTTACCCTCATGACTTGGTATTAACCCTGACTTCTGTCGCAAAACAAATCAGCAAACGAAAAAAGTATACCCTTAATTTTACCATCATGAAATGGTCAGTTATTTAAAGTCTACAAAAAGTAAAAGACAATAGAAGAAATCGTTTCAGCCTTAATGCAAGTAGAAATGTAGGTCAGTGTTGCACAATTTAATGTCATGTAAATTTTGCAATTCTCTTCTAAATTTTTTTTTTGAAGATCAGTTACCATCTTTTTAAAATATATCATATAAGCTGCCTACTCTATCACATTTGTTTTTATCAATATTGCACATTTTCACTGAAGGGAGAAATTTATAAAGTTTTAGGTAAAGTATTAGCTCTCTCTGCCAAACAATGTAAAAGTTTACTTGCCAGTACTATTGTTATATTTGAATAAATCTAATCCTATGGAGATATTTCGTATTACTTTATTACGTAACCAATGACGTAAGGAATGAAATTTAGCTAAGGTGAAGTTTTCACATCTTTCCAGAAACATTCCTATTGGACACTTTTAAATTATATGTTTGTTTCATGAAGCCAATGAAATAGTTTTAAAAGTTATATTATTTCCTGTGTAGTATTAAATTAAACTAACACTTATTCTGCTTATGCCTGAATAAATGAAAGAAAACCATTAATTGACATTAAGCATGTTTGTTATCACATGTTAGTTAAATTTTAATTTAAGTTAATAAATTCAATTCAATTATCATCTGCATTTTTATTTCTCTACATTAATCACAGTGTTAAAAAGGGAGTGCTATGTTCTACATACATGTGTTATTATAATACAAAAAAGACTAGGGTTAGTTCCCAATATTAATTAGTGTCAGATTAGAATAGCAATAACACATCTCTCCTCAAGTAAGAATCCACTACTCAAACTCAAACGTTCACGCTGAATATCCCCGAAGGGTTTGGCAGAGGTACTAATACTTCTCAACATCACGTGATATTGTCAACTGGTGATCAGAGTACTCACGTTTTTGCTTGGACAGTATACTCACGTGATAGGGGCATGCCTATCGCCGATTTGTAGGAATAAACTGTGTTTCCTCCATGTGGGTTTCCTCACAATGTTTTCTCTCACCGTTAACAACCATGATAAATTAACCACACATATGTCTTTAGAAAAGGCAAATTGGTGTAGGCCCGACCCGGGATTAGAACACTAGTCCTCTGTAAGCGGTGCCCTAAAATGTTGTGTCCGTTCTGGAACGTAGTTCTTTAAATTTAATGTGGAAGGCTCGGCTGCCATTTTTTTCCTTTAAGAGTTGTATCATGGAAATACTATCTAAACAGGAATGCGTACTGGCGTCCTAAAGTGTCCTGAACAAGGACGGCTAGGTCTGACTAACTGTGTCTCGTTTTAAGTAGGGTGACCTTCTGTTGGTGTTTTAATAAGAGTTCCTCTAAAAGTTACAAAATCACTTATATTTACATACATTATTGTAAAAGAAGGGGTACCCGTGTTTAAGACTTAAAATTTCCTCAGCCACTTTTTGAAGTTGAATAGAAAAAAAATGGTGAGTAAAGGATGATAAAGTATCTAGTAAATAACTTCAAAAGCCCCAAACCAAAAGTTTCAGTTGCTTTTTTGCGCGTATGTTAAGCCGACACGGCATCTTATTTCACTTATAATATTTATTTGAAATAGAAAGGTCACAATAATTTGGGTAGAAAGGGGTAGTGACACTCTAAGCCGGCACTACACGGCAAAGTGTTAACTCTATTCAAAGTTAACGTTAATGCAACTTGGATACTGTAAACCCGTCATGTTATTTATCACTGAAAATATAATATACTATACTCACACTTATTAATCCCAAAAACGGGAAGCCAGAGCTTCATAATTAGAAATTCTTAAGCAACTTATAGCAGTAAGGTGGGGAAGGCTTATTCCGTTTATCCACCCTAAAACAGCCACCCTAAGGCGGATTTTCGGAAACGCGTGTCCTTCTATCCACCCTGAACGGGGTGGATTTCCGTAATGCATATAATATGTTTCTTCCGATTTTCTACCCTGTTTACGTACATTCATTTACAGAAAAACGACCCTAAATTTCAATTTGTCAATTTTTGTTAGGAGTTTCTTTCTTGTTATGGTTTCATTTGTCACATCGGTTATTTTAAAAATATTAATTTAAAACTTCCCACCAATTTATTTTTATTTAAACTGTAAGTAAGAAATTAGGTGTGTGTATCTTAAGTATTTTAATGTTCACGAAGTTTCTTGGACCCATTTTGTGTTGTCTTGGGGTAAAAAATCGGAAGAAACATTTTATTATGAATTCCGATTATCCACCCCGTTCAGGGTGGCTCGAAGGACATGCGTTTCCGAATATCCGACTTAGGGAGGCTGTTTTGGGGTGGATAAACGGAATAAGCCGTGGGGAAAAAGAGAATAGCATTGCCCAACAATCACCTAAACAGCTCAAATTTCCCAAGTCGCCTATTACGACACGCAATAGTGCTATTCTATACAACATAAAAATAACTTATTTATACAGCCTTTTTACTACAGAATTCGTACACGTAATCTGGGGGCACGGTAGTGCCCCCGCCAAGACGAGCCAAGCGAAGCGCACGGGCACTACCTACCTTTTCTCGAAGCGCTTCGTCGTTTTTTTGAACCCTCATAACTTGGGTTTGGGTTATGCTAGATCAACAAAATTTTCGGGATATATTGTCAATAGCGGACTTATTGAACATATTAAGTTTTAATTACATTAGCTTTTATACTTCAGATTTTATTTATATCTAAAAAACGCTGATTTCGTCACTGACTCACTGATGATCATCAAAATTATTAAAGTATTTCCTAATGTCCTAGAAAGCTGAAATTTTGTATGTAAGCTAGTTATTAGCACACAAACAACAAAAAAAATATAAAACTTGTAACTTTCATCCTCCAACCCCTTAAACTAGGGGATGGGAGTTTGTATGAGACCTGTAATTTTAAAAGATTAAATTTTGATGACGCTAGAGGTCTAATCTAATAATAATCTAAAACTTGGTGCCCTCAGATATATATATGTATAGGTACTCTTTGTTATAAAAAAAAAATCGACATATATTGAGACATATCGACAGTATCTGATCTATCACTTATTATAAACAGTAAATCAACAAAGAAAAAAGGCAAAGATAGAGAGTGGGCTATAAAAAGAGGCGTCTCTGATGTGCAAGAAATACACCCCAAAAAAAGAAGAAAAAAAAAATTGTTACAAACAACCTACAAAAAGAAATGAAATCCCACCAAAAACATTTTCATGTAAAATGTTGCCAAGACGAGCCCATATGACTCGCACTGTCAAAAAGTTATCAGATCTCATGTAGAGCCAAGCTTCTAACACTACACGCCCTAACTCTACAAGGCCTAACTTCACAAACTCTACACCTTAGTCAAAATATGTGGCTTGGCCGTTCGTTACTACAAGAACTATTGTATAACACAAAAGTAATGAACAGTGAATTGATTTTTCACCTTACGCCGATGTGAATGTAGCGAAATGGCCAAGCCACATATTTTGACTAAGGTGTAGAGTTTGTGAAGTTAGGCCTTGTAGAGTTAGGGCGTGTAGTGTTAGAAGCTTGGCTCTACATGAGATCTGATAACTTTTTGACAGTGCGAGTCATATGGGCTCGTCTTGGCAACATTTTACATGAAAATGTTTTTGATGGGATAATGATTTCAGAATGTACTATGATCATTCTTCATTCAAAATTTTGGATCCCTTATTAGCCTTTTCTTATTGAAGGCTATAATAATTCATGAATGTACAAAAACTGGATGAATTGAAAATAAAACCAATATAAAGATAACTCAATGTTTATTTGTCATATCACTATTTTCGTCAACTTTACGTCACACGGTGTCAATTATAACAAAGCTCAAGTAAAGCAGAATAAACTCTATAAAACAAATTGTACTCACATACTCATTTTGGTGCATTACTATTTTTGTGTCTTACACTTCACATAACCTCATAATAACATGGAATCAAGTAAACCGAGAAAAATACATTTCAATCATATTACAATTTGGTACTTTAGATTTCAGCATTGAAAAACAAGAAGGATACTATAGCGAAATGTTTAGGACGAAATTGATTTATTCTCTAAAACATTCACACTGGAATGCATGGGAAACAACATTTGGTCAAAGGACGGTTGTCATTGATACGAGTCACACTACAATAAGCTAATAATTGACTGCACAATCACGTGCATTTATTAGTATCAACAGATTTTTTAAGCAAACCCTATTGAACTATTTACATTTACAAATAATCGTTTATAAATTCTTGACTCGGCCATTAACAATCAGCAGGCTCGATGGTGAATCATACGTATATAATGTTACAGCCATACATAGATCATATGGGGATACGGGATTTTAATTAATACTGAATAGGTACAAAGTTTGAAGCTCCCGCAATGTTAAAAAGTCAATTTTACCGAGGAACTTTACAGACATGTTTTCTGAGAGTATTTATTAGCTTCTTCTATCCAGTACTCAGTCCGACCATAGCCGAGCCTCGCATTCGAGTGAGTCTGGCAAAAATGCGTATGATTTTATAAAACGGGATGTGTAATATCATATGCGTTGGTGCTTGAGATTATGATTTGTTATTATGAGTATCATTTCATTTATTTCTAGAGAAGAGAGATATTTCGCAAAGCTGAAGGGATACCTGATAATTATTCGAAACGATATCTAACTAAAGGGTAAATAATTTTTGGCATGAAGCATTTTAATAAAATATAATACAAAACAATACTTTCTTTATGATATAAACATAATAAAAACTTCATAAAATATTATTCAAATAAGAAATAATTGAGTTCAAGGAAGTTAAGGGCATTTAAAATGATTTACTCTTGTAGTATAAAAAAAAATACCTTCAACACAAACTTCATACTTAAAAAACATGTTTTTAAACTAATACAAAAATTGCCGATATATTGTGAACTACTTTACTTATTCAGCTTTCAATCAGCGGAGTTCAGTGCGAAATTTGAGTAGGTTATGCTAGCGAAGTGTACGAGGGAGCTAAAATGTTGTATTCGATAGCGCTGCTTAATAAATATATAACGAACACTAACTAATAACAAAATTTATCAACATTATAACGTGCTTGTAATTTTATACACAAATTGATATTCTTTTATCTTTGGTCTAGCATTATGGCGACTGCAATTTTGAAACCTACAGTAAGTTTATAGAATGGCTAGCTATTACATATTTTTCAATATTCAACTGTTATGAAGCAAAAACGATTTTGCATTTAAAAGCAGATATATCAGACTAGAATTAATACTGAAAAACTGAAATGGTAAAATCGAGATCGCTCACCATCAAGACATTTGATAACTTGATCGTATTATTAGGCACTAATCATTGTGTGTATTATCACCCGGAGATTCATCTTTATAACTAAGTTTGTCTGTTAAATCATCTTTTAGGCTTAGTTTTACTTTGGTTGGGGAGAATCGGGTGAGGCAATAGTCTGCCACGAAGCAGTAGAGTTTACAGAGTAGTGGACAAAGCAATGCTTGATGGAGAACAGCCGCCACTCGGTACCAGGGGCCGTCGAATGGGTCCAGTATCGCAGGACATAGCATGTGGTTTAAGTTCACTTGTGTGGGCTGCGAACAAAATAAATCATTAAGAACAAAAAAAAACGTATGTTTGTTATGAACACAACATATTCTTAGCTAGTCTTCTGTCCTAAATTTATAAAGGTGTTGTAAAATATTATATATATAATATTTGAAATTGATCTCGAATGTCTTCAAATCAATACTCACGGCAATAATAACAAAATCCGAAGAAAAGACAGGAGAACTTCATATAACATAAAGGATGTTCAATTAATGTACATGCGATGTAGAGGACAAATGCCTTCCTAGATCTTCAAAATTAGTGAAGGTTTAACCAGTTATTGTATTTTATTATATCAGAATGTAACTTACGATTCCAAAAGCTTGTAAAATTATAAAATGATAAAGGATATTTAGGCAGTAGCTAAATATGGACCACGTGAAGTCATGAAGAGGTTCAATATTGTAAACACCTGAAAAAATGAGAAGATTAATTTATATAAAATTATTACAATGTATAATAATTGAAGGCACAGTCATAATTCATATCATAACACTCACCCCCAACTCTCAGTAAATAATAAGGGATTATAAACATCATCCCATGTTGCAACCAATAAAGAGAGGCCTCTGCGAAAATCTGTAAAACAACACATACACAGTTAGTCTCGTTTCCTTTCTCTTATTATTTTCTACATTAACTACAACAACGTTGAAACTAAGTATATTTAAAAAGTAATGGTCTGATAATTTAATGTTTTTGACATGAATTCCTCATGTGGGGATTATTACTCATAAATAAAAGATGTTATTAAAGGAAAGAAAAATTTCGACACTGGCGGGGTTTGAACCCGCGACCTTCGGGTATACGCCCCCGTCGCTCTGCCAACTGAGCTACAGTGTCAGTTGGCATCCAGCGCGAAATTTCTCTATCCTTTGTTTCTTTTTTACACGTTCAAGTAGTGTTTGCGTTTCCTACCTCCGAATTTTAACTAATTCGGACGGCCACTTGTCTACCTTTTCAGATAGAATGCAAATGTTGGAAACGCCTAACTATCACATAATTTAATGTTTTTGACATGAATTCCTCATGTGGGGATTATTACTCATAAATAAAAGATGTTATTAAAGGAAAGAAAAATTTCGACACTGGCGGGGTTTGAACCCGCGACCTTCGGGTATACGCCCCCGTCGCTCTGCCAACTGAGCTACAGTGTCAGTTGGCATCCAGCGCGAAATTTCTCTATCCTTTGTTTCTTTTTTACACGTTCAAGTAGTGTTTGCGTTTCCTACCTCCGAATTTTAACTAATTCGGACGGCCACTTGTCTACCTTTTCAGATAGAATGCAAATGTTGGAAACGCCTAACTATCACATAATTTAATGTTTTTGACATGAATTCCTCATGTGGGGATTATTACTCATAAATAAAAGATGTTATTAAAGGAAAGAAAAATTTCGACACTGGCGGGGTTTGAACCCGCGACCTTCGGGTATACGCCCCCGTCGCTCTGCCAACTGAGCTACAGTGTCAGTTGGCATCCAGCGCGAAATTTCTCTATCCTTTGTTTCTTTTTTACACGTTCAAGTAGTGTTTGCGTTTCCTACCTCCGAATTTTAACTAATTCGGACGGCCACTTGTCTACCTTTTCAGATAGAATGCAAATGTTGGAAACGCCTAACTATCACATAATTTAATGTTTTTGACATGAATTCCTCATGTGGGGATTATTACTCATAAATAAAAGATGTTATTAAAGGAAAGAAAAATTTTTTTTCGACACTGGCGGGGTTTGAACCCGCGACCTTCGGGTATACGCCCCCGTCGCTCTGCCAACTGAGCTACAGTGTCAGTTGGCATCCAGCGCGAAATTTCTCTATCCTTTGTTTCTTTTTTACACGTTCAAGTAGTGTTTGCGTTTCCTACCTCCGAATTTTAACTAATTCGGACGGCCACTTGTCTACCTTTTCAGATAGAATGCAAATGTTGGAAACGCCTAACTATCACATAATTTAATGTTTTTGACATGAATTCCTCATGTGGGGATTATTACTCATAAATAAAAGATGTTATTAAAGGAAAGAAAAATTTCGACACTGGCGGGGTTTGAACCCGCGACCTTCGGGTATACGCCCCCGTCGCTCTGCCAACTGAGCTACAGTGTCAGTTGGCATCCAGCGCGAAATTTCTCTATCCTTTGTTTCTTTTTTACACGTTCAAGTAGTGTTTGCGTTTCCTACCTCCGAATTTTAACTAATTCGGACGGCCACTTGTCTACCTTTTCAGATAGAATGCAAATGTTGGAAACGCCTAACTATCACATAATTTAATGTTTTTGACATGAATTCCTCATGTGGGGATTATTACTCATAAATAAAAGATGTTATTAAAGGAAAGAAAAATTTCGACACTGGCGGGGTTTGAACCCGCGACCTTCGGGTATACGCCCCCGTCGCTCTGCCAACTGAGCTACAGTGTCAGTTGGCATCCAGCGCGAAATTTCTCTATCCTTTGTTTCTTTTTTACACGTT
>OY755175.1:8515830-8627953 GCA_963576735.1 Bedellia somnulentella | reverse complement strand
GTGGCCGTCCGAATTAGTTAAAATTCGGAGGTAGGAAACGCAAACACTACTTGAACGTGTAAAAAAGAAACAAAGGATAGAGAAATTTCGCGCTGGATGCCAACTGACACTGTAGCTCAGTTGGCAGAGCGACGGGGGCGTATACCCGAAGGTCGCGGGTTCAAACCCCGCCAGTGTCGAAAAAAATTTTTCTTTCCTTTAATAACATCTTTTATTTATGAGTAATAATCCCCACATGAGGAATTCATGTCAAAAACATTAAATTATGTGATAGTTAGGCGTTTCCAACATTTGCATTCTATCTGAAAAGGTAGACAAGTGGCCGTCCGAATTAGTTAAAATTCGGAGGTAGGAAACGCAAACACTACTTGAACGTGTAAAAAAGAAACAAAGGATAGAGAAATTTCGCGCTGGATGCCAACTGACACTGTAGCTCAGTTGGCAGAGCGACGGGGGCGTATACCCGAAGGTCGCGGGTTCAAACCCCGCCAGTGTCGAAATTTTTCTTTCCTTTAATAACATCTTTTATTTATGAGTAATAATCCCCACATGAGGAATTCATGTCAAAAACATTAAATTATGTGATAGTTAGGCGTTTCCAACATTTGCATTCTATCTGAAAAGGTAGACAAGTGGCCGTCCGAATTAGTTAAAATTCGGAGGTAGGAAACGCAAACACTACTTGAACGTGTAAAAAAGAAACAAAGGATAGAGAAATTTCGCGCTGGATGCCAACTGACACTGTAGCTCAGTTGGCAGAGCGACGGGGGCGTATACCCGAAGGTCGCGGGTTCAAACCCCGCCAGTGTCGAAATTTTTCTTTCCTTTAATAACATCTTTTATTTATGAGTAATAATCCCCACATGAGGAATTCATGTCAAAAACATTAAATTATGTGATAGTTAGGCGTTTCCAACATTTGCATTCTATCTGAAAAGGTAGACAAGTGGCCGTCCGAATTAGTTAAAATTCGGAGGTAGGAAACGCAAACACTACTTGAACGTGTAAAAAAGAAACAAAGGATAGAGAAATTTCGCGCTGGATGCCAACTGACACTGTAGCTCAGTTGGCAGAGCGACGGGGGCGTATACCCGAAGGTCGCGGGTTCAAACCCCGCCAGTGTCGAAATTTTTCTTTCCTTTAATAACATCTTTTATTTATGAGTAATAATCCCCACATGAGGAATTCATGTCAAAAACATTAAATTATGTGATAGTTAGGCGTTTCCAACATTTGCATTCTATCTGAAAAGGTAGACAAGTGGCCGTCCGAATTAGTTAAAATTCGGAGGTAGGAAACGCAAACACTACTTGAACGTGTAAAAAAGAAACAAAGGATAGAGAAATTTCGCGCTGGATGCCAACTGACACTGTAGCTCAGTTGGCAGAGCGACGGGGGCGTATACCCGAAGGTCGCGGGTTCAAACCCCGCCAGTGTCGAAATTTTTCTTTCCTTTAATAACATCTTTTATTTATGAGTAGTAATGGTCTGTTTCGTAATTGGCATTGTGTGCTGCGCGGATGTAAGCTGATCAGTGGCTTTAACGGGTTTTTGAGAGCAAATATTTTAAAATCTATCGCCCAATTTCTGAATTGAGTATTCCAACTGAGAACAACTTAAGTATCGTTCTGTCGCATTGAAATCTTAACAACTGAATGAGACAAAACGATACTTAAGTCGTTCTCAGCTTGAATACTCAATTCAGAAATCGGGCGTATATATTCGAGGAAAATCAATACGTAAGTAGGTGTGAAAAATACATCGAGGTGATGATTTCATATAAATCCGACCCTACCCCTTGTAACTGCTTTTAAAATAGTAGGTAGGGTTCCACAATGGGAGGATAACAAATATTAAGGATATCTGGACATATTGTCAGACTTTGAGAAGAGTGGCGCTACAGAGTAATTAAAGGTATTATAACTAAAATAAACGATCACCCGCCCCGCCCCAAACAAAGCAAGATCATCGAATATTACACAGCTATTTACCTTCTTCTTTATATTTAAATAATGAAACCTGGCCCATTTAAGAACCAATCGGTATGAAAAGTTTTGTTTTTGAATTTTTAAATATATTTGTTCGTTAGCAAACACAAAAATAAAATACCATTTTGAGTATTTTTCATTCTAAATAACTAATTGTATGGTTATGATTTTCTAAAGATTCTTCAACTTTCACTATCGATGACTTCATCGATCGCAAAAACACGTAGTGAAATGAAAAGAAGCGAATCGTTTAATAAATACGTTGCATTTTGCAAAGCAATTCCCTAATTTGTTATCCCATATGCCATTGTTACGATATTACAGAAAATAATGATAATAAATATATACGAACATCTGACACTCGACAAAGTAAGTACAACTTAATGACTTTGGGATAATAACTTAACGATAAATTAAATTTTATAACATAACATAACATAAACGTTCACGCCGAATATCCCCGAAGGGGTTGGCAGAGGTACTAATACTTCTGAACATCACGTGACTTTGTCACCTGGTGTTCAGAGTACCCACGTTTTGCATGGACAGTGTACTCACGTGATAGGGGGCAGGCCTATCGCCGTTTTGTACGAATACACTGTCACATGACTAAGTACAACTCAGCCATGTGGGTTTCCTCACGATGTTTTCCCTCACCGTTAACAACCATGATAAATTAACCACACATATGTCTTTAGAAAAGACAAATTGGTGTAGGCCCCGACCCAGGATTTGAACACTAGTCGTTTGCACGGAAAGCGAGTGTTCTTCCCACTGGGCTATCACGGTTGTTAAATTTTATATAATATTAATATAAATATAAATGACATCGAAGACCAAGAAACACCATTTATGTTTATCACATAAATTTTGCCCTCAGCGGGATTCCAACCCGAAATGAAGCTGTGGAGGAAAAGGGAAAATCTTCCGCCAGGCGGTGGTATGCCTAGGGACCGCAGTCCAACTGTATTAAGTTGGAACTTGTATATATAGTAAACATTTTTAGAATGCAAAACGTGGGTACTCTGAACACCAGGTGACAAAGTCGCGTGATGTTCAGAAGTATTAGTACCTCTGCCAACCCCTTCGGGGGTATTCGGCGTGAACGTTTATGTTATGTTATGTTATTTTTAGAAACTTCGATTGCGCGATGTAGGATTTGTATGGCGAGTCTTGATGACGCGTGTGACGTATATCGCTTGGTAACGTGTTGCTGTGGAATGTGATTCTTCTGCACTGTCAGCGTTTCTATGTAGTGCGCGTCATTGTGTAATGAAAGCGCGTCGCTACAAAGCTAATACATGATTCTCGTATGTTTTTAATAAATTCTAAAACGTATATCTTTCAAAGAAGATTGAAGGTTAAAGGTTACTGTCTTTGTTGAAATAAAGAAGTATTGTTGAAGAACTGGTATTGTAATCAGCATTAATTTTACCAAACTTTGCATACCGAATTGGGTTAATAAATACGTTACTTGATAGTTCTTGACACTATTCAATTAATTTTGTCGTCATTTAACCTCTATATGTCCGAGCTCTGGGGCGATCGAGTACATTTCGCTGCTTTCATATTATAGGGGCACATCTATAAAAATTGAGATTTCGAGTTTGAATAATATATGGACATTTTCTGCTTAATGGACATACACTTATAAAGTTATATGATTTTGTTATTATTAGTTTAATTTATTTATGACCGATTTTGTGAAAATACAGAGGCTCAAAACTCTTTAAACGCATTTTCCCAACAATCATGTTTTTTGAATTGTGCCCCTATAATATGAAAGCAGCGATTTGTTTCTTTTAATTACCTTTTCTGCCTTTACAAAATGTTAAAAAGATGCTCTTTTTATTAAACGAGATGTGCATGCATAAGATATTTTAAATACTTACTTTTCTTGAAGCCGTTTCAGGAAACATAAATGCCAAAAGTGGTCCATTTAAAAAATTCAAGTGAATTCTAAAAACACTGGTCACTGTTTTGCTTGGCGGCGCTGATAATAGGTAGATCTGAAACAACATTGCTTGTTAACAAAATGAATTCAGTTGGCTTTATTATGGATATTTGCTGTGTAATGTCGGCTTAGGAAACCACTACCCCACTTCTTCTCGTGGGTGTTCTTAAGAGACGGCTAAGGGTATTGGGACTTTTTAAGTGATTTTTCGGCGATGACTCATCACCAAAAACATTTACTTTACAATCGTTTCGCCACTCAACTTCCAAAAGTGGCTGAGGGAGATTTTATTCCGATGCTCTGGCTACCCCTTCTAGGGATTTATAGCCGTGAGTATATTTATGTATGTATATTAGACTTTATTGGTCTTGGACAAACGAATGTCTTATACAATTATAACAATGCATGATGTAAAAATATGCATTTTAAAAAAGCAGTTAGTCTATCCTATGCATGCATCAGTCAAGGTCGAGCCATTATTGGTATTTCAATCAATAAATATAAAATCGAGTATGTCGCAGTATCCGTCTCTTTAATACCATTTACACCTGACCTTAACCTCCTATCGACTCATGTGTTGAAGTTTTATAATTATCCTTTACTCCCTTCCCTATACCCATGAATGCATATGAATTTATATTGATAAATGTGCTATGTTTGAATACTTGCTGTACTTTGAATTGGATATGCAGATTATTCTTATATATATTTTCTCGTAAGCATATCGTATTGTATGGTCTAATAGAAAATGTCCAAACGATAAAAACAAAACTTTAATACATACATACATATGTATATATACTCACGGCTATATTTCCCTAGAAGGGGTAGCCAGAGCTAAGTAATTATAAATTCCTCAGCCACTATTGGAAGTTGAGTGGGGAAAAGATGGTAAAAATAAAGGTTTTTGGTGATGGGTCTCCAACCGCATCGCCCAAAAATCCAATAAAAAGCCCCAATACCCTTACTCGCCTCTTACGCCACCCGTGGGTAGAAAGGGGTAGCGACATTCTAAGCCGGCACTACACGGCAAAAAAACTTTAATAATTACAATATTATTATTTTTTTGCCTACTAATAGTCTTTAAGTTCGTTATCAAAGAGTATAAATAAAATAACTTAGTTTTTTTTCGTTCGTAAAGGGTTGAAGCTCGATGCTATATGTTTAGTGCCGTCGATGGGTGAAAGCATAACTTGTCTACTGTTTAGCTAAGTTCTTAATGTTATAATTATTTGTAAAACTTATTATTGAAAAATGTAAACAAACAATAAATCCTCTTTAAACCTTAAAAATATGGGTTTTAAAGTTTGTTAACTTAAATTTGTGCCAAATATAAACAGTCAGAAAGACAGAAATGACTGGGAAATAGAGTTAATTAATTTTTTTTTGACAAAAATAAGTTAAAACAAGTTTTTTGACAATCTGTGCCATCATCCATTGTTTCTTGACAAATTATGTTTAAATTCTTCTTAAGCATGCTTAATAAACGTATATGTGTCTTTGACTTTGGGACTAATTAAGGTTAATATTGTATATTTTCGATCACTACGTGCAGGAGTCTGTCTTGCAATTACTCTTTTTTCAAAACGTGTTTTACCTGTTGATATTTAATGTTTTTATTTGAATATTTGCGTCTTGATTAATTATTGCTGCAGATTTTTTAGAGACATTTTTTTACTTCAGAATATATATGTTTATTAATGATTATAAAGTATGACACGCTGACGGAATCTACCACAATCATCTTTTTACGGATGAAAAAAATAGGGTTGCAAAAGAGGACAAGCTCAGGCAAATACCAAAATATTTATTCATTTATCACGCTGAAGACCTTAACTTAAGCATACTTGTATTAGCCCCATTATTGGCTCCGAGCAGCAGTCTTTTATCGGCACCGGCGAAAACGGAAACCTTAAAACCTCAGTTTTATCTATACCAGTGTTATTCAATCAGTGGGTCGCAAGTCGCAACCCTACCATCCTCTAATCAGCTTCCAAATGTGGCTGAGGAGTTTCTAGCTCTGAAGCTCTGGCTACCTCTTTTTGGGATTTATGGCCGTGAGTATATGTATGTTTGTTTTATAGAATATACTAGTTGACCGACAGACTCGTAATGTCATAAATTATATGTATTTATATCAATCCACTTAGCTATGATTCTTGTATTTAATGTAATAAATTACAAAAAAGGTTTTTTTTTTATAAATTGCATTACCAAAAACAGATTTAAGGTTCCAATAATATCACAGTTTTTGGTCATGAAAAGATAATCATAGCTTTATTTTATTTCAATTTAAGGAAATATTGGTATTACATAATACACAAACATAATACATAATGTCTCAAAATGGTTTTGTAATCAGCATATCATTTGTATAAAATTGCATACCGTCATCACATCAGTAGTCATGCCATGTCATGGTTAATAAATAATATTTTTTTAACAATAATTTTACGTGTCAACTTTGGCTTATTTTGTACTTCATAAAAGTGTTGTGTTTAGAAATGGAACATTGCACAAAAGAAGTCTTACAACATACCTGCATAAGAGTCGTAACATGGCATGGATTTAGTATATATATAAGTGTGCGTGAAGCAAACTTAAATCCTATTTCCATACCCCACATCAGTGTCAACAAAATAAGTAGAAGCCTTTTGCCGCCTCTGTCATTTTTTCTATAAACAATTTCTTCAGGAAGTTGTAATTTAGGGTAGACTTTTATCTGAAACATTATAAAACTGTTTTATCCACTACAGTTCTAGCCAAAAGATAATTAAAATAAATATATAAAATAGATTACTAGTTTAAGAAGCTTAGCTATTAAACATGTATCTTTTAGATGGTCACTAAGAGAAAAGCTACTGCTGAGGATTTCATGAACAAAAACATTCAAATTATGCTGAGTTGGTAACCAAGGAACTCAAACTAATATATAAAATTCATGTGTCACAGTGTTTGTCACCAAACTTCTCCAAAAAGACTGAACCAATTTAAATGAACTTTTGTATGCACATTTGGAGGTTTATAACATTTTTTTATACTCCTAAGTGAAAAGGGTTGCCTTCACCTAACTTTTTTTTTTATTGTGTAAAAATTCCCCAGAAATAATTTATATGGCAAAGCAATGTTTGTCGGGTCAGCTGGTATTGGATAAAAATGTGTAATTGGGGTCAATTTATTATATTAAACCTATACGTGGGTAGAACACTCGGTTATCGTGCAAGCGACTAGTGTTCAAATCCTGGGTCGGGCCTACACCAATTTGTCTTTTCTAAAGACATATGTGTGGTTAATTTATCATGGTTGTTAACGGTGAGGGAAAACATCGTGAGGAAACCCACATGGCTGAGTTGTACTTAGTCATGTGACAGTGTATTCGTACAAAACGGCGATAGGCCTGCCCCCTATCACGTGAGTACACTGTCCATGCAAAACGTGGGTACTCTGAACACCAGGTGACAAAGTCACGTGATGTTCAGAAGTATTAGTACCTCTGCCAACCCCTTCGGGGATATTCGGCGTGAACGTTTATGTTATGTTATGTTATATTTATTGAGTGAGTTAACAAATAATAGCATTCTTTTAAAAATAAAGTTATCTAATTTAGAATAACACTGAAGGAGGACCTGTATATAAATAGAAGCCATAGAAAGGGATCAACTAGACAGTGATTAGTCACCCCTATATCTATGGAGTATTGTTGGTAGCAAACACAGTTTTATACTATATAAACACAGCTTTAATAAATATATGTAGATATATTACACAGATCAAGTTAGCCTCCAGAAGGGTACAATAACCTGTGGTAAGGGATACTAACTAGGTCATATACAATAACATATAAGACATTTAAAAATATCATCCCACACTAAGAAACAATAACATTAATGTTCATATCATAAGTGTTGTTCTCTGTGGGATTAAAACTCTCCAGATGCAGAAGCAGGAGTCACCTATTCACTATGCCACAGATATCATCAAATATTTATGTAATATCTTCAGCAGAGAACAATAGATGGGCCTAATTATAAGTTTTTATTATCTATTAAGGTATAATGTATAACTTTAGATCTATGCAAAAGCTTTAAGAAGTGTCAATGTTGGCTGTCTTTCAGATGTAACATGTTTTCAGCTAATTAGCAACAGGGTCCAGATTATAGGTTCTAGAAAAATAGAAGATTTGTAATTTATTGATTGGCTTGCATTAGCGGGATAAAAAGTGAAGTGATACTGATTCGATTTTTCTAGTTAAAACCTACAAAGTGTTGGGCCTCAAAGTCCAGTTTTTTTCTCAGTCGCCCATAAAAATAAGAATTTATTACTTAGTGTGAAAGATAATTATGTAATTATTATTTGTAGAGTCTAGGCTAGGACCTTTTTATATTCATGATATAGATATGTATATGTGAAGATTTTTCAAATGGCTTCCTGTAATAATTTTGGTTTTTTTAAATGGATATAAAGCTGTAAATCTTCCAAACGAAATAAATAAATAAATAAAATACAATACATCGTATTTGTTAGTCACTGGTAATAAAATATAAACTAGGAAACATATATCATTTCATTAGTAGTTCTATATATAAAATTATTCTACAAAACTAATAAATCTACTGACCAATATTTTCATACAAAACTGAGTATTTTTTATATAGCAGATTATTTACCATAACATAAATGCAGATTGTAGTCACCACTACAGTTTCGATAATTTGCCGAGAAGTAGACAAAAAATTAGCACATTCTGGCCCGAAATTTCTCGGTACAGACCTATTAGCACCGGTGTAGGCCCATTCAAACATTTTACTTAGGCAGCGTTTTAAAGCTACATAAAAACACCAGATAACAATTATAATTCAACTGCAGTAAGAAGCCACAAAGTTTAATTAATTTATTCCCGCTTAGCTCAATGGATGTCACCTTCTTCGCTTAGTTTATTGTAATAACATTAACCTAGTCGTATCACTACTATAAATATACACTACGCGAAATTTAATTTTTATTAATTTATAAATCGCTGAGACTTCTGTCTTCTATATGTTCTATATTGACTGATTGATTGACTTGACTGACCATGACCACAAACAAAATTAAGTTTTGCTTTTCTTGGTTGGATTGGATGTGTAGGCTGATTGATGATTGATTTGATTGACGTTTCTTCGACTATAGGAATACACCAAACTGTCAACGTATTTTATATTTTACTAGCTTTTTGCCCGCGACTACGTCCGCGTGGACTACATTTTTTGCATCCAGTTTACATCCAAAATACCAAAACACTATCTAACTACACTAACTTCTGTTTTTTTGTATTTATATTCCCGTGGGCGTTGTAATAGATATAAAGAACACTTCCAAAAGTGGATAAAGAATTACTATCTCTGGAGCTGTGGCTACCTTTTTTTGGGATTTATAGCCGTTAGTATATTCTCATGATTGATTGATGGATGAATTTCATACATTCCTTTTTGGAGTTGTTATATCAGTCAATCGCATCAAGATTCAAATTTCTAGATACATTGTATTTATAGATCAAAAATCTGTATAATATATTTCAATCTCTTAGGGAATGAGTTCCAAAAAACCACGTTTCTATGTTCAAAAATGAAAATATCTTGAGTAAGTATGGATAGCAGTTTGGCGACTCGGTGCTGCCCCCTACACTGACTGTTGGTGATGTGAGAGAGATTGCAATCATCGGCCAATAGATGGCGGTACTGAATTAAAATTGAGATATTTACTATTATTTATTTACAAACTATGCATTCTGAGGCTTAAACAGATAATTAATTTATGCTTAAGTAAAACATAATATATCTATGAGAATATTAGTTAAAAATAGTTAAATAAACAAAAGTTATAAACATATTCTCAAACCTACCAAATGAATACGCAAAATTCACACAATATACTTTCAATTATCTTTATTCATACATATTCGCATAGTTGAATGTGAAAAAGAAGGATTAGTGCATCCTATTATTCTAACCTAACACAAAAGCAAAAAAAATACGCAAAAAGACTTTGACCACCCGGGATTCGAACCTGGGTCTTTCGCACTTAGTGTTTACCAAACGGTATACCGCTACGCCACGCAGATATTTGTGTAAGTCTCAAATTTGTGATATCCTATATATCTAGTAGTCATACTATTGACAAACAATTAAATGGACAATTATTTTGATGAAAATGGATGAAACCCTTATTTTTTCCAAAAAGACTATTAATGAAGAGTCCGATAAAGTCGGTCGATGAAAAAATTAATCGTGTAAATATGGGGAACCATATAAAAGTTATGTTTTTTTATGCTCCTGTGGGAACCCTTGCGAAATCCGGGATAAATTATATCCTTTATGTTGGCCAGGTGTATAACCTACATTCATGCCAAATTTGATCAAGATCGGTCCGGTAGAATTAACGTGATGAACGGACATACAGACAGACAGACAGACAGTCATTTTTTTCAAAAATAGCAAATTTGGCTTCAGTATCGAAAATAAAACATATTCCACCGGTTTTTTTTTTTCTTCAATGTACAGTTTTGACCTCGTTACAGTCTTATTATAGTATAGAAGATAGATAAAACCACCCCCAGGTAGCGCGCAGAGCAGTCATTCTCGTCTATAATATTCTAACTTTCTAAAATGTTTTATACTGTTCCATTTGTCTGAATATAATAATCAAATTGTGTGGATGGTAATAGTAATAAAATATCTGACTCCAGGATATATTGCGTGTATTGATTAATAATTACACCGTGGCCGAAATAATGTTAACAGTAACAAGAATCATACGCAAGTGACAAAGAATAAGTGGGTGGCATGACGCACTACCCTCAAACGTTTTAAGCGGCCCGTACACGATGGCCGACGTTGGCCCACTGCTCGCCATCGCCACTGTGTACAGGGGGCAATGGTGCATGTTGGCGGACAATTGCCGATCGAGGCGCGCAATGGCGAAGTTGTCGGTTTTTCGGGCACACTTCGAAGGAATCGTGGCGTAGCGTGGCCGGTGGTGTTTCCATAATGGGCCATTGTTTAGTTCGTCACCGACCGCTCATAGATACTTATACTTTTTTGGAATATTTTATTGCAAAATGTATTTATAATCACTATATGACGTAAAAATAACATAAATAGCGCCATAAATAAAATAAATTACATACATAATAATAAATAAATAGCTGCAACCATAATTACTTCGGCGTCCGTCGCAAGTGGATTGCCAGGCAGTAATGAGCAATGGGCCATTGTGTAAAAACCAATTGATCATGCTTGGCCTACAATTCGGTATACAAAGTTTTTTTTTGGTATTTATTAAATATTTTTATTCGATAGTAAACACGAAAATAAAAGACTGATTTGAATATTTTCCATTTAAAATGAGTAATTGTAAAGTTATGATTTTTTAAAGATTGTTCAACTTTTGTACTTTATGACGTCATCGATTGATAAAATCATGTAGCGACATGCAAATGAAGCGAAATATTTTATGAAAATGTTGCTGATTGCAAAACATAATACGAATTTGTGATGTCAAATGAAATTATTACGATATTATACTAAACAAACCTATGATTTTTGATATTTTATTAATAAACTGCAAAACCGTATGTCTTTGAAACAACATTGAAGGTCAAACACTGTTACAGTTTTTTGATAGAATAACAATCATCTTAGCTTCAATTGATATAATTTCAAGAAAATATTGTTTATAACCATAATATCTCGAAATGGTTTTGTAATCAGCATAACTTTAGTAAAACTTTGCATACCGAATTGCTAATTGCGAAGCGTGGCCCATCGTGGGCCAATATGTACTGGGCGCTTTATAATCATTTCCGAGCACTGGTGATGTGCCGGAACAAACTGTTAATAAACTCTTCGAAAATATTTTTTTAAATATTGCACTAAATGTTGTTATTGTTAGTGGCAAAAGAGATTATATAGAGCCAATGTACAGTACTCCAAAATTATAATTATAAAATATAATATTTGAAAATGGCATGTATTTAACGCGGCGACAAATTGATGCCATTTCAAGTCGTAAAAAAACTGAAAATGGATAGTAAATAATCTACTTTGGCGACTAATTAGAGGTAGCATTTTAACTAGAAAGCGGCGGCTTTTTAATGAGTTTTGAGGTTTTATTTAAATTTTATGTGGCAGTGATTTTCTTTTGTGGCAATTTAATTTCTTCTAAGGCGACAAATTATTGGCGGATAAAAAAGTTAAAATAGGCTTTCATAAATTCTAAAATGAGGTCTGAAATAAATACAAACAAGATCTTAAAAAATACTTTTGGCTACAATTGTAGGGATCTAAATTAACCAAATTGTGACATGCTATAAAACTATTCTTGGTCTATTTTATTAACATTCCCTCTTTTAAATGAACCTACACCTACACAACTTAACCTTACCTAACAGCGGGTCGACGTCACCCCGCTTCGTGGGGTTCCTATTTCCTCTCTAAGGGACACAAGCTAACCCTAACCTAACCTAGCACAAAAACAATTGTGGAGATTAATTGTTTTTTAATGAGGGGGGCTTCGCCCCCCGTTCCTCCCTCTGTTTTCCTTCCCTAACATAATTGCATCTGCCCATTAGGCTGGGTGAAGCAACTTTTAACCTAACCCAATTTATTTTATTTTTATTAATTTTTACTTCAATACACATAATATGTAATTTACTTAATATTATAGTCACAAAAATAAAAAAGCGAGCGAGCGCATTTGCCGCCTTTTCAAGAATATACGAATCTGCAAACAATATTCTAATATCCAAATACATTATTATAATACCCATTTTCAGTTTTAAAGGTACCTAAAAATCGCTGCCAGATGTGTATTTTTATAATGAAATCCAATAGTTGCCAGTGAAGAATGTATGATATCCCCTCGGAAAAATTAGTCGCCACATTAGGTTTTATAATACCTCAACCAGTTTTACACTGATCCCGCTTTATATATTTGATACCTCACAGTAGCAGCCGTTTTTTTAGTTTTTTGATCCCAGCATTTTGTTGCTTGTATAGTTTAATAGTTGCTAAGATATTTAATCACTGCCAAGTTAGTTTTTTTGTGACTTAATAGTAAGTTGCCTAAAAAGGATTTCAGTTGCCGTGTTAAATATTTGCCTTTGAAAATTATAATAATTGAATCGTAAGCGCCCTAAACGATGCACTTGTATTTTGCAACTTGTCTTAAAGTAATACGAGTCAATATCATGTGTTCTCAAACGAAAATAATTCGGGCGGGCGGTGGCTGTCGCCGGGCTGTCAAAGGTCCGTCAATGTCAATCGTCTTTCTTTACATAATGTTGGTAACCGCACGTGTTCTCTCTGTGTGGAATTATATAGAGCTGCTATTATACACCCTTCTTGGGTTTATTTTCAAATGTGAATCTAATTTTAACTTTATCCATTTACCACCGACTTTTGTATTAGGCTTGTCACGGAAGTCCTCCTAAACGGTTGATCCGATCACAGCCAAATTTTGCACGATGATTCAAGACATCAAGGACAAGGTCGTAAAAGTACTATACAATTTCGAGGTAAATCAAACCAACAAAGATTGTAGCATATTCGTAACCGTGTGGATATCCTCGCATTTGGGACTAATCTAACATTACGATAATCGACATGGAATCATCGAAACAAATTCCGTTACTGATAAATTATGACATCCACTTACCAATCTATATACATATCGTCTCCCGACGCTCGAGAAACACGATCATTGTCGAATAGTGACGAAGATTTCTATGCGCCTTATTAATTTTGGAGAACTGAAGATGGTGTTGTTAGTAGGGGACGGCCGCCTAAGACATTTGGAAACCAAATCGAAAATGTTCTTACAAAGGCGAAAGTCCGTAGTGAGAACAATAAAAGAGCATTAATGAGAAGAATAATGAATGTGACAGAAGCAAGAGAGATTTGTCAGGACCGTACAAAGTGGCGATCGATACTCTACCTTCCCCAATAGTCCAAAATCCTAGGACCACAAGACGTCACTTTTTTTTTCTCACGGATGAAAAATTCCTTATTGAATTGGCCTAGACCTCGATTATACAACCTACCCTTTTTTATTTTAAATTGATAAAAGACATCAAACTAAACAACTTTGCCTATGGAATGTTTATCTTAAAAATTCTAAAATATTGTAATTTTCAAAATAATTAATAATTAAAGTGAGGTTATGTTACTATTTTGAGAGCTTTAAAGGCTGTCTTCTGAGCTAACCTGACCGTCAGCACGTACGATACGTTGTGCTGACGTGCGTATGGAATGGTAAGGTTTGTTCTGAGCACAGCTAAAGCTACAAAGTCTGTAAAGCAATATGGCCGAGGCGGAAAGTGTCTGGGAGTATTGACAACTTATTTTAATTTACGTGAGGTTAATAACGTTTTTATGTACCTTGATCACCTGATACCTGGAAATTGGCCGTCTGGGCAAACAAGCAGGTAGGCATGTGATCATGGTACATACCTAATATTTAATCTATACATACTAACTCCTAGACCTCGTTTTAAAACATACCCTTTAAACCTTATATATCATATTACCCTTTAAAACATACCGTTAAATCAATTAAAGGCATCAAACTAAACAACTTTGCCTATGGAATGCTTATCTAGAATATTGTGATTTTCAAATTAATTCATACATAAAAAGTAACGCTGCCTAGGTCAAACTGAGAAAGTACAGTAAGGTTATTAGCCTCACCTGAATAAAAAAAACATCTTGTGATTTGACCATGGAAGTACTATTTAAACAGGAATGCGCACTGCACACTAAAGTGTCCTGAATAAGGATGGCTAACTGGATCGCTGTGTCTCGTTTTAAGTAGGGTGACCATCTGTTGGTGTTTAAAAAGGAGTTCCTCTAAAGGTTACCAAAACACTTACATTTACATATTCTTAATTAGTAGATTATAAAAGAAGGGGTAGGCAGTACTTAGAGAGTTAAAATTTCCTCAGCCACTTTTTGAAGTTGAGTAAAGAAAAAAATGTAAGTAAATGATGGTGGTATTAATAGATAAAAAGTGTCGTACTTAGATCAAACTGAGAAAGTATAGTGAGGTTCTTAGCCTGAGCTAAAATAAAAATAAACATCTTGTGATTTGAACATGACCAGATGTTTTATTTTTTATTTTAGCGTAGACTAAGGGCCAGTTTTTTGATCCGTGGTTAACTCAACAATTTGTTAAATATCGTAACTATTAGTTAGATATCAGCCAAATGCATTTTTTGACCCGTGATTAGAGTAACTAATGGTCAAATATCGAACCAAAATGGATTTACGATTTAACTACTGGTTAGTCATTTAACTATAGTCAATGTAACAAATGGTTATATTTTTAACTCCGGATCAAAAAACTGGCCCTAAGAAACTCACCATACTTTCCCAGTTTGATTTAGGCAGTAACACTTTTTATTTATTAATTATTTTCAAAATTACAATACTATAGATAAGCATTCCATAGGCAAAGTTGTTTAGTTTTATGCCCTTAATCGATTTAAAGCAAAAAGGGTTTGTTTTAAAAGCGAGGTCTAGGCCAATTGAGCTAGTGTCAATGGCTTCCAGGGCCATATAAAGGAGAAAGAAACCCCTACCGGCGGGGTTCGAACCCGCGACCTCGGGTATATGCCCTCGTCGCGTCGCTCTGCCAATTGAGCTACCGTGTCAATGGCTTCCTGTGCGAAATTCTTCTATCCTTTGTTTGATTTACACTTTTTAAGTAGTGTTTGCGTTCCCTATCTCCGAATTTCTTACAAATCTAGGCCAATTCTCGCTCGGTAGATAACTTTCGATAATTATCATTTTTGTGATATTTTTTTATCGATATTTGACTTGAGATATTCTCACTTCATCCATTCGATATCTTTTTGTTGAAATCCCTTCGATATGAAGAAATATACGATGGATAATATCGAGTGGTCAATTGCTTGAAATTTTGTGTGCTAGTATTCATTTTATTTTATCTATCCTCTTGTTTTTTATTTACATTTTCTTGTTTTCTTTATCTTTGTGTACCTTTTATTCTATTAATAACGGAGCTGAGTTGTATTTCATCTAAACTTTTGTTTATCGAACACCTCTAAAATTTGTATGTGTATGGAGGTCATGTAGTTACTCAATGTTCAATTTTAAAAGTTGAATACGTGTTTTAAGATGTTATTTAAATTTTTAAACTTGTCTTCTTGCAGAATTCGAGAAACCTTGACTTTGGGGATAAAATAATCACCAACTGCGATTTGGGGCAATCTACGATGTATTCCTAAAATAATAATATACTGAACTACCGTTTATACAAGGGTGTCACATTATTAAATGGTATGGTATATAGTAGACCAAAAGAAAAATTTTGCAAACCAATTTCGGTTATAAATGTGAATTTAAGTGATAAAACGTATTAAACTTATGTAAATTGTTAAAATAGAAACACGTATTAAACATGTATTCAACATTTTATACACAATTTGAAATACACTTTGACAAGTCTCAGCTCAATTATTTTGATTTCAATAACAAAATAAACAAATCCAGTAAATGTAAATAAAAAATCGTCCAAGTGCGAGTCCGACTCACGCACTCATCTATCCCGGCTAATATCGCGGTAGCAGACGTGTACCAACCTTTATTATGTTGGCATACATGGTAAGGTCGAGCCCTTCAGTGGGACATTTATGGGATGTGAGGATGCTAACCAGCACAAGGCCAGCGTTAAGGACTTTAACAAAATCATCCGATTCGTAGGCATACAAGTCTTATGTATACTGGATAGGTAAGGTATCCTCAAAAATAATAAAAGATTGTTTTAATTTGTAATAAATTTATTTTAAAGAAAAATATCTTATTTAGGTACGACTGTTATTATAATGGCAGTTAGCATTTCGGTACAAGTAATATCAACAAATGGCAGTGTTAGCTATGCCACCATGAAAGCCCAAAGAATTTGAACACAGTAAAACGGTATTTGAATAACGGTTTTTTTTAAATTCAATTGCTATTTTTTATGATTTATTTTGCGAAGGGAAATATTAAGGAATAAATACATGCATATAGCTGTTTTGACCTTAATCATATTAATCGGTTACAAGTTATTAAGTTATTCAAGAAATTAACTTCATAGAATTCGCTTCGATAGAACAAGGTATATTTATTTGGTTGTGACAAATCATAAACATGTGTTTAATAATAATATATATATATAATAATAAAAAGCACTATTAAAATAGAACTGAAACTTTTTTAAAGTTAAAATAAAATTTAAGAAAGATAGTATATCCATAATCATTATCAGAGCCAATAGACGGTATGTTTTGCAAACTAAATAATAGTATCCTAAACTCTGCAAATCCTTGCTATAATTGCCAGAAAAAATACATCCCACTTGGGGGCTCAATAATGTCGGGGGTGTTGGCATTTCTCAGATGATAAGTATTTGCAAAACATCTGTAGGAAAATCTTAAAAATTAACTACCTATCGTTATTTTATCTTTTCATTTACAACGGAAAGATTGACTAGTTGCGATGAAAAAGAATCTAATCATTTATTTTTACATTTCATTTTGGTATAAAGCATTACAGGTTTTAAATAAAGAGTGTCACTTGTAATGAGTCTATGTTTCAGCATACTGGCAATCACTTACAAAACTAAAGTTGTACAACAGCATTAAATACATATATTTGCTTTGGCGGTGAATTCACAGATTGGTTTAACCCTTTCACTTACATTGTTAGCTACAAATATAGTTAAATTATATAATATCCTTAAAAGTATCGTCTTTGTACACTACGTGTTCCTCATACAAACAATGCACCTGGAAACGCGTTCTTCTAATCGGCCTAGTTTGTAGGTGTCGCGTTCTGGTTTGGCGAACTGCTGGTCGTCTTCGATCGTCGTCAACCAGAAACTGAGTTCGTTGGGGAAGTAATGGCAGGTACCTCCTTCGCCGTTGCACTCGATGAACGGCGATGCTCTAAAGTCAAGTAAGCAAGACCCAGGACTTTCTAAAGCTTGACCACCTCCTTGCCCACCGGCACCAGTATGCTGTGAATTAAGCATAGTATAAATATTATTTAACGTTGAAATATAAGTATTTTAGATGCTTACCAAATTTAGAAAACTAAATCATTATCGCCATCAGATCATGAATTATACTACTCTGTGTAAAAAGTATCGGGAATATGTCAATAAAAGGACCCGCGTAAAAGAGGTCGTTCAAATTTTTTTACTGCATGTTGGTAGCACTGTACTGATTTAGCGCGCAAAATTTGAGCGGGATCTGTCATTTAATTTGTTTTAAACTACATTTTTGGTTGGTCATAGTTTTGAGTCCTCGCCTCGGCGATTTTTACAATGGAAAATATTGTTGAACAAAGAGTGTGCCTTAAATTTTGTGTTTCGAATGATATTTCATGTGGTGAATCACTAAAAATGTTGCGAAATACCTACGGCGAATCGTGTATATCAAAAACAAGGGCTTATGAATGGTATAAGGCTTTTAAAGAAAGAAGTAGTAGTAGACTTGCCTCGTTCTGGTAGACCTTCAACCGCTACGACCAAAGAAAACATCGACAGAATCAAGAAGCTAGTGCTCGAAAATCGACGTATGAGTCTGAGAGAGTTGGCTTGTGAGGTGAACATATCTTTTAAGTCCGTCCACAACATTCTCATCGACTAGTTCCAAAAGAGCTCAATTTTGTTCAAAAAGCGCAGCGAAAGCATGTCACTGAAGACATGGTTTCCCGAGCTTCTACGGATCCGACCTTTATGAAACGTATAATAACTGGCGACAAGACATGGGTTTATGAGTTCGACATGCAAACAAGCCAACAGTCTTCAGAATGGCGTCTCGAAAACGAGCCGAAACCCAAATAACCGCGGCAAAGTCGCTCCAAAATCAAGGTGATGCTGACAGTGTTTTTTGACTACCGTGGTGTGGTTCACTCCGAATTCCTTCCAGAGGGAGAAACAGTGAATAAAGAATATTATTTAGGCGTCATGAAGCGTTTGCGTGAGAGTATCCGCCGAAAACGTCCAGATTTGTGGCAAAACAACTCATGGATGCTGCACCATGATAATGCACCATCACACACAGCCATTATAGTGAAAGAGTTTTAGCGAAAAATTCAACAGAAGTTCTCGACCAAGCACCGCATTCACCTGATATGGCTCCGTCTGACTTTTTTTTATTTCCCAAGTTAAAATTACCACTTCGAGGAAAACGTTTTGAGTCGATAGAAGCCATAAAAGAAAATTCGCTGAATGAGCTAAAGGCCATACCGCAAATAGCCTATGAAAAATGTATGGAAGACTGGGTGAAGCGGTGGAGATGTTGTATTGCAAGCGATGGGGCCTACTTTGAAGGCGATAAAATAAATTTAGATGAATAATTTGTATTTTTTGTTTTATTGACAAATTCCCGATACTTAGTACACAGAATGTATATATTATATTCGTTAGTTACATACGTTACGTACTTAGTTAAATTTCGACAAACTTGTTCCATATTATTTAAACGTAGACTCATTTAAAAGCCATCAGATCATGAATTCCTCACAGTCCATATACGTCCCCACCAAGGGGCTCGAGCCTACCCTGTATAGGGTGATTTGGCCTCGGTCCACCACGCTGGCCAAGTCCGGGTTGTGCCCTCCGAAGCCCGGAATCATCTTAATTTTCGGATAATCAGGTTATTCAAGCCTGCAATATCCTTCCAGACTGGGTTAAACCTTACAAATTAATAATTTGTGAGTTTATCCCCCCGGGGATCGAACCCGAGACCTCCGTACTTGAAGCCAAGCACTTAACCGCGCGACCACGGTACTTTATTTAAACGTGGACTTATTTAAAAGTTTCATTGGTTAATCACACTCAGTATTTGCTATTGAAGGCTGACAAATACGCAATTTATTATGAATTTCTGGATCATATCACAGTTTCTTCTGATACACATATAATGAAAATTCCACTTACCATCACAAAACTGAATCCAATCCACAGATCCGTCCATCCGTTGGGGCAACTGGGGTACACTAAGGTTTGACTATGAATTGCAATGACATTGGCTGGAACTTCACATACAACACATCTAGAAATGTACTGAGTTATTTTGTTGTCTTCGATTGGCATCATAGGAATTGGTTGACCAGTTGACAACCAGTAACTTCTGTCATTTCTACTAGCATAGTGGCATACCTCATTGATGTCACAGAATAGGAAAGGCATTGTACTAAACTTCCTTACACAGGAACCTGCGTGTCCTAGATCTTGACTGTGGGCCCTTTCATTTCCATCTACATAGAGGAGCGAGTAACCCTCCCATAATTTAGTTCCGGTGGCACATTCTGGTACAAGAGCTGTTTGACTATGTTGAACGAGCAGCATTCCAGTTTGGTATTCACTAGTTGTGCAAGAGGCTCCCGGCGGCCCCATAGGCCCAGTAGCTCCAGCTAAACCTGCTTCTCCGCGGTCACCACGTAAACCTTGGGCTCCAGGAGGACCTGGCACTCCAGGTGGACCAACGGGACCTTGTGGCCCACGATCTCCTTTCTGCCCTGGACTTCCATCTAAACCAGGCGATCCTGGTGCACCATCTCTGCCTGGGAATCCTAGTGGTCCAGGAAGCCCTGGTAAACCAGGTTCTCCTTTGGGTCCAATTACAACAGTTGCCGGTTCACCTTTATCTCCCTTGATACCCGGATATCCTTCTAAACCTAATCGGCCCTGGTATCCTTTATCACCCTTCAGACCTTGTAGACCCATGAGTCCTGGAGTACCATCCAAGCCAGGATAACCTCTGTCTCCTTTGTCACCCTTCTGACCAGTCATACCAGGTAGACCCGGACGACCTGAATCTCCTTTTTGACCAGGCAAGCCATATCCGGGTGGTCCAGTATCTCCTTTCAAACCTGGGCGACCCATTGGGCCTGTGGGTCCAGGCAAACCGGGAGAACCATCGATACCTGGAGGTCCTTCTATGCCTTCAAGACCTTGATCTCCTTTTTCACCTCTTGGTCCAACCTGACCGGGTATACCTGGTTGTCCAATTGTTCCTGGTAATCCTGTTAATCCTATGTCACCTTTCTGCCCTGGCGCTCCGGGCGCACCCACATGACCATGTTTTCCTGGCATGCCAGGTAAACCTTTTTCACCTTTGATTGTTAAACCTGGTTGACCTGGTGATCCTTCTACGCCTCTATCACCTGGAAAATAATAAAAAAAGACGGTAAGTTATGGAAATCTATTATCATTGTAAATTATATTCTAATACTATGGGGTAGTGTTGACATGAAATAATACTCGTACCTAAACTAATAATATTTTTTACCATCATTGACTATTCAATATTCTTTTGACCCTTTCCAATAGTAATCGAATAGACTAGTTGTTACGAAGTCGAATACTAAAATAATATGTTTTAGTGAGCATTCCTATGAGCGATAGGTGCGATAATAATCGCAGGATCACGAAACCAGTAGACAAATAATATCAAAGAACAATATTTCAAAAGGATAAGAAAACAAAAGGACAAGAAAACCAAAGAAACGCCAAAAATTATTAAGTTTTTAGAGCAAAACATAAAAAAAGATAAGAAATTAAACATAAGAAACAACAAGAAACAAACATAAGAAAATTTCCAAAGTTCTGAAATATACATATAAGTAAATCATATGTTGCAGAATACAGTTCTTTAAAATATTTGTATGTAATACCTTAATATGAATTAGCTATATGATTCAATAAATACTATTTTATTTCAAATGAAAATTAATTTATCGGTCATAGCACACAGATCAAGTTAGCCGAAGAAAGAGTTAAGAGTCCGATTTAAAACCTTTGGCTAAGTTTGAAAGATGTGATTTACTTTAAATAAGTTTATCCCAAAGAAATAAAGTCTTACTGTATTTCATATTATGTTTATAATATTCAAAAAGTTAGTTACCTTTTTCTCCTCTGAGACCCATTTGTCCGAATTCTCCTTTCTCACCAGTAAAACCAAGGTCACCTTTCTCTCCTCTAAGACCCACTTCACCTTGTAGTCCACGTTCACCTTTAGAGCCCTTTTGACCTTGAAGACCTGGTAGTCCAACATCACCTTTGTCTCCTTTAACGTTTATGGAAGGTCCAGGTAAACCGCGATCACCTTTCATTCCAGGATAACCAACTGGACCTGCGGGACCAGTAGGTCCTAACGGTCCTACTTCACCCTTTTCTCCATCGTATCCGTCTTTGCCTCTAAAACCTTGATCTCCTTTGTCTCCTTTTTGCCCTGTGTACCCTGGTTCTCCTATTGCACCAGGTGGTCCAGGCTTTCCATCTAAACCAGGAGTTCCGGATAATCCAGGTTCACCAGGTATTCCTCTTGCACCTTTAAGTCCTCTAGGGCCAATCAATCCTCGTTCTCCCTGAGGCCCAGGTTGACCGGGGAGGCCATCTAATCCCGGCATACCAACATCACCTTTCTGACCTCTAGGTCCAGGTAATGAAACACCAGGTTTACCAGCGTTTCCTTTATCACCCTTTTCTCCGTCGATGCCTGGAATTCCATCTAGACCTCTTAATCCTAATAGCCCAGGTTCACCCTTTTGACCCTTTTCTGAAGCAAATCCAGGTTCTCCTTTAGGACCAGGTAAACCAAAATCACCTCTATCACCCTTTTCACCTGTGAACCCTGGTTGGCCCTGTGGCCCTGGAAGCCCTGGAAATCCTGTGTCACCTTTGAGACCTGGTTCTCCTCTTGGTCCCGCAATACCATCAATTCCTGAGAAACCTTGAGGACCTGGATATCCGACATCTCCTTTGTCTCCTTTCTTACCAGGCTCACCATTAATACCTGGAATACCAGGTGCACCTGCTCTTCCTCGCTGTCCTGGGAATCCTTTGGGTCCATTTGGTCCAGGTATTCCTGGTTCTCCTTTGGAACCCGGCAATCCAATAACACCAGGTTTTCCAGGTATACCTGGATATCCTTGTTGACCTCTAGGACCATCTCTACCTGGTAGACCAGGTTTACCAGAAACTCCTGGAGGACCAACGGGGCCAGGTTCTCCTTTTAGTCCTGGGAATCCTACAGGGCCAGGTAGGCCAGCTAAACCTTGGTCACCTTTCTCACCGGGCAAGCCTGGCGCACCAGGAGGACCATCTTTACCACTTATACCGGTAGCTCCTCGTAAACCATGTTCGCCTTTTTGACCAGGTGGTCCAATGGGGCCGGGAGGTCCTGGCATGGAAGGACCTATTTCACCCTTGTCTCCTTTCATTCCAGGAGTACCAGGCACACCAACTCTTCCTTTTTCACCGGGTGCCCCAAATGGTCCTACATCACCCATCTCTCCCTTATCTCCTCTTGGACCCGGTAATCCCCTAGGTCCAGTTAATCCTGGCCTTCCTGGAATACCTCTAATTCCTTTTTCTCCAGCATATCCTATCGGTCCTTGATCTCCTTTAGGACCAGGTTCTCCTGGTGGACCCTGTGGTCCTGGCAATCCAGGTTCACCAGTGTCTCCTTTGGTCAATTCTTCTAAATTAGCGGGACATTGACCTGCTTCTCCTTTTCTTCCTGTCAGACCAGGGAAACCTTTGTCTCCTTTAAAACCTGGTGTCCCAGGTTGACCTTTCTCTCCTTTAATAGTTCGGCCATTTATACCAGGCAATCCTGGAGAACCATCTTCACCACGTGAACCATCTAAACCTGGGAAGCCTCTTTCTCCTTTGTCACCTTTAACACCTGACAATCCAACTTGACCGACATTTCCTTTGACACCTTTGCTTCCTTTGTCACCTTTAAGGCCTGGCAATCCAGGAGGACCCGCCTCTCCCTTTTGTCCTGGTAAACCTTTTATTAAATTACTTGGTATCATAGCTGGACTTCCTGCAGGTCCTCTAGGACCTTGCGGGCCGGGGTCACCACGTTCACCCTGTTAAAAAATATAAAGTAAAGAGAATGCAAAATATATAACCAAGAAAATGTCACAACATATTAAAAGTATACTTACAGGAGGACCTGACGGTCCAACTATACTAATACTCGCTCCGGATTCTCCTCGTGGCCCTTGGGGTCCAGAAGGACCAATATCACCTTTCTCTCCAGGCAATCCATCGAGACCACGATCACCTTTAGCTCCTGGTCCCCCAGGTGAACACTCATTGCATCGACCTCCAATGTCTCCTTTCGATCCCGGATTACCCGGTAAGCCGTTGAAACCTGGACTTCCTTTGTCTCCCTTTTCTCCAGGAGGCCCCATTTCTCCAGGAATACCAGGTGTTCCTAATGTCGAGTTTCCGGGTACACCTCGTAATCCTCTATAACCACGTTCTCCTTTCTCACCGGGTTGGCCTGGGTATCCTGGTTGACCACTTGGCCCTGGTGCTCCCTGAACAAAATGTTTTTTTTATTAATATTTCTTTCATTATTTGCATTATGTTTTTTTGCAGTTACATTATTTAGAATTCTAGGAATAGTGGTTTAATCATTATATTATACTCGTAATATGAAGGTGTTCAATGTTTATGCAATAATTACGCAATGTAGAGTTGCGAATAGGATTGGCTAGTTATGTTAACCATTATGAATTGGATGAGTTTCAAGTTTACAGAACCTACTAATCAGTTAAGTTACCAATGGATATTATCATGTCTTTAGGTTAATTTAAGTATACGTTTAATATCGCACTCATAAATCAAAACTCGAGAATATTACAAAAATCAACTTATTAACAATTTTAATAATAGAAGGAACTGAAAAAAAACATCTTACAGGTATAGTTATTCCGTCTTCTCCCTTTGGTCCTCGCAAACCTGGCGCTCCAACTGGTCCATCATAACCCTGTGGCCCAGGACTGCCGGGAAGTCCATGTCTTCCTATCTCTCCCTTTTCACCTTTAGCTCCAGCGGCACCTTCTCTTCCAGGTGTTCCAGGTTCACCTTGTCCTCCCTGAAGTCCTCTAGGACCAGCTATGCCTTTTTCACCACTTTCACCATCTGTTCCTCTTGGTCCTGGTGATCCAGGATAACCTCGGGGTCCCGGAGGACCTGGGGGGCCTTGCGTTCCTGTGCGGCCACCAGGTGTACCCGGAACTCCCTTCAATCCTCTTGGGCCGGGTAAACCATCTCTACCTGGTTCACCTTTCTTACCGGGTTTACCTGGAAGTCCACCGATTCCATCAACACCTCGGTCACCTTTCTGGCCTCTTGGTCCAGGGGTTCCAATTATGCCTTCTCGACCCTGTAATAAATAATATAGATATCAATGATTTTTGTTTCAAAATGACATTTCAATAGAAAATTATAAAAACATAGTAAAAAAATCTAGAAAATAAATATACATACATACATATACTCACGGCTATAAATCCCTTAAAGGGGTAGCCAGAGCTTTGGAATGAGAAATTCCTCAGCCACTTTTGGAAGTTGTTGTTGAAAAGATGGTAATAATAAATGTTTTTGGTGACGAGTCTTCAACCACATCACTCAAAAATCACTTAAAAAGCCCCTATACCCTTAGTCGCCTCTTACTATCACCCACGCGTAGAAATGGGGTAGTGTTATTCTAAGCCGACACTACACAGCAAATAAATAAAATTAAAATAAATATAAAATGGGTATTTCACTAATTAGTTACGAGACTCACTCTTTCTCCAGGATTTCCACGGATTCCTTTTTCGCCTTTCATTCCTGATAATCCTGCTAGTCCAGGTTCACCTTCTGGGCCAGTGTCACCTCTATCACCCATCCGTCCTGGCTCTCCTTTATCTCCTTTTGGACCCATATCTCCTCGAATACCTTTGATAGCCCCTTTATTTCCAATTGATGGTAATGATATTTGGGGGCAACTCAATCCTTTGTCACCTTTGTCACCACGATCACCTTTATCACCTGCTATTGATTGACCAGGTTGTCCTCTGGCCCCTTTATCACCTTTGTAGCCTTGAGGTCCCTATAAAAGTTAATTGAAATAATTATCATTTAAACTTTGGATTTGTTCAAAATAAAATTAATAAAAAGTTAATTATTACATCGCTCTTTTCAGTTATGATAGTCATGGAGTTTTCATCTTTTCGGTATATTTTACTTAGGGCCGGTTTTTTGATCCGTAGTTAAAAATATAACCATTTGTTACATTGACTATAGTTAAATGACTAACCAGTAGTTAAATCGTAAATCCATTTTTGATATCTTTTTTAACTATAGTCAAACTTAACAATTGGTCAATTTGTTGCCTGTGCAATGAACAATGACCAGTGATGTATAAGATAGCATATACAAAGTATCTGAAATGCAAGATGATAAATCAAGGGATTTATAGCCGTGAGTATATGTATGTATGTATGTAACTGAGAGTGTGCGTTTTAGGATCATTCCCAATTTCAGTAACAATGCAGAGTACTGCTTCCTTCGATAGGCGGTAACGATGACAAAAATCTACATCATCCCAGGTTTCTAACGGCGGATGGCGTGGCCTAAATATTTTTAACCTTCTCATCAACACACATTGTAATATAATATCATTGTCTTCTTCTTCTGACGAACTTTCGACATCAAAGTATCTACAGATCCACAAACTTTTCTTGGCCGACGGCCACTACTGGTACTACTGTCGCCGTTTTGAAATTTCAGCCTGTCATTGTCTGTTAACTCTCAACTAAATAAAATGTAGGCGATAGGCCTGCCCCCTATCACGTGAGTACACTGTCTAAGCAAAACGTGGGTACCTTCTCTGGAAACTAGATGGCGCTTGCCATGTGAGTTCAGGAGTATTGGTACCTCTGCCAACCCCTTCGGGGATAAAACGGCGTGAACGTTTATGTTTATGTTATGTTATGTTATGTAAATAAAATGTATAGGGTGACCTACGTATATAAAATTAGTCTGTATGATTTAAAATTATTCCTCTTATAATGGTTACTTTATTTACTGGCAATACTAATATCGATGTCAGCGACGCCTTTACCGGCCAAGAAAAGTTTGTGGATCTGTAACTATGTTCAAATTCATCTCAAATGCCTGACAAACAGCTGCTATTATACAAATAACCAGCGGCCATCTTGTTTAACCCTCCAATCTTGAGTAGTTAACTTTTTTAACTAATGGTTCGATATTTGACCATTAGTTACTCTAACCACGGGTCAAAAAATGTATTTTGCTGACATTTAACTAATAGGTACGATATTTAACAAATTGTTGAGTTAACCACGGATCAAAAAACTGGCCCTTAACATTGTCGTTCAAAATGACTGACTGTGACAAGTGTGAATGTATAATATTTTTATAACATAAGTAAGTATTTTACAGTTTATTAAATCAAGGATTCATTGTATTGTTCAAAATAACAATATAGAAGATGATAACTGAAAAGTTTTCGAAACGTCGGGCTTTAAAAACAATGTAATAACACGCGATTAAAATATCCGAAAATCAATAGTTGTTTTAATTATAATATAGAAGATTTTCAAAGAGGAGTACTTAAGTTATTTTATTTCAAACTACTTCTATAAGTACTTACCACTGGCCCTTGAATGCCTTTTGGTCCTGGGGCTCCCAGTGGACCTGGAGGTCCAACAGGTCCTGGTGCTCCTGGGTTGCCATCATAACCAGACTCTCCTTTTTGTCCTTTAGGGTAGTAACCTATATGAGCGGCTTCACCTTTGTCTCCTTTGTCACCCTTTAATCCAGGGATTCCTCGCGGTCCTTGCATTCCCCTCGGACCAACTGCACCGGGTTCTCCCTAAAAAAATAGTTATGTAAATGAATTTAAATAATATGAAATTTTAATTTAATTTTGAAAGAACTATTTTGAGGGACTCTTTGAAAAGAGGATACATCCATTTCTTCGCCAATCGGCAGTAATGTTGATTGGAACGACGTTATGGGTGACTTTAGTGACTGTGAGATCAGTATGGAAGAAATAATGAAAGCAATGAAAAGTATGAAACTAGGGAAAGCGGCAGGGTATGACAGGATAAACACTGAAATGCTGAGGGCTGGTAAAGGGGTTGTGGCTTCCTGGTTGTACTTCCTTTTCCAAAAATGCTGGTCGAGTGGCAAAGTACCACAAGACTGGTGCAAAGCGGTAATTGTGCCTTTATATAAAGGAAAGGGGTCACACCAGGAGGCTAGAAACTACCGTGGAATTAGCCTACTCAGCATTGTCGGTAAATTGTATGCAAAGGTTTTGATTGAAAGAGTGATGAATGAAACGGATGATAAAATTTGGGATGTGCAAGCAGGATTTAGAAAGGGAATGGGATGTATGGACCAAATCTTCTCTTTAAGGAGCATCACCGAAAAGTTCTTAGCTAAGAACCGAAAGGTGTATTGCTCCTTCATTGATTTAGAGAAGGCGTATGATAGGGTGGTAAGAAAGTGTTTATGGGAGGTGTTATCCAAGTTCGGTTTGGGGAGTCAACTTATACGTGCACTGGTATCACTCTATGAGGATTCCAGTGCATGTGTGAGAGTAAACGGGGAAAATACTGACTGGTTCGAGATCTCTCGGGGTGTCCGACAGGGTTGTGTAGCTTCCCCGTGGCTCTTCAATTTGTTCATGGATGACTGTTTAACAGAGTTGCGTGAAAGTGATTATGGATTGAGAATGGGTGGATTCATCATTAAATGCCTCTTATATGCCGACGATCAAGTGCTACTTGCATCATCGGTGGAAGAGCTGCAAGAGATGATGAATATTGCATGTGCGTCTTTTGAAAAAAAGGGAATGAGGGTGAATGTGGATAAAACAAAAACTATGGTTTTTGAGAGAGAGGTGAATATGACCGAATGCGTGATTGAGATTAATGGTAAGAAAGTGGAACAAGTGAAAGAGTTTGTATATTTGGCAAGTTCGTTTACTAGGGATGGAAAGTGTGATGAAGATATCGAGAGAAGAGTGAAAAAGGGTAATGCGGTAAATGGAGCACTGGATAGTCTAATGTCAAGTCAGTCGGTGTCTGAAAAGGCCCGAATGGCTGTGCATGATGCTGTCCTTGTTCATACGCTTATGTATGGCAGTGAATGTTGGGTGTGGCAGAAGAAGCATGAGAGTAGAGTGAATGCAGTAGAAATGAGATCCCTCAGAAAAGTGTGTAATGTAAGGTTATGTGATCGTGTGAGGAATGATGTGATTCGTGAAAGGTGTGGTGTAAAAGATGATATTGTAAGAAAGATAGAAAAAGGAATGTTGAGATGGTTTGGGCACATAGAGAGGATGGATGACAGTAAATTGGTGAAAGAGATATATAGAGCCAATGTGGAAGGTAATGTTAGTAGAGGACGACCTCGGAGGACACATTTGGATCAAATAGAAAATGTGCTCAAAAAGGCAGGTGTCCGCAGTATGAAGAATAAAAGAGCATGTATGAAAAGATTGATGGATGTAAACGAAGCCAGAGAGGTTTGCCAGGATCGTACAAGGTGGCGATCGATAGTCTCTGCCTACCCCAATGGGAACTAACGGCGTGAGAATATGTATGTATGTATGTATGTATGAAATTGGCGATTCGCGTAGGCCTACTTCAGAATACTTCGCCTTATCAAATAATATTTGTTAGAGAAATAAGGCAAAATTAAGCTTCGTTAACTACACTGCAATACCGATTAACGTTAACAACGTGAATGCTTGTTGTAACAACTTACATTTCAAATATTTAATGTAAATTGAATTTCATGTCATCCAATTCATCATTCTATATTTTTATTGGATAATAGTTAGGCAAGCAGTTTGATCAATATTGAGATAACTCGGGACTAGTTGGTAATTTAAAATAAGTAATTATTTGGATATTACCATAAACAAAAAACCAGAAACTATAACGTCAACAAATAACTTGCATTAATAGAAAAAACTTACATCTGTTCCGTTGCAGCCATCACGCCCTCGAATACCAGTTGGCCCAGCTTCACCTTGAGGCCCAGGTGGACCTGATAATCCTGGAAAACCAGGTTCTCCTTGCTTTCCTCTATCACCTTTTGGACCTCTAGGACCTGGAAATCCCATTTGACCCTTCTGCCCTTTAGGACCATGAGGTCCCTCTGGACCCGGATGCCCCGGAGAACCTTTCAGACCAGTTCCTCCTGGTGGACCAGGAAAACCCTAAAAACATCGAGTTATTAAAACAAACCACAATACAAACAAAAATTTATTCACAATTTAAGCGTCAGAAAATAATGAACGTAAATACAATTTTACAAAATTGACCTCAATACCCAAACAGAGATGCAGATATGTATTTTCTGCAGAGGCACTTATATAAACGTGTTCAATACATATACGATATATTGTTTAAAATTAGGATAAACGTAGTCATATGACATACACTATGACTCCTGAAAAGTCGTACAACTGCCTTGCACAAAATATCATTTTATATTTAAATTTCTTGTAAAAATACACATGAATGAAGTGCCGAACAGGGAATCATTGTTTGCCGTGATAAAGGGTAATGAAAACAAAGTAAGGATATTAAAAAATAACAAAAAAAAATACTCACTCGATTACCCTTCTCAGCGAAGCACTTCGGCACGCAGCAACCGGGTGCCGTGCAATTTCTATCAAAAGAAGTGGTGCGTTGTCTCGTCACTGGGTCGTACACGGCGAAATTCAGTCCCGGTCGAGAAGGCCCTTGTGGTGTTGGAGAAACGTACGAGGTACCTTGCCCCTGGTTGTAGGAACCTTGGTCTGGGTTGTAAGAACCCTGTTCTTGGTTGTAAGATCCCTGTTCTTGGTTGTAAGAACCTTGGTCCGGGTTATAAGAACCCTGTTCCTGATCGTAGGAACCCTGTCCCTGGTTGTAGGAACCCTGTCCCTGGTTGTAGGAATCCTGGTCTTCATTATATGAGCCCTGCTCGGGATAAGCTTGCCCACGAGGTGGGTATGCTGAAGCCGGTGGGGGAAATCTCGGTATGTTTTGTCGATTTGAAAGACCGTAAGTATTGATAACGTGATCGTCTTGGTCATAAAACTTTTGAAACGGGTCTTGATTATCACTTATCCAATCATTTTGATCATTTTGCTGCAACAAAGAATTATTTAATTAATATTATTAACTATTACATTACTTCAGCATTAGCTGTGTAGTCTTGGCTTATAATTACTCTACCCCATTTTTTGCGCTACTAAGGATATTAGGACTTTCAAGTGATTATTGGGCGATCTGGTCGGAGACCCATTACCAACAACCTTTATTTTGCAATATTTTCGCCACTCATCTACCAAACGTGGCTAATTGTGCTTCTTATTCCGTAGCTCTGGCTACCCCATCCCCATGTATTAGCGTTTAATATTTTTTATGTAAAATAATATATGACGCGACGTGACAAAGTGCGCTTTTAAGTTGACATTAGCTCATTTTTATCTAAAGGTGATTTTTGTATACAGAGAAGGTCAGTAGTGATAAAAAAGCGGGTCATAAATTATTATTTTAGAATCTGTCACATTGTACTTGTGTTTTACAGCAATACAATAAAACCACAACATTATCGGCCTTCTTAGGAGCGCTTTCAGTTATTATGACCCAATTCCCTAATGATATCACTCTAAGTACTATGTCCTTTTAACAAGTTCGGTCGGTGCGATACGAGTATAACAATAGTATATTTTTACCCTGTAAGCCACCATACATGATGTAAGATACGACATAACATAACATAACATAAACGTTCACGCCGTTTATCCCCGAAGGGGTTGGCAGAGGTACCAATACTCCTGAACTCACATGGCAAGCGCCATCTAGTTTCCAGAGAAGGTACCCACGTTTTGCTTAGACAGTGTACTCACGTGATAGGGGGCAGGCCTATCGCCGTTTTTGTACGAATACACTGTCACATGACTAAGTACAACTCAGCCATGTGGGTTTCCTCACGATGTTTTCCCTCACCGTTAGCAACCATGATAAATTAACCACACATATGACTTAAGAAAAGACAAATTGGTGTAGGCCCGTCCCAGTATTGGAACTCACACCCTAATGTGAGCTAATGTAAGATACGAGTATACAAAAAATGACATGTAACGTGATTTTCTGAATATTTATTGTTTTATTTCCATTGCCAAAGAATCCATTTCTGATTCAATAAGGAATCAACTAACTGTAAGCACTAGAATTCTTGTAGTTGGCACTAGGCGCCAGATCATGTACTACGAATATACTCGACTCCGAACGTGTTTAGTTTTTTTTATCTATCTCTAAAAATTATTGCATTTTGAATGGAACTAAATACTGATACCTTTTCATGTATGTAATAAGCCAACCCAAGCAACGCCTACCCAGGTTAGTTTCTTATAATATAAACTGCATTACCTCGAATCACAGGGGGCTAATTTATAAATTTGGCATAAACTTAGAGGTTGAACTAGTATTAAAAAAATATTTTAATATCAAATCCAGTTTTGAAGGCTACTGCAGGGCTTAAATTTATTAGTCATAAAGTCTCATAACTTCGAAATCCACCATGCTATGTAGTGAAGTAAAGCATAAATAAAAAAAATATTTATCTCAATTTTATTCAAGTTTTAGGTTAGGTAGGTTAGGTTAAGGTATTAGAAAACATTTTAATCTTTATAAAAGTTGTATAAGTGTTTTTTTTATATCGCATATTTTTTTTGTTGTTTTTTAATCAAGCTTTTGTTTTCTGATACTATATTTTTCTGTTTTAATAAATCAATACTTTGTGTGTTTGTTGTTAGTTTTCGTAAATTTTATTCAACAAATAAATAACTTTCTTTTTTCTTTTAATATTTTCGACTGGATCTCATTGTAATTTTTCATTGCTTTTATTTATTAGCTTTACAATATTTATTCTATATTTTTTTCACTTAATCTATCATTTGCTAGATAAAAAAATTACCACTTTGGGAATTTTATCATTAAAGCTATCTGTTAACTTTCTGAAAATATGAATTGAGAAAAAATCTTGTCATTTTTAAAGAATTCTCTATAAACATCTTACACGTATGGGTTTGATACAAAAAATATATTTTCAGATTAATAATCGTGTAGGGCTCCCCCTGTTATAACTTTTCATCTTAATATGTTGTCCTAAAATCATGAAGTTATTCACATTATATGCCTACCTATCATTCGTTTCGGAGATAAATTGTCGTGACATACGGATTGACATATAGACAGACGGACAAACAAGGCTAATAATAAAGGATTTGTTTGTTGCGATTGCACTTTATCAAATATATATATATAACACTTTATTAAGATGGTTGGATGATCACATAACTTTAAATGGCTTATATTTACAAGGAAACTCTTATCATAGTAATCATCCATCCAAACGGAAAGAAAAATAAACTTCCCTATCTAAAACTATAGCTTATTCAGTACTGAAATTAGAACGTTATTCAGTACTGAAATTTCTCTTCGAGCAAACGCTCTTAGTTAATTTTCACGAAACAGTTATACTTATTATTTTTAGTTTTACGGATAATCTATACTTATAATAAATCTGTAGAGAGGTCAATTCTGTACATGAAATATATTTTCAAAATAACTATCAGGTGGTGATTAGGGATCGATACTGATGCCAAAAATGCAATCAGTAAAATTTTTGTCTGTCTGTCTGTCTGTCTGTCGGTTTGTATGTGCCTTATGGAAACAAAAACTACTTGACGGATTTTAACGAAACTTGGTACAATTATTTTTCATACTCCTGGGCAGGTTTTTGTATACTTTTCAGCAGAGTAGTAAAGGGGAATTTTGGGAAATTTTGGGAAAACGGGAGAAGTTACTCCATTTTTTAAGCTTCCGTCGCGTGTGCAGCCTAAATGGTTAAACTTACATAGAAATCATGTATGACGGAAATATTCTTCATAAAATTATCTAAAAAAAATCCTGATAGGTTTATGTCTATCTTTTACGGTTGACTCACAATAACACGTGTAATTCCTGATAGCTTAGCAGTTCGGAACATTCTGATTATATTTGTTTACTCTTACGTTTGTAAACCTCTCACTCATCTCTAATTTAAAAAAGATAACATTATTACCTATTCAACAAAAAAGAATCATAGAAATCGATAGAGAAACACCGAATACATACATACATATATATACTCACGCTATTAATTCCCATAGGGGTAGGCAGAGACTATCGATCGCCACTTCGTACGATCCTGACAAACCTCTCTAGCTTCGTTTACATCATCAATCTTTTCATACATGCTCTTTTATTCTTCATACTTCGGACGCCAGCCTTTTTGAGCACACTCTCAATTTGGTCCAAGTGTGTTCTCCGTGGTCGTCCTCTACTAACATTACCATCCACACTAGCTCTATAGATCCCTTTTACCAATTTTCTATCATCCATCCTCTCTATGTGCCCAAACCATCTCAAAATTCCTTTTTCTATCTTTCTTACAATATCATCTTTCACACCACACTTTTCACGAATAACACTATTTCTCACTCGGTCACACAATCTAACATTACAAAGTTTTCTGAGGGACCTCATCTCTACTGCATTCACTCTGCTCTCATGCTTCTTCTGCCACACCCAACATTCGCTTCCATACATAAGCGTAGGAACAAGAACAGCATCATGCACAGCCATTCGGGCCTTTTCAGACACCGATTGACTGATCATTAGGCTATTCATTGCTCCATTTACCGCATTACCCTTTTTCACTCTTCTTTCAATGTCTTCATCACATTTTCCATCCCTTGTAAACAAACTTCCCAGATATACAAACTCCTTCACCTGTTCCACATCCTTACCATCAATCGCAATCACGCATTCTGTCACATCTTCCTGTCTCTCAAAAACCATCGTTTTGGTCTTATCAACATTCACCCTCATTCCCTTTCTTACAAAAGACTCACATGCAATATTCATCATCTCTTGCAACTCTTCAGAAACACCGAAATTATACATAAAATAAGCCATTGCGCCCGTGACCAAAGATCTTTACTAGTTTACATATAACATACTAGATGGCGCCAGTAGTTGCATCCTACATCACGTAATGATTTATTTTTTAGATTTTTATATATACTTCATAGCGTTTTATTCCAAAATTTGCTATTAAACGGAAATACTGAACCGTTCATTAAAGCGCATTCAAAATCACCAAACTACACTGTTTAGGGAGTGCTATAAATTTAATAAATTGAAAACATTGCGCTGAATTCCAAAATGCTTGAGCAGTGACTGAAGAAAGAAACCTCAGATATTTAAAAAAACTACGCTACCCGTGCGAAGCTGGGACGATTCACTAGTATTCATAAATCAATAATCAGTATAAATGCTTATATGACGTGCTGTCATTTGCTAAGAATTTTAATAAAATATAATGTTGATCCAATAAAATTCAACATCAATTTCCAAATACATGGTTGGTTCATTAATTATTGGAAAATTAATGCAACCTGGCCTTTTCCCATAAGTGACGTACGAGGCGATTGAGTGATGTAAGGATGTAAGTGGTTTGATTTGATTGATTGAATCTAGGATTGATGGCAATCCAATAGCCACCATTCTTTATTTATCAGCTGTTTCTTCCCTTAGCTGCGACTTCTTTTTTGCGAGTTTTAGTGTCTTACTGCTACCCCTTTGTTGGCTCATAGATGTAAGCTAGGAAGGTGAACGCCTATATAATTTTGATTCATGGCTATAAACCGCATAGTTGGATAGTTCAAAGTAATTATTTTCGGTTGTTAAATGAATCCATTTTCCTCGCAATCGAACCAGTACTTGTCGACGAACCAAGATAAACTTTGTGCGCGCTGTTCTTCTACAACTACACTATTTTATGTGGGCCGTATCAACGTATTTTATTTATTGCAGATATCACTTCCAACTGACTCATTTAGTTGCTTTAATTATTTATATGTCAATCAGATATTTTTTGATACGTATAAATTAAAAAATAAACATATAATTTTGAATATATTTTAATTTAAAATGTAGCTTTAAAAATTTATACAGATTATTAAATTTATCTCTTCTCTTAGTCAATGCTGTTATTTTTTCAATTGAATTTTCTAATATTTTTTGAAGTGTCTTGAAAGTATATAATAGTAATATATATAATTGGCATAATAAAGTAAACGGCTTAGGCCAAATCCTGAATGATTTTTTTTATTTATTCATTAAAAACTCTGAAGAGCATATATTTTGCTATAATATATTAAATTAAATTATTTTTACAAAAATAATCACAAAGGCTAAATCATTGAAACACAAGACAAACCTTAAATATTAAACGAGTTTCTCACTATTGAATGTTTTGATATGAAAGGGATCAGAATTTCAAGTAGTTGGTTTAGTGCAGTTAGTGTAGAGCTAAAAAAGCAAATTCAGCAAACGATCGGATGTCGCGCGGCTCGGTAGCTTTTTTATAAGTTTCGATTCAAACAATCGACTGCGACGGAATCCTAATTTTTTCCGTCGCAATCTACATAAGGCCGCTAAGTTCTAAATCGGTTTGAATTATTTTTTACTTGTTTGATTTCTTATGTTAAAATCATTTAATTTTAAACAATCGTATTAAACAAAATTTTGTTTACTTACACTTTGTACTCCCAAAAACGGCGCTACTGCCACCACCACCCTACATAAAAAAGAACAATTATTATTTTTGTAACGAAAATAATTAAAAAAGATTATAAAATTATTAAGTATTTTTTTCTCATTGGAAAACTATTGAACACTGCACACCGAACACGAAAAAAAACTAGAAAGCTTCAGGAGCGTTGTTCAGGAAAGCTTCTCAACTTACCATAAAACGTGGACCGCCATGGCCCAAAGCGCGCAACGTGCGCTAGAATCCCGTGCGCACGCGCCGTTTCTGTCGGGCTACTAAGAAGCGAAGTAGGATCCCCCGCTGGTGCGACGCCCCGCACCCCCAGCGCGCAGAGGGAGCGGGCGGTGGCGGCGGCGGCGTCCCGGTTGCCGCGCGCCAGTAGTGCGCTAGTGCGGCGCTGCCATGTCAGCCCCGGCGCGTGTGCGCCTGCGAGCGCGGCATCTTCTCTTCGCATCCGCTCTCATCTTCTTGCAGCTCAACTCTGCTACTGCGGTGAGTTTCTGCTATATTCTATTTTAAAGATAAATTTTTCCGACACTGAAAATTTCAGACAAAGCGCTTAAGTCTAACTTGAAACGGAGATAACCCGAAACATAGACATAAGTATTAAAGTATACAACTGAATATTCAATTATCATTAAGTCCTTGTGGTACATACTTCATTTTTAAAGTGAATACAGTAAATATTAATCATGTAAACTTGTTATTAGTACGTAGAGCATAAAGTAACGCAACTTAAGAGAGCTTTTTCAGCGCATGTTTTCACACAAACGAAAGCAAAAGCTCCATTCTACTATAGTTTTCAAGCTTTGAAATTTATTTTTATTGGACGAGAAAAAAGGTTTTCTTTCAATATTTTTTTCATGTGAAGCGAATACGATAAGCAAATAACGTATGTATATACGCTCAAAAAATGTGTCGTTTTTTAATTATAATGAGAAAGACAGATTATTTTATTTTATCTGAAGTTGCAAATTTGAAGTTTTCTAGGTTTACTAGATATATTAGAGCCACAAGTTTTAAATTTATCTAAAGGCTGCCGTCTTTCGACGCTGTTTATACTAGGACAGGATAAAGTGAGCCATTTCTGAAAAAGACCTATTTGTGTACAAAACTATAAAAAAGTGAGGTTTCCAAGCATTTCAACTCTAACGAGTATGAAGCTTCAAAAAGTTTATTTCTTGTCGATAAAATCGTAGCAATAAATGCTTATCTTTTTTTTTTCTTATAAAAGCCTTTTATAATGTTATGGTGATGCTGTGAAAAAAATATCCATAGCGTAAGGATGAACCTGAAAGAATAATCTATTAATTGCATGTATCTATAAATTAATAATATTCTCACGCCATTAGTTCCCTATGGGGTAGGAAGAGGCTATCGATCGCCACTTGGTACGACCCTGGCAAACTTATCTAGCTTCATTTACATCGATCAATATTTTTAAACATGCCCTTTTTTGTTATTCATACGTTTTTTTAAATATTGGACTAATCAAGTTTAAACGGCACATAAAATAATTGACATGACATAATACCAGCTTTAATTAAATCTCGTTTATTGACAAATTGTTATCATAAGTACTCGATGTCCGTGGTCGAGTGGATAGGTGACTAGCTTCTCGATCCGGAGGTTGCGGGTTCGATCCCCGCTGAGAGCAACATTTATGTGATGAGCATAAATGATTGTTTCTTAGTCTTGGTTATTCATATGTGTGTTATATAATATTAAATATATAGTTGAGTTAGTATCCTATAATACAAGTTCTACTTAGTTTAGGGCTAACTTGATCTGTGTATAATATGTCCGTATATATTTATTTATTTATTTTTTATTGGAATAGAGAAAAGGTTTTCTTTTCATATTTTTTACTAAACAACCGTGACAGCTCAGTAGTTAGAACACCGCTTATCTTGCAAACGATGGGGGTTCAAATCCCGGGTAGGGCCTAGTATTCGTACAAAACGGCGATAGGCCTGCCCCCTTTAACGTATTTGCACTATCTAAGCAAAACGTGGGTACTCCGAACACCAGATGAAATTTCACGTGATTTTCAAAAGTATTAGTAACTCTGCCAATCCCTTAATGGATATATTGCGTGAACGTTTGAGCTTGTAATCATATTTTTTTACAATAACTTTAACTTGCTCATTACATGCAAACTAATGCTGTTAGATTTTATTCCAGCGAACAGTCACACATAGTCATGTACTGTCAAAATAGTTTGGATATTTCGTTATTAATTTTCTTTACACACATACTTATACCCTTAACATTAGATCCCATTGGAGTAGGCAAAGAATCTATAGCCTCTTTGTACGATCCTGGCATGTCTCTCGAGCTTTATTTAAATTCATAATTTGTTTCATACATGCCGCTTTATTCTTCGTACTTCGGACGCCTGTCATCCTCTACCGTCATTACCATCCTCAATTTTCTTTAGTTTTGGTTTCTACAATTATTTGAGTAAATTTATATTTTTAATTTAGAATAGTCAAAGGTAATCTACAATTCAGATTTTGATTTGCGTATTTATTTTTCACCTTTTTTTGCCAAGCTCATGCTATTTTAGCGAAACATAGCATTCACTATCATGCATAGGCCTAGGAGCCAGAATAGCATCATGAACAGTAATTTGGACATCGGACACCGATTGTTTAGATATAAAATATTCTCAAATTCATTCTACTTTCTCCAGTTTAATACTTCTTTGGATATTTCAATCCCACTTTTTATCTATCGTTAAAAGTTTCCCAGACATGCAAATTATTTCACTTTTTCCATTTTGTTACCGCATCTTGCGGTATTTCATTCGTATTCATATTGAATCTAGTACCTATTATTTCATAAATACATTCATTAAATATTTCCATTAAATATATCTGATTTTGGTAACATGAGGCACGCAATCAGTATTATCTGATTTTAGCAGAGAAATGCACAGTTAGACCTGATTTTCATTGTAAGACTTTTTCTCTCTCTCTCTCTCTCTTTCTCAAATTCAATGATTATATTTTTATCAACACTCAATAAAATTTAATTTTCTTAAAATTATTCAACTCAAACGTCAACGTCGTATATCCCCAAAGGGGTTGGCAGAGGCACTAATACTTCTGAACATCACGTGACATTATTCAGAGTACCCACGTTTTTGCTTGGACAGTATACTCTCGTGATAGGGGACAGGCCATAAGTCACTCCGCCATGTGGGTTTCCTCACGGTTTTTTCCCTCAACGTTGACAACCATAATAAATTAACAGCACATATGTCTTTAGAAAGGACAAATTGGTGTAGGCCCAACCCGGGATTTGAACGCGCATCGTCTGCACGATGAGCGTCGTTCTACCCACTGAGCTATCAGGGTTGGGTTAAAATTATTATTGAACATTAATTACAAGTGCAACTCATCCACTGATAATGCTCGTTAAATATGATTGTCCACGTAAATTGGATATTGTAGAAATAGCATGAATTTATTTTAATGTTGATGTTATGTTTTACGAGTTAATAATTTAAGAATAATTTTACTTAATTTCAATTGCACAATTACAATATTATTTAGTACACAAAGAAGGTTGAGTGTAACATTTAACAGTGTTTACATTATGGCTGATATTGGTGGCCCTTACTCTAGACCTAGCCTGTATCTTGGGGGCCAGTAATACTACTTAAAAGTTTGAGTAACATACAAGCCTTGCAACGTACAAAACAAAATAATTATCAAAGATATAATTTTCACAAAATCTGAGAAAACTAACCTTTCAAATAAAAGTAATGTAAGATAAACTCAGAAGGAAAATTAACATTATAAAAATGTGAGAAATGAAAAAAAACTGAGTACGTCCATAGTCCATTTCTTTGATACTGTTTCATCAATAAAATTTTGAAGCAATATGCAAAAAATTGGAACATGGAATGGATCATTCTAATCTGCAATAAGATACGAAAACATCCCGTGCTTAGTAAAGGAATCCACAACACGATGGATAGTGAAGCAAAAAGTTCTGTACTTCTGAGAATAAGAAGCGCATTATTTGTTTTTTCGTCAATGGAGCGAAGCAATGCCGTCATGTTGCAGATCTGCCAAGTTGCTTAGTCTGGCAAAGAGATCTCTGGTATCATAATTATACTCATGTTTATACTTTTAATGAAAACTTTTTTTTTCTTAAAAACTACTAGCTCAAATTTTGCTGTTTTCTTTAGCAAAATACCATTTAGAAAATAACGCCAAAGTAAACAAATAACTTTATCAGAATATTTTTTTATAAATCTTGAGATATTTTCCAGGGTCATATAAAGTGACGATGGATTGTCCCTACCCACCCAATGCACTCTTACTGCATAAATTTTAACTATGATTGTAAAAAATCATGTACATTATATACATACTCTACTTTCTGCGTTGTTGTCTAAAAATTCTTCTAAAGTTTTCACTGCACTTATATTTATACATACATACATACATATTCTCACGCCGTTAGTTCCCATTGGGGTAGGCAGAGACTATCGATCGCCACTTTGTACGATCCTGGCAAACCTCTCTAGCTTCATTCACATCCATCAATCTTTTCATACATGCTCTTTTATTCTTCGTACTTCGGACACCTGCCTTTTTGAGCACATTTTCTATTTGATCCAAATGTGTCCTCCGAGGTCGTCCTCTACTAACATTACCTTCCACATTGGCTCTATAGATCTCTTTTACCAATTTACTGTCATCCATCCTCTCTATATGCCCAAACCATCTCAACATTCCTTTTTCTATCTTTCTTACAATATCATCTTTTACACCACACCTTTCACGAATCACGTCATTCCTCACACGATCACATAACCTCACATTACAAACTTTTCTGAGGGACCTCATTTCTACTGCATTCACTCTGCTTTCATGCTTCTTCTGCCACACCCAACATTCACTGACATACATAAGCGTAGGACCGAGGACAGTATCATCATTTTATATTTATAGTAGTTATATTTCTATATGTATATAGAAATCTTTGAGTCAAAAATTAATTTAAGAGAATTGTAATATTTAGGTAGGTTGAACTGACGCGTGTGGAATAAAGAAATTGCTAAGGTATCAATCACAGTACTCATATTCAATTAAAAAACTTATTTCGTACTTTTTAGTACTAGATTGTTTATTTTCGGTTGTTTTTCTATGAAGTCGGTTTTCTTTTTGTTAAAAATTATTTTATTTTACGAGTTTTAGAGATGGGTAGACCTGGCAAAGATGCCTCTCGGATGAGGAAGCGACAATTACTGTATTATTCTTCGTATTTCCGGTATTTCTATTATAGTACGATATTAAATAGGCGCAACCATATGTAACCTTACATTGTTCTTAAAATCCTTCGAAAGGCGATGGTCTTCAATTCCACATCTCAAGAAAGACTCAAACGCTCACGCCGAATATCCCTGAAGGGGTTAGCAGAGGTAGTAATACTTCTGAATATCACGTGACATTGTCACCAGTTGTTCAGAGTACCCACGATTTATTAGGCAGTGTTCTCACGTTATACAGGGCAGGCCTATCGGCGTTTTGAACAAATACACTGTCACATAATTGTGAGTTTCGACAGTCCCCTCGATTTCCTGGGATGCCATCATCAGATCCTGGTCTCATGGTACTTTCTCGGTAACAATAACATAACAAAAGAAATGTTTAGTGAACCTGTACTTCTCTTCATAAAAGCTACGAAGAGGAGTATAAATCTATATAGAATGTGGAAAGAACTGTTTCCTAATACCTAGTGATTGACGATCCACACCTTCTATCATCAGCTCAGCAGCATAACAATATGATTTTCAGAAGCGAATGCTAATATAAGTTCAGAAAATATGTAAAACGCGGTACATTTGCCTATAAAATTTGAGGGTTCCCCTCGATTTCTCCAAGATCCCATCATCAGACCCTGATATCCTCATCATGGTACCAATCCGGGAGTATCTTCTTTCGAATAAAAAAATAATAATCAAAATCGGTTCATAAATGGCGAAGTAATCGGCGAACAAACATAAAAAAAAAAAATACCGGTCGAATTGAGAATACTCCTTTTTTTTGAAGTCGGTTAGAAACACCACTTAGGAGAAAGGAGGTTTATTTTACAACTAACCTAGTTTTCTTCTTCTATGAAAATACTTATAGCTCTACAACAACAAAACATTAAGCAAACCAAGCATGACGACGAATTTTTCCAAAGAAGGTATCGGCTAGATTGTATAATTTACTCTTTTTACTTTAGTGCTCCTCATAAAACTTTTCGTATCTAGTTTTGAAACATCCGGACCGAGCGTTCTCTAGTAGTAACGGACCATATCCATAGGCTCTCTTTGACATAAACATCCATTTAGCTACTTTACTTTCATCCATTACTACTTACCCATCCGTGCCCTATCTGCCCAAAGCAACGTCACATTCCTTTTTTATATGACTATTATATATTCCATTATGAATTAATTTTTACTTATTAATAAGTGCTTCGATTTTCAACTCGAAAATGTTCTTCTTTTATATTTAAAGTCTAGTTTTTTAATAGTCTAGTAATTATCTTGATTTTTATAGTAGTATAGGGTGACATCATAAATAATATCTAGCGCTCAGGAGCCTCCAGATATCACAAATAAAAAAAAAACGTGAAAAGGGCAGAGACGCTGCAGCACGTATAAACAACATTTTTATGAGCCAAAGCTTACCGAACTCACTATTTTAAGTTCACAAAACATTAGAATTTTACGACGACCACTTTTAACCTATTTTATACGTTTTTTGGCGACTCTATTCCACTGTGTATTTGCTGTGTAGTGTCGGCTTAGAATAGCACTACCCCATTTCTTCCGGTGGGTGTACGTAAGAGGCGACTAACGGTATTGGGGCTTTAAAGGGATTTTTGGGCGATGCGGTTGGAGACCCATCACCAACAACCTTTATTTCACCATCTTTTCCCCACGCAACTTCCAAAGGTGGCTGAGGAATGTCTCATTCCCTAGCTCTGGCTACCCTTTCAAGGGATTTATAGCCGTGAGTATATGTATGTATGTCTATTCCACTTATTTGGGCCATTTGTGGTTAACCTCGTAATATCAAAGCAACAAATATCAAATACGGAAAGCGCTTAAAAGTGGATAAACGAAGCGTGAAGAATAAATTTAATGAGCATTTTTCTATAGATTGATTAATGTTAACCAAGTGTGATAGCTTTGTCGGGATTGCAGTGGTAGATCTATAGTTTCAGCTCTGCCTATGCCCATGAGGGCTAAAGATATGACGAGGGGGATGTGAGTTTGTGATTTCATATCTCATATACTGTGAGCTACACAGCACTGGGTCTGTGTTACCAGTAGTAATAGGATTTGTGGTTTAACTTATTCCGCAACCGGGTTTTTCTCGATGTTCTAAAATAATACCAAGAAATTTATCTATTGTTACAATATAACTATACCGACCACTGTAATCTATCCTATATTTAACGTTCAACGACGAAACTTTTAATCGATTTTGTCGATAGCCTTTGCTCTTTTATCGCGTGCTCATTTTTTATATGGTACACAAGTCAAGTGGACAGTACCATCTTATCTGTTTTGTTAGCCTCGAGACCCGAAATCTCGACTAAATAGTGGATATTCTACGCGTCGGACAGTTTCACTCGACTACAGGAAGTACTGCTTCGTTATGCAGTAGCTATGCATGAGCTGTTTTAAACTCCTGTCGATGTTATAATTCTGTATTTATCGGAGTGACCTAAACGGGAAATGAAACATCGTATGCAGCAGGCAAATGAGTTTTAATATTAGTTATAGGACATATACATGTAATGACATTTAATAAAGAATTACTGTTTCAATTCGCGCGGGCGGTGTCAAAGTAACCAAGGGTGGTGGCCAATACGATTACGCACTATTATCTAGTTTTTATAATGGAGTTTACCAACCTTCTTCATCGATTTATATGTCCAATGCAACTACGGTTCCAAAAGTATCTAACCCCACTTGGAAATCGAAAGTACTTTTGAAAGTTTGGCAGTCAATGCAACGCGTTTTATAAGCAAGTGTGTTGTAAAATCAAATCTTATATTTCTATATTTTTTTGTTTTGTACATATTTACATGAGATACGTGCATGATTGTCTTCATTTGTTTTATTAACATGTGGAGATAATGTGTTATCGGTTCCATTGCACCCTGCTGGACGTTTCATAAAACGGATATTTAAGCAGTGTGAGGTTATGCAATAATGATAATTACCAGGAGGATGTAGGTCAAAATCAAAACGAGCTTCCTAATACTCGTGGCGAGTGAGGCTGGATCGCAACGAGGTCGTGCCGCGGACCCAACATCGCCGCACTTATCAATGTGACAGGAAGCGCCCTTATCAACTTGTCGTTAACACAATTTTTGCAATTGTTGCCGAAATGTTTTTACACCCACGATTAAAAGTGTATCAATGGCGAGAAGTACTACAAGTACAGATATTAGCACACAAAGCTCTGAATGAGTTTTTAAGTAAGCGCATATCAACCATTTTCCTCGCTCTCGTCGTTTTATCTCTCAGTCGTTACTAGCCACGCTGTTACGCCATGCTTAGAGATGGGATTTTGCCCGGGCATTTTGGGCGGATTGGATTTATGCCCAATAAATGTCCATAAATGCCGAATAAATGTCCATTACTTGGGCAGAAATCTTATTTAATTTTAATTTTTAAAATATCATTATTGTAAGAGTGTGGTTGATGTTATTAGTTAAAATCATCATAAAATGACCTATTTTATTTAAAAAATGAATAATACTTATAGGGTTCATAAAAGTCAATGGGTGCAATCCAACCCGTTTTATGAAGTTTTGCAGACAGAAACGCAAACATTTTTAAATGCAAGAATCTTATCATACTTTTTATGATAATTCATTAATTTGTTACAATACAATAGGGAAAAATTGTAATACTGTTTTAAACTTTTAATTTAAACAAACATTCTGGATGGTCATAGTCCAGATTATGATGATTTTCCACTATAAACGTATCTAACCCTATTTACGTTGGGCTCTTATCAAGTACAAATCGCGCGCTCCTATTGGACACTTTATATAATATAAAGTTGAGTATAATTATATAGAGTTGAGACCAAATTGACATTGACATTCCGCCGGATTCAATCTCGCTATTTTGTACCTAGATTTTAAATTGCGTAGAATTCTGACAGCTGCCATTTTTTGACACGTCAGAGGTTATAAATCTTTTTGACCAGGCTCATTTTTTTAATTTCTATTAAAGTATGAACATCCACGTCAACTCATTTTATTTGTTAGAATATAATATATAAATTTTATTATGTTCTACGCTGCAAATGCAAAAAGCGCATTCACGGTAAACAGAAAATTTTAAAATATAACAGTTGATAATAAAAAATAATAGCAAATACCGAAAAGGAATGAGCGCATTTGAGTATTCAAAGAAGTCGAATGACATGGCTTGACAAGACACACGCATAACGACAGCTAAGAGCGACATTGAATAAATAATACAGAGCGAGCGATTTGCTTTACGTTTTGCATCCATCTACTTACGGCCACAAATCCCTAAAAGGGGTAGCCTGCTCTTCTGAATCTTAAAATTCTTTAGCCACTTGGAAGTTAAGTAGAGAAAGATTGTTATATAAATCAAAATCGCATCTAAAAGGCATCGCCCAAAAGTCGCTTAACAAGCCCCGATACCCTTAGTCGCCTCTTACGATAACCCATGGGAATAAAAGGGGTAGCGCTATTTTAAACCGGCGGCACTTAGCCGACACAGCAAAAAGGTTTACTAAACCTGGACTAACAAAGAAGGTGCCAGCTAAATAAAAAAATAAGGTAATTAAAATTGAATTGATATCATGTTCATAATATTGAAATATTATATAATATATAAATATTTTTAACTATTATATAATATTACTTAGCTTAGGTTATATTTGCATTTGCCTTTAAAAAGGTAAGACACAACTTAACAAAAACCTAGCAGCGGATATACGCTCCCGTCGCTCTGCCAACTGAGCTATAGTATCAAGTGATCATGATCACTGGCGCGAAAATTGGTTTTTGCCTGTTTCTTTACATCTTTACTTGTGTCAACGCCATCTACCGCCAAATTATTACAACCCGGAAATATGCGCCTTTTGCCACGAATAGTTCATGTCCTCTGTCAATATATGACATCAAAATCATTCGTGTCCGCTGTGGTTTTTTTCCATACATTGATGCTCATTGACCTTTACTAATTAAACACGAACTGTTTTTCAGTTTAAAACCCTAATACCTAAGTATTATTTCATCCCCTTTGAGTATAAGAAGTAACGTGAACGTGAGTATTTTCACATTTTAAAATTCTGTTAGCGGAATATACCGTTACTACATTATGTTAATAAAATATTATAAAATATATGTTTTTTTTCGCTTAGTTACTTTATAACATTATTCGTTATACTAATGGTAATATCTTATAGCTACTCTATCGCTTGATTTAATTGAATGTGTTTTTTTATTGTCAGGGTATAAATAATAATTATTATAATCGTTCAAAGTAAAAGTGGGTTAAGATTAAGAATTTAACATAACATAAACGTTCACGCCGTTTATCAGAGCCGGTTGGCAGAGCTACCAATGATGAACATCACGTGACAGCGCCACTTAGTGTCCAAAGTAGGTACCAATGTTTTGCTTAGACAGTGAACTCACGTGATAGGGGGCAGGCCTATTGCCGTTTTGTACGAATACACTGTCATATGGCTAAGTACAACTCGGCCATGTGGTTTCCTCACGATGTTTTCCCTCACCGTTGACAACCATGATAAATTAACCACACTAATGACATTAGAAAAGACCAGTTGGTGTAGCCCCGACCCGGGATTTGAACTCACGACTGTCTGTTTACGGGCGGGCGTTCTACCCATTGGACTATAATGTCGTCTAAGTAAGACTTTAAAGTACTTATATGCCTATATTTGGCATATTGTAACTTTTTTTTTCTTCTTATTACTTTATTCTGATGACGCTGATGTATATGTATAAGTTAAACACAATTAAAATCATGATCCACTTGTAGTTTAATTTTAAAGTAGAGTTTTGTTTTTCCGCCCAGCGATTGGGCATTTATCGGGCGTAAATTCATTTTTGCCCATTTTAACCCAATACGTCCAATCTGCCCAATAAGTTTTTATGCCCTCGACCCATCTCTAGCCATGCTGCGACTTTAATAATAAATAACAATATCTTGACGGAAACAGAAAAAACAAGTTTTATGATAATCTAATTATGTATCTGGGGCGACATCATTTTTCCAATCAGTGTAACGATATTATACTTGTACTCAATCAATTTAAACGATCCCAGCAAATAACATCGTACAGCACTAGTGCTTATAAATCATCTTTTACTACTATATCAGTGGTCAATAAGACTTATGTACCTTCTCGTCATATTCCACGAATGTACCTATACAAACATTCCCAACCGGCCATTGCAGCCTGTGTATTCTAAATTAAAATTATATCTGATTTGGACGGCAGATTGAGAGACTACCTTACAGACTAACCCTAAACCTACAGAAACCAAGACTTATTCTTATATTAAAGTTGGATCATACCAAAATTGACACAAGACTAATCTCTGTCTGAATTCAAACAACATCATAATAAAGTGAAACTAAAATAACTCTATGAGTGGAGATAACAGTTTTAGAACTTGCTCTTTGACTGAAAATTTTGGAAATTTATTCTTCCTTATGAACGGAATGAAAGCCGAACGTCTTTACGATGAGGTGACCAATGACCGTTGAACTACATACAAGTCGACGCCCGAACTCAACACTTCTCGGCTGGTATGTATGCAACTCGTAATAATATGGCCGGGTGAGTTAAACCCAGCTTTATAGCCGCCTCAAAGTTACTGCAGTCTTCCAGTTAAATGAAATAGGTCAATAGTTTCAGCACAGTAACAAAAGCTAGTTATTCTCGACAATATTACAGTTTACACAGCTATATTAAGATGCAGTTAGTCACCGAGGTATATCTCAATAAAAGTATCTAAATGTAAAAAGTTGGAACGTAAACAAACATCTGGGCGGTGCACTGGCCGCACTACTTCCTTCCGTGACTGATTAAAATAATCATAATGTATGTTGAGCTTACACATTTATTTAAACTGAAACGAAAAATTCGGAGGAAAACCTTCTTCTTCAAAAACCCTGCCTTAGCAGGAATCTTTAGATAGGCTATTTGTTTGATGACCTAGGCGTCTTGAATTTAAATTCAAAAATACATACATTACTATGTCTGACTACAAATCCAAAAGAGGTCTGGGTACCCCTTTTGGAATTTGTATTTGACATTCTTCAGCCACTTTTAGAAGTTGTGTAAGGAAAAGATTGTAAAAGAAAGAATAGTTAGTGATGGGTATTCAGCAACATCGCCCTACAAACACTTAACAGTCTTAAAATTACGTGTTGTATATATAATATATTGAGTTTGAGACAAGACACGTTACCTACCATACAAACTACAAATGGGTTGGGTAGTCAACCATTTCTCTATCACTTTCTGAGGGTTACAAGGAGGAGAGTTAAAGGAAAACTTTGCATGAGTAGTGTTATTTTTCGAATATTCAGGGTTTCTCTAGTCACTGCTCAACCCTTATATAAATGTTTCTGAGATTTCACTAAACAACCTCTTCAGCTTTATCTATCTATCTATACTATAATAAGACTGTACCGAGGTCAAAACTGTACATTGAAGAAAAAAAATTAAAAACCGGTGGAATATGTCTAATTTTCGATACTGAAGCCAAATTTGCGCTTATTGAAAAAAATGTCTGTCTGTCTGTCTGTATGTCCGGTCATCACGTTAATTCTACCAGACAGATCTTGATCAAATTTGGTATGAATGTAGCTTTTACACCTGGCCAACATATAGGATCATTTATCCCGGATTTCGCAAGGGTTCCTACAGGAACATTAAAAAAAAACATAACTTTTATATGGCTCCCCATATTTACATGATTCATTTTTCATCGAACGACTTTATCAGACTCTTCTATAGAATAGTCTTTTTGGAAAAAAAATTAAGTAAAAAAACTTTTTAAGAATAAGCTTTTATTTAAACGCTCTAAAAAGAAGAAAATAAAAAATTTTAAGTAAAAAACTTTTTAAGAAAAAGTATTTATTTAAACGCTCTAAAAAGAAGAAAATAAAATATTCCTTTTGGATTATACTACTAACAACTCCTCATTATACACAATTTATATCTATACTTATAATAAATCTGTAGAGAGGTCAATTCTGTACATGAAATATATTTTCAAAATAACTATCAGGTGGTGATTAGGGATCGATACTAATGCCAAAAATGCAATCAGTAAAATTTTTGTCTGTCTGTCTGTCTGTCTGTCTGTCTGTCTGTCTGTCGGTTTGTATGTTCCTTATGGAAACAAAAACTACTCGACGGATTTTAACGAAAATTGGTACAATTATTCTTCATACTCCTGCGCAAGTTTTTGTATACTTTCCAGCAGAGAAATAAAGGGGAATTTTGGGAAATTTGGGGAAAACGGGAGAAGTTACTCCATTTTTTAAGCTTCCGTCGCGTGTGCAGCCTTAATGGTTAAACTTACATAGAAATCATGTGTGGCGGAAATATTCTTCATAAAATTATCTAAAAAAAATTCCTCAACAGTATATGTCTATCTTTTATGATTGACTCACAATAACACGTGTAATTCCTGATAGCTTAGCAGTTCGGAACATCCTGATTATATTTGTTTACTCTTACGTTTGTAAACCTCTCATTCATCCCTAATTTAAATAAGGTAACATTATTACCTATTCAATAAAAAAAGAATCATAGAAATCGGTAGACAAACACTGAAATTATACATAAAATAAGCCATCGCGCCCGTGATCGAAACCAAATCTTTACTAATTTACATATAACATACTAGATGGCGCCAGTAGTTGCATCCTACATAACGTAATGATTTATTTTTTAGATTGATATAAATACTTCACGGCGTTTTATTCCAAAATTTGCTATTAAACGGAAATACTGAACCGTTCATTAAAGCGCAATCAAAATCACCAAACTACACTGTTAAGGGAGTGCTATAAATTTAATAAATTAAAAACATTACGCTGAATTTCACAATGCTTGAGCAGTGACTGAAGAAAGAAACCTCAGATATTTAAAAAAAACAACGCTACCCGTGCGAAGCTGGGACGATCCACTAGTATAATAATAAAAGCTTGTAGCGAGGTTTACATACCTATCAACATTCCTTTATATCATAATAATTTGTGGTAAATCGAGCGACAAGCTTTTATTATTATATATAAATCGTGTATGATGAGGAGTTGTTAGTATAATCCAAAAGGAATATTCTATTTTCTTCTTTTTAGAGCGTTTCTTAAAAAGTTTTTTTACTTATCAACCGTGATAGCCCAGTGGGTAGAACACTCGGTTATCGTGCAAACGACTAGTGTTCAAATCCTGGGTCGGGCCTACACCAATTTGTCTTTTCTAAAGACACATGTGTGGTTAATTTATCATGGTTGTTAACGGTGAGGGAAAACATCGTGAGGAAACCCACATGGCTGAGTTGTACTTAGTCATGTGACAGTGTATTCGTACAAAACGGCGATAGGCCTGCCCTCTATCACGTGAGTACACTGTCCATGCAAAACGTGGGTACTCTGAACACCAGGTGACAAAGTCACGTGATGTTCAGAAGTATTAGTACCTCTGCCAACCCCTTCGGGGATATTCGGCGTGAACGTTTATGTTTATTATGTTTATGTTTTTTTACTTAATTTTTTTTATTTTCTTCTTTTTAGAGCGTTTAAATAAAAGCTTTTTCTTAAAAAGTTTTTTTACTTAATTTTTTTTTCTAGTCACTCTTAACAAGCCCTTTCATTTGATACCCATATTGTAGAAGTAGACTAAAGGTAACTCTTCCGCCATCCTGCATGGTCCGCCATATTGGATTCAAAATGACGTCATATTCTTTTTCTAGTCACTCTTAACAAGCCCTTTCATTTGATACCCATATTGTATAAGTGGATTAAATATAACTGTTCTGACATCTTGTATGATCCGCCATATTGAATTTAGAATGACGTCACATATCTTATCATATATTGTCATCCAAACAAAATGCGTCCACAAAATTTCAGCACAAACGGTTGAATATATCTACTTCAAAATTGAGTTCAAAGATTTCACCCGAACACACAAATATACATACATTGCAAGTTAAATAAAAGCTTTTAATAATTACAATAATAATAAAAAATAAGTGTTTCATCCATTTTTATTTAAAAAAATGTCCTTTTAATTGTTAATCAATAGTATGTCTGCAAGATATATGGCTTATCAAAAATTTGAAGTAAACCGTATATATATTGAAATATACCGTTTGGTTAATTTTCATCGGACGGAAGACCCAGGTTCGAATCTCGGGGACCGCATTCTTTTTGTGTTTTTTTTTTTGCTTTTGTCTTAGCTTAGAATAATAGGAAGCAATTTTCCTTCTTTTTCACATTCAACTATGCGAATATGTATGAATTTTGCGTATTCATTTGGTTGGTTTGAGAATATGTTTATAACTTTTTAAAACTAATATTCTCATAGATATATTGTGCTATACTTACGCATAAATTAATATTATGTTTAAGCCTCAGAATGCATAGTTAGTAAATAATAGCACATATTTCAATTTTAATTTAGTACCGCCATCTATTGACCGATGACTGATTGGCTGCAATCTCTCACACATCACCAACAGTCAGTGTAGGGGGCAGCACCGGGTCGCCAAACTGCAATCCATACTTGGGCATTTTCACTAAAAAGTGCCCCCCTCCTTTTTAGGGTGTCCCACGTTTTTGAAGTTGTATTATTAAATTCATATATATACATATATTTTTTAAAATTTCTCAAATTAGATTTAAATATATTAGACTTGTATTTAATGAACAGTCGTTGTGAAAATAAGTTTAGTTGATTAAATAATGTTAATTCAAAATACTGAAAGGAGATATTTTTAGCCTGTCCCAGTGCTTACCATCTTCGGGTAATTGAAATTTACGGCAATATTTTATAATACACACTATGGAAAGTTTACTTAAATATGAAGGAAATTATATGGATAGTCCAACTGAATCAAACTGGTCATTTAAAACTTTTTAATAACACTCGTAAAATTGATTTGAAAATAATGTCTAAAACTGCAGCCGACCGGACATGTCAGTATAGTGACGGTCTGAATGGATATATTTTTTCTACCAAATCTGTTTTGTTTATTAAAAATGGCAACAATACCTACAAAGGATCAAGCTTCCATTTTGAAGTCTGTCAGTTTGCCGAAATTTCGTGACGAGGAGGGAGTGTTTTACTGCTATCAACGGTTGTCCACAAGTTTCCGAGTCAGGTTTGGAGCCTCTTTTTCTTCTTTAATGCTTTTATTATAATCTTTAACTATTTTAAATCTATTTATACGTTATTACGATAAACTTTTAGCTTTACAATGCTGAAAAATAACAATTTATTTAGGTATAATCCATTTTTATTTAATTTCGCCTGGATATGTGTGACGGTCAGTTTGGTGACATTATAAGTCGTCACCTACAGGCTGGACTACCAAAGTCACCAAACTGACGCATAAGGCTAGGACTACATGAAATAAACTTTCATCTATTTATTACTGCAGAGTCAGAGGCGGTGAGTTTCCTTCCCATCCAGGACAAATAATTGTGTGATGAACAATGATGTTTGTTGTTTTGTGTCTGGGTGTTGTCCGATTTCCATGGTACAGGGTTTGCTTAGTTTGGATTAGGCCTTGATTGACCTGTGTTATGTGTATGTGAAATATCCCGGATATTTATTTATTAAGCTTCAAAGTACAACATCTACACTATAATAATATTATAAAGAGGAAAGATTTGTTTGTTTGTTATAAATAAACTCAAAAACTACTGGGCCAATTTAAAAATATTTCACCATTGAATATATATGTTATCCTTAAGTGACATAGGCTATGTATGTACTACGGGGCGAAGCCAGGGCGGACTACTAGTATTAAAATAAGAGCCAATTTTCGAGGTCAGTTTAATAGATCCAATGTCATAGAAATTATTGTGTTGTGTATTATGTAAGTTTCACTAGGTATAGTTTTCTGTGATTGACCTCATAAAAGAAGTAGACGTAATTATAAGAAACTAGAAATAAAAGTGGCCTAGCCCTTTTCAAGATTTTATATTTCTTAGTTTTAAAGGCCAACTTTGGGCGATAAATAACTTTTGAAGTTACCTTATGGTTTAAACTCTTTTTTATAATTATTATAGAGCTAATTTGCGCTAATGGTTACTATGCTTTGTTTTAAGTAACTTAACTGTCATTTCATGTTTACGTTTAAATATTCAAGAATTAAACTACATACAAATAAAAAAAATCTGAGTTTTATTTCAACAAATTTTGCATACATGTAACCGAAGCTTTAGGATTTTAGGTATGTCAGTTTGGTGACTGTCCCAAATTATAATAAAGTTGTTTTATTTTTATTAATTTTATTTTTAGTATTCTGCTTAGTATTTATTTTTTATATTTTTTTAATTGGCTTAATATTAAGTAATAACAAATTATAATTTTAATAACCGGTTTCTAAGTTAACATAAACCAGAAAATTATGAGCACAATGGCATGACTTGTCACCAAACCGAAAGTAAAATGAAAATTTTAGAAAATTCATTTTATTTCTACATTGTTAAGCATTCAAATATAATATATTGACTTATTTGGAATACATATAAAGCAAAATTTAACTCAATTACCATTTTGTTTTCGACATACAGCCGTTTCAAAGAGTCACCAAACTGATCACAATTTCAACGTACTGTCCATTTCATTAATGTTTTTTAGTAATTAAACAATGTAATTATCGGAAATCAAATATGATTTCCAGTACATCAAACTTTAAAGAACATTCTAAAAACCTTAAACAACAAAAAAAAACTTATTTTTTTAAATTCGCAAATTTTCAAATGGGTGCACCTTTTAGTAAAAATGCCCACTTACTAAAGATATTCTCATTTTTGAACATAGAAACTTGGTACAAAATGGTTTGTTGTATGATTCTTATGAACAATTAAAAAGGTTTTTTGGAACTCATCCCCTAAGGGATCGAAATATAGATACAGATTTTTGATCTATAAATATACTGTATCTAGAAATTTGAAACTGGATGCGATTGACTGATATAACAACAACAAAAAGGAATATATGAAATTCATCCATCAATCGATCATGAGTATATACTAACGGCTATAAATTCCAAAAAAGGGTAGCCATAGCTTCAGAGATAGTAATTCTTTATCCACTTTTGGAAGTTGAATGGGGAAAAGGTATTCAAATGGGTCTCCAACTTTAACGCCCAATAATCACTTAAAACGTTTCAATGTTCTTTATATCTATTACAACGCCCACGGGAATCCATACCTAATATACTTACTTTTAATATTATAAATGCGAAAGTAACTGTCTGTCTGTCTGTCTGTTACGCTTTCCCGCTTAAACCTCTTAAACAATTTCGATGAAATTTGGCGCAGGCAATCTCAAGACCCTCAGAAACGTCGTTTTTTTGCCTTTAAGTAAAACTAGTCCACGCGGACGTAGTCGCAGGCAAAAAGCTAGTATAAATATAATAGAATTTTTATAGTCATCACGAGCTGTAGAAATCATACTAGTAATTATAGTTATAGGGCCTTTCAAGGGATTTTTGTGCGATGCGTTTTGAGACCCATCACCAACAGCCTTTATTTTACCATCTTCTCCCCGCTTAACTTCCAAAAGTGGATGAGGATTTTCTAATTCCTTAACTCTGGCTACCCCTTCTAGGAATTTATAGCCGTGAGTATATTGTATGTATGTAAAAAAAGAAAGAATCGAATTGGTATAGTAGGTACGTAGGTAGTAATATCATTAGAGGAAATAAAGTTAATAATCCTAATAAAAACAAGACAGTTTATCGGAACCGATAACATAACGAACACTAGAGTATATCAAAAATATAGTTCACCGTTCACAATGACCGTTCACCTTTATAATATATTTTTATATCGTCATTAGATACGGTACAAATAATTATTACCGACACAATGTTGTTTGAGTCAGTACTAAATATAAAATATCAGTTTTACTGAAAATAGTTCAAGACTAGTTTATGACTCTCAGATAGGTCACGAGAGGTCCGGTTATGCTTCATAAATTTAATCTAGACCAATGATTTTTTTGTTATATTAGAAGAAATCAGAAATTCTTTAATGAAAATGCATGTTATTTAAATTAGTTTTCGGTGCTTTTTATACTACTAAAACTGGCTGGCTTTTTAGGGATCATTCATAACCTAGAAAGTGTTACTTTTTTTTAACTTTTCATTTCAAGTTTCTGTATTTGTTTGACGGAAACGTTAAAGTTGCAATAGTCATAGATAAATGGTCAAAGTATGGAAGCGCAGAGAGGCGAGGTAGTCGATGCCCTCCGCTGCCGCCCACGCCCGCCGCCGCGCCGTCATGATTTCAGTCATGCTAACTGATTATTATCAACTGATACATTATGTAGAAATTACACATTTTGTTTAATTAATTGATCTATGGCGACGTTGCAACATAGAGGTCGTCCATATCATTTCATCCTAAAGCATATCTCTGTAAAGCGGTATTTACATGACATTGTACGCAGAGTACGGCAGCAAGCGAACAGGTAGTGTGATAATGATAAGCTAGTTACTCTTAGTAAACATATCACACGTCCACTTTCTACCGTATCCTTCGTACCATTTCGTGAAATACATGCTTAAGTGTGCAATGCCTAAGCATTCCCATTAGTGTTGCCCAAACGCAAGAACAAGACGAGACTTAGCCAGTCTTGGTCTTGGTCTTGCGCCAATACACCTGGTCTTGGTCTTGGTCTTGCGCTCCCAGTCTTGGTCTTGGTCTTGCAGCAAGAGTCTTGCAAGTCTTGCAATTACCTATTAGTCTATTACTATTTATTAAAGTTTACTTTAAATCCTAGAAAAACGTATTAGAATTGGAACATTCTGAGCTTGAATAAATATAGCCATAGTAAAAAGATCAAGCAGATTAATAAATAACTGAAGATTTGATAAGAAATTCGAAAAATCAACTGTCCTATATGTCGTTTTCCATGGAAGTAACTGTTTCTTAATAAACATTATGATTTATAAGCTTACATTTGCTATAACATGTAAAAAAACAAATTAATTACAATAACTTGACTGTATTTTAAAGAACAATATTTATCTATCTAAAAAGAGATTGAACCCTCAACTTATAAGAAATTTAATAAAAGCGTTTTACGATTTATCATTTATTTGAATAAAAAATAAAATATAACACAAATCAACAGCTTTATCATTAGGTTATGATACTTTATATCATTTTTTTTGACCAAGAATTAATACAAAGTAACCATCGGGCTGACTCATCACTTAACCTATTTCTATGTTTTCTAATTACTAATGATGCTTTAGAAAATAACCTCTCAACAGGTACTGAAGTTGCAGGTATTGAGAGAAAATCACGGGCCATTTTCGATAAAATCGGATACTCTGTCTCATGCGTCCTCCACCAATCTACTCGGACAAGAATAATTTGAATCTTCGTCACTCATATTAAATTGTACACGTGATACGTTTTTAGAAATCAACGAGAATTAGTAAAAACAATTATTAAGTAAGACTCGAAGACACGACGACACAGTTCAATTGGAAATGACTGCAATTAAAATAATTCCTTTATTTAAAGTACGTTTCCTTGCTTTCTACCGCGCCGCCTGGCCACGTGCCGGCTCTATGATAAGGATGCCGCCGCAAATGAAACAATAATATAAAGCGTGTAAAAAAAATCGAAATTATTTTGCATGAGTATACCTACGCTACGCCCTATGGCGGCAATCAAATAGTGTCAAATGTTATGATTTCGGCGTGGCGGAAACGATTGTTTTAGATTTCAAAAGAAGCCGCCGGCGGGTGTATCATAACCATGTACTTCCGAAAAGCTGCAAATTTCTTTGAGAAGTAAGTACAAAACCTTTGATGCCGCATTATCAAAGTGCCGATGGTTAAAACATAACTATGCATGCACTCAGTTTGATTTTAATAATTTTTTTATTCGCTATGTTTATGGTATTAGTCGTAATGCGCATAGGTCCAGTTTTTCATATTCTTTGATACAGTTTTTTGCGTCTCATAGAATTCCTAAGCGTACCTACCTATCCACCGAACTGTTACACCTTATTACTCAGTGAAATAGCGCTAAGTCCTAGCTGCAAGACGCAAGAGTCTTGCAGGCTATGTCTTGTTCTTGCTCAAGTCTTGCACGGTCAGTCTTGGTCTTGGTCTTGCTAAAAATACGCGGTCTTGTTCTTGGTCTTGGTCTTGCAAAAACGCAAGAACAAGACCAAGACTGCAAGACCAAGACTGAATTTGGGCAACACTAATTCCCATGAATAACTAAATCATAGATTAATTACCAAATTATTTATTGACCAGAATTAATAACACTTCAGTATAATCATTGACTCTCATTATACTGACTAGTTTGTCTGCAAGAGATCGCTTTTAGTGACAATACCACCCACAATACTAAAATGTTTGTAAATATTTTCTTTTGGAATGTGAAAGAGAGAGAGAGAGAGAGTTTTCTTTTCTATTCTATCCCATAAAAAATCTGATCGAACATAGATTGTTACATTTATCTGTCTGAAAATAACGAATCAAAAACCATTCTACATGTTTCAATATAAATTACACTAAATAGTTCTAAAAAATATAAATATTTAATAATGGACAAGGAAGATAATATATTCTTCGTGGAATTCCGTTTAAAATTTTCGACTTTCAAGTTAACATCGCTAAATAAAATAGACCCTTTTATCAATGTTCTCGGCGTTATATTTAGGTCACATTAGGTCAACCTCTCGGTCAGCATAAACTGTAACAGATGTTTTGGTAATATAGTTCACTTTGGACATCACAAAAACAAGTTAAAGTGATCATCATTCTATGCCATCTGTTTTATGCGTTATGTGTCTCAAGCCGATTTGATTTACAATCGTATATAAATATATTTTTGTCATTCTTAATATCAACCGATAGACATGTCCAGCTTTATAGGCTTTCCTTACTATTTCATGAGGTCATTACATATACATACATATACTCACAGCTAAAAATAAACCTCATAAAGGGGTAGCCAGAGCTTCAGATATTAGAATTCATCAGGTACTTTTGGAAGTTGAATGAGGAAAAGGTAGTAAAATATATAATGGTTGCTGAAGAGCCTCCAGCCAAACAGCCCGAAAATCACTTAAGAAATACCCTTAGACGCTTCGTACGAAGCCCACGAGAAGAAATGGGCTAAAGCCTACAAAAATGTACATACATACATATATGTATATATACTCACGCCATGACAAATTACTATTAGTTATATCGAATCTGTAGTATAGTACTATACTTAAATCGAATGGGATTCTATAGAATTTCCAGCCAAATGACTTATTTTAAATTTAAATCGATTTATAGTCTCTGCCTATCCCAATGGGAACGAATGGCGATATTAGTATGTTAACACGAATCTGCTTATTAATCATCAGTGATTGAAAACCTGAAATAAGAGCTGCAATATTTTTTTCTTAGATCAAAGTTGTTCCTTTAGATAAAATAAATGTCGTAAAGAATGCATTTTCATATACAACATGGCGATGTGATGATGCAATAATAGCAACATGCAAATTGATATTGTTTCAAATAGTACCGTCTAAATAAGCTGAGATGGGTTCTTCGGTTCATATTCATTATTCTAAGAATTTCATAGATAAGAATGCTATAAGTGAACGTTTACCATTTGTATTCTAAAGCATTCTGGAATTGGATAAGTATTATTATTATTATCCGCAAGTGTATTGTAAGACAAGTATCGAGTGTATTTTAAGCGTCATATTCATATCATATAAGAATAACTACTATTTGGTGTTAGACGTATTTTAAAATGGTCAAGTGTGAGTCAGTTCGACTAATGCAGGGCTCAGTAGAAAAAATCGTAGATTAATTGAAAGGGGAGCACCGCTCCGGTTCCAACGAAAATTATCAGGGGTAAGGCTAAAAGAACACAACTCAATCTCACTCCTGAAGTGGGGAACAAAAGGTACTATTATTTTAAACAAAACTTAGGCAACACACCATTGCTTCGGCTACGTGGCTGCCACTTCAGTGTCTTTGAGCCTCAAAGGCAACCATATCTTCGCGCAATAGGCATACCTATTGTCAAAAAGTCCTTCTATAGATCACACGACTGCAGATTTAATCATACAGCAACCTTTGTTATAGCCCACCATTGCCTTTTCGTGCCTTTGCCTCTAGCTGAGCCTTCTTGTATGTCTACTCCAACGAGCCTGGTCACTACGCTAAGGATGTTGAGTTACACTTACTCACATATTTATTTATTTTAAATTTTCAGGTACAATGCAATCAAACGAGATGCAACTGCGACGGGATCAAAGGTGATCGAGGCGCTCCCGGTTCCATCGGGGTTCCCGGCCAGGTCGGGGACTACGGTGATGATGGGCCGGAAGGATTCATGGGACCAATTGGTACCGACGGTGATAGAGGAGATAAAGGCGATGTTGGTGACAAAGGAGACAGGGTTAGTTGAAATGAGTATTTATAAAATTGCGTACTTTGAAAAATTAATGATTATTTTAAGACATTAACGTATGTTCTTTGTTTTTTAGGGATTGGCAGGGCCTTACGGACCGAGAGGATATGCTGGACAACAGGTAATTAATTTTAGATATTCTTTATACTTAAATAACGTTTACTTAAATACCTGTTTTCTGCTTCGGCATAAAGTCTACCATTTTAAAGAGATGCATATTTTTCTGTGAACAGACTTACGAGTAATTGTACATTTATATATAAATGGAAAATTTGATACAACGAGTACCTTTAATATTGTGGATAATATTCTAATTTAAATACTACCATATTCATATTACCAATCAATCGATGCTTTAGTTATATTTATGCCACCCGAGCATTTTGTTTTTAACATGTTATATTTTTATAGTCAACTAGTCTTAGAATTAACGCCTTCGATTTCCGAAGTTTTTGCAGAGGTACTATTTCTTCTATACTTAAGGCGTCATTTCGCGTTCTTTCTCTCCGATATAGCTTCGATCTACTTTTAATAAAAGCATCATCAATTTAAAAAGAATAAAGTTTTTTGATCTCATGTTTCTAATACCCTCTTTTGCCTAGTCAATTTAATCATGTGACAGAGGCGAGCCTATCTACAGTTACAATGCGTTTTTGTCATGACCTATTATAATTCATCCGTGTGGATTACCCACATGATAAACAATCTTGTTACTAAACCTACGAAAAACAATTTGAATGGCAAGGCTGATTCAGGATTTGACTCGAAAATTCTTTGCGTATGAGTTCTGCACCTAACTAGCACTTATTAATTCAATACCTTATAATTTTAGGGTTTACCTGGTTTGCCTGGAGTACGAGGTGAAGCAGGTTTGGATGGTTGCAGCGGGGTTGATGGAAATGTAGGCTTACCAGGAATTCAAGGACCACCCGGTGAAAGAGGTTTACCGGGGCCTTATGGACAAAAAGGATCCCAGGGTTTGGCCGGAGAGGGTGGTGTCAACTCGCAAGGAGCCAAAGGAGACAAGGGTGATACTGGTTTGCCGGGTCGCACCGGTTTACCTGGAGCTATAGGATGGAGAGGCGATGACGGGTTAATAGGACAACCCGGTGACGAAGTAATTTAAACTTTACACTATTGATTTGTTTTAAGGTTGGAATTTATATTAATATATTTGCTTTATTTCTAGGGATATCAAGGACCAAAAGGTGATCTAGGTCACAGAGGTGATCCCGGAGAGGATGTCATTGGGCCGCCGGGAGAAAAAGGAGACCGAGGGGAAATCGGCGAGGCTTCCAGAGATTCTAATGTTGTTTTTATAGACACTGTTCAGTCCAATATCACGGTTCTAGCTAAAGGAAATAGAGGTGAAAGAGGATATCCAGGTGACCAAGGAGTCAAGGGAATGAAAGGGCAAATGGGAACAAGGGGGTCTCCTGTAAGTATAATTTAGATCATTATAATTACTTCAATACGATTGTGATCGTACTATTGTCGTGAAGGTATTTTTAGTTTTTGAGACATAGAATTTGAATTGTTTGTAATTTTTCAGGGGGCCCAAGGATTAATGGGAGCACAGGGCTACAGAGGGGACATCGGTGACGATGGTCCCAGAGGAAAACTAGGAAACCGAGGTAGAGAAGGTCCTCCTGGTCCTAAAGGTGACAAAGGTAGCCCTGGTTATGAAGGCCCCGATGGCGAGGATGGATATCCAGGTGAAATAGGAGAAGAAGGGCGCCCAGGAATTCCCGGAGTGCAAGGTCCCGAAGGAGAAACCGGAATTTATGATGAGAATTTAGACGTGCCACCCATCCCCGGAGCAATGGGTGCTCAGGGTCCAATAGGATGGGACGGCCCTACAGGATTTCCAGGGCTCAAGGGTGCACAAGGACCGCCCGGATCAATGGGACTTGCCGGTCCGCCTGGTATTAAAGGTGTTGCAGGAAATCCAGGACCTCCTGGAATATCACCGAAAGGAGAGCCTGGTGACGAGGGTTTTAGAGGAGAAACTGGACCACGAGGTCCTCAAGGAAAAGTTGGCCAACCTGGTTTGATCGGACCAAAAGGTTTCAAGGGAGCCACAGTGGTAGGTCCGACCGGTGAAGAAGGCGAACCTGGTGTTGATGGTATCCCTGGATCACGTGGATTAAGAGGAGACCCAGGTTTCAAAGGATTTCCCGGTTTGCCAGGACGTGGTATATCTGGTGCAGGCCCCCCTGGTGAAATCGGTCCTCCAGGAAGACCGGGTTATGTTGGCGACCCAGGTACTCCTGGGTATCCTGGGCTTCCCGGTTCGAAAGGTTATCGAGGAGATGATTGCCCTTACTGCCCATCAGGTAATTATCATGCATGTTATTTATTTATTATTGCATTTAAAAACACAATACACAATTTAAAATGTATTATCTTTTATTGTTATCCTTTGATACGTGAAAGGTAAATTTTAACTGGCCCAGTATCATATCACTAGTACAAAAACTATTCACATTTTCATATGCCACGCTTTCCTACTTTTGTTGAGAGATAACAATATTTCAGATTTTTTGTAAAGTAAAATTCGTAAGTTAACCAATCTATGTCATCTATGATAACACTGGTCAACAAAAAAAACAGTTTTTGTTTGTAACATGAAAACTTTTGTCTAGTTATGTTTCGAACAAGGATAAGGATAATAGAAATAAAATCAAAATGTTCCAAATACGAATATTTTTTTTGTAATTCGATTTTTAAACATTTTAGATAATTTCAATATTTATTGACCAAGTGAAGATATTCCTCTATATTGCAATAATAAAATCGTGATAACCGTAAGATTTTCTTCTATATTTTGCTTCAGGGACGTCTCGTTGTAATATCCAACAATAATCCGCCAGCATACGTGCTTGCACTTGCCTTGATATATTTTTTTCTATAGTAGAAATATCTTGGTGGAATCTTTCACCGTGTTCATCACTAACGGCGCCCAGATTTTCAAGAAAGAAGTCTAAATGTAAATGTAGAATATGTATTTTTAATGGCATATTACACCCTAAAACCTTATACGTAGACAAAAGTTCCTCAACAATACTTTCATAGTCATTCGATCGGTGGCTTCTGAGAAAATTTTGAGTCACTTTCATAAAAGATTCCCAAGCAGATTTTTCCAAATCGCTTAGTTATTTTTAAAAATATGTCATCTTTCATTTATTGCCTGATTTGAAGAGCAATAAATACACCTTATTTAATCTTTGTTTCGCTCAGTTTAGAGATTTTTTCTTTTAAGTATAAAAAACCATCACAAGCCTTAATCATAGCTTTAACAAAAAAAATCATGAGAGTTTTATGTGTAAATATATTATTCGGCTGCACTAAAGGGGGATTTTTTTATATTTGTTTGTCCTGGGGTAAGGAATTTCCGTTTAGGCCAGTCTTTCTTAACATAATGATTTTTTCGGTCTCTGTTGTCCCGCTCACAAACACACCAACAGTATTTTGTGTATTCTAGTTGTAATCCTAATATTAGGGCAATTACCTTCAAATCTCCACAAACTTTCCAGTTGTGTTCGTTATGTTGAATCTTTTCCAAGATAAAATAATAGATAGATTTAATAGTTTCACAAGATACTTTTATATCACAAGCCTCGCCCAGTGGTACATAGTGGTATAAAGTATGTATAATATAGTGGCTGTAACACGAAAACAAGACCTGATGGAATCAAAGTAAATATAGTTTTTATATGAGGGTAGGTAGGTAATTCAATATTAGTAAGCACCTTTCTTGTTACAAATTTTTGTTGACCAGTGTAATTTACCCGGTTTATCAAGGGTCGATCGGTAGTCTCTACCTTCTCCGATAGTAAACAATGAAGTGAGTTTAAGAAAGTAAAGTCAGTATTAGCTACACGACATGATACAATGAAACCGGTAGCAAGTGAACATGTACGGTGATAAGCTAAGTTACCTTGAGTAAATTAACTGGTTAACATTTGATATATTTTTCCTGATCATCTTATTTTGATAACCTACCTCAATCATATAATTTGTACACCAACATAATAGAAAAGCAAATAATAACAAAAACATTTAAAAGATAAGTAGTTATTTATAATAACGACATGATAGTCCAATGGGTAGAACACCAGCCCGTAAACAGACAGGCGTGAGTTCAAATCCCGGGTCGGGCCTACACCAATTTATCTTTTCTAAAGTCATATGTAAGGTTAATTTATCATAGTTGTTAACGGTGAGGAAATACATCGTGAGGAAACCCACATGGCCGAGTTGTACTTAGCCATGTGACAGTTTATTCGTACAAAACGGCGATAGGCCTGCCCCCTATCATGTGAGTACACTGTCTAAGCAAAACGTGGGTACCTACTTTGGACACTAGGTGGCGCTGTCACATTGTTCATAAGTATTGGTACCTATGCCAACCCCTTCGGGGGAAAACGTCATGAACATTTATGTTATTTATAAAAGAATACGATTTCACAATGAAGTACAATACCATCATCGGCAGCCATTGGGTGGTGGAATTATTATTTCGATATTGTATATATTAATAATATAATTTTTATCAAAAGGTGAACCTGGGAGAAAAGGACAACCAGGAGACAATGGATATCCTGGACCCAAAGGTACCACCGGTTATCCCGGTTTTGTGGGACGTAGAGGCGAGAAGGGTTTTCCTGGCTTACCCACCAGCCCGAGCCCACCGGGGCCTAAAGGAATGAAAGGACGTCCTGGCATGAGCGGTCGTATGGGCCCAAAGGGGTATCCAGGCGAATCTATACAACCACCGGAATCTTTAAGCCGAGCTGAAATCGGATTGCCAGGAGATCGAGGTAATTAAATATATGAGAACTTATTTGAGCGTAAAACTATATTAGCAAATTAATTGTCATTTTCCTCAATGGTGCTCTGGTTTACTTTTACAGGAGCAAATTTGGTTATTTTTATCGTAATATATATATTTTAACAAGCGTTATAGCATGAGACTACTAATTGACTGAAAATATTTCAAAATCTGAGTTAGTTTTATCAATAATGAGCCAATTTAAAACAACAAACAGTTTATTTTGAGCAACCCTGGTAAGAAATATATTTCAGCACACAGTGTCATATAATATGCCATGCCAATATGTTAACTATTGGAAGCACCAGATAGAAAGCAAAGTTCTCTGGAATCTTGAATTTCTAAAGTAACTATTTGACCAGGTTACCCCGGAAGAGTTGGCTTACCGGGAGACGCCGGATGGCCAGGGATCCCGGGAGATTTTGGGCTCCGCGGCATGAAAGGAAACGCGGGTGAACTTGGCAGTCCTGGATATCCGGGAAGAAACGGAACTCGGGGTAAAGATGGTTTGCCTGGGCAAATGGGTATGACACCTCAAGTACCAGCAGCTTTCCTCGTGGGTGAAAAAGGAGATATGGGTATAAAGTAAGTAGATTTTTATAGTAAAAAATGAGAATGCTAATTGGTTGATGGTAGAGTTCAACCAGGTTTTGTCTGGAGATTCTTCCCAGTATTAATTAATAGGGCGTTAAAATATCCGAGCGAACTTTTTTTCAAAACATAACCGTTTACTGCACCTAGCATTGTCATGGTATCAAGTACCATCCGGTATTATTCACAAAAAAGTTTATAAAAAATCTAAACCTCACTTAGCACGAAAAACTAATAGTCATGTGAAACTAGAAAAATATAGCTAAAGATTATTTTGTTCAAAATATATTTTCTCTTACCCACACCATTAATAGGAAAAATATTGTTTTTTTGAGATGAGAGTATAAATTTTAAGATAAATATTGTATTATCAAAAACCGAAAACATTTGGATGATAATTATTCCCATTTTTATATCTGGTTTTTATTAATTAATAACGATATTGTTATATAAAATTATATTATATTAATACCTATCCATGTAATATAAAATTATCAAAATCAAACTTTACAAAATATTAAATAAGCAAAAAAAAAAGATTGTTTTTAATTGATATCTGATTTTTAACCAGGGGAGAATTAGGAGAACCTGGAGAAGAAGGATTACCCGGAGAACGCGGAGAAACATTGGGATTCAATATCAACGTTAAAGGAAACAAGGGGTATCCAGGACTTCCCGGTAGAAAAGGTAAATAGTATCTTAATTTAAGTCTTTTTACAAATACTACGTAATGGTACAAACCCATAATTAGTAAATAGGAAAAACAAACACTTGTTCTTTTAATAAAATATCCATATTTGATTCATTATGTATGTAATCTTCCATAGGTTACCCTGGGCGTAAGGGAGAAACTGGAGACTTCGGTATCGATGGTTATCCAGGTATCAAAGGAGATGCAGGTTTCCAAGGAGAATACGGTGCGCAGGGAGCAATCGGTTTGAAAGGTTTTGCAGGCGAAAAAGGAAGTTATGGTCCATTCGGTGCACCTGGAACGCCTGGTTTACCTGGAGAACCCGGGTTCCCAGCAATGAAAGGCAAAAAAGGAACACGAGGGGAAGTCGGTATTTCCGCTATTTACGGAGAAATGGGACGCAGCGGTTTTGATGGAGAGATGGGTGATGAAGGTGAACCTGGGTATCCTGGAACGCCGGGCAGTCCTGGCTACCTTGGACCTAAAGGAGAAACCGGTTTGCCAGGAGACGTCGGACCAGAAGGCGCAAGAGGACCATCAGTGAGTCTTTTACCATTTAGTAAACGTTGATAGCTTAAGGTCCACATAGAAGTTTTATGTTAAGTCATTTCTTCAAGTTTCCTTTTCTAAGTCCGTGTGTGTTAGTAAGTGGCGAATAAGAGAATTCAGTGATATTTGGGCAATGCGGTTGGGGACCCATTGCCAACAATTTTTATTTTACAACTAGCTTTTTGCCCGCGACTTCGTCCGCGTGGACTACATTTTTTGCATCCGCTTTACATCCAAAACACCTAAACACTATCACAACTTCTGTTTTTTATATTTATATTCCCGCGGGCGTTGTAGAGAATACAAAGGACATTGAGGCTTTTTAAGTGATTGTTGGGCGATGCAGTTGGTAACCCATCACTAACAACCCTTATTTAACTATCTTTAACATTGAGATATTCACTATTATTTACAAACTATGCATTCTGAGGCTTAAACAGAATATTAATTTATGCGTAAGTAAAACTCGTATCTATTAGAATATTAGTTAAAAATAGTTAAAAAAACAAAAGCTATAAACATATTCTCAAACCTACCAAAGGAATACGCAAAATTCATACAATATACTTTCAATTATCTTTATTCATACATATTCGCATAGTTGAATGTGAAAGAGAAGGAATAGTGCTTCCTATTATTCTAAGCTTACACAAAAGCAAAAAAGTCTCAAAAAGACTTTAATCACATGGGATTCGAACCTGGGTCATCCGTTAGTTTAGTTTTAACCAATGGGTATACAGCTACGCCACAAAAACATTAGTAATGATGTCAAATTTGTGATATGGTATATATCTAATCTAGTAGCCATACTATTGACAAACAATTAAATACATACATACATACATACACATGCTCACGGCTATAAATCCCTAAAAGGGGTAGCCAGAGTTAAGGAACTTGAAGTTCCTCAGCCACTTTTGGAAGTTGCGTCGGGAAAAGATAGTGAAATAAAGGTTGTTGGTGATGGGTCTCCAACCACATCGCCCAAAAATCCCTTAAAAGCCCCAATACCATTAGTCGCCTCTTACGTACACCCACCGGAAGAAATGGGGTAGTGTTATTCTAAGCCGACACTACACAGCAATTCATTAAATGGACATTTATATTGATGAAAATGGATAAAACCCTTATATTTTTCAAAAACACTATTAATGAAGAGTCTGATAAAGTCGGTCGATGAAAAAATTAATCGTGTAAATATGGGGAGCAATAAGTTGGTGATGTGAGAGAGATTGCAATCATCGGTACTGAATTAAAATTGAGATATTTACTATTATTTACAAACTATGCATTCTGAGGCTTAAACAGAATATTAATTTATGCGTAAATAAAGTATAATATATCTATGAGAATATTAGTTAAAAATAGTTAAATAAACAAAAGTTATGAACATATTCTCAAACCTACCAAATGAATACGCAAAATTCATACAATATGCTTTCAATTATCTTTATTCATACATATTCGCATAGTTGAATGTGAAAAAGAAGGATTAGTGCATCCTATTATTCTAACCTAACACAAAAGCAAAAAAAATACGCAAAAAGACTTCGACAACCCGGGATTCGAACCTGGGTCTTTCGTACTTAGTGTTTACCAAACGGTATACCGCTACGCCACGCAGACATTTGTGTTAGTCTCAAATTTGTGATATCCTATATATCTAGTAGTTATACTATTGACAAACAATTAAATGGACAATTATTTTGATGAAAATGGATGAAACCCTTATTTTTTCCAAAAAGACTATTAATGAAGAGTTCGATAAAGTCGGTCGATGAAAAAATTTATAGTGTAAATATGGGGAACCATATAAAAGTTATGTTTTTTTATGCTCCTGTGGGCACCCTTGCGAAATCCGGGATAAATTATATCCTATATGTTGGCCAGGTGTATAACCTACATTCATGCCAAATTTGATCAAGATCGGTTCGGTAGAATTAACGTGATGAACGGACATACAGACAGACAGACATTTTTTTCAAAAATAGCAAATTTGGCTTCAGTATCGAAAATAAAACATATTCCACCGGTTTTTATTTTTTTTCTTCAATGTACAGTTTTGACCTCGTTACAGTCTTATTATAGTATAGATAGATACAGCTTACAAGTATGATCAGAACAATAAATGTAAAATATTATTTAAGTTTAAGATGAGTTTCATACCTGAAATCTTGGTAACAGAATTATTTTATTTTCAGGGCCGTAAAGGTTTCCCTGGCATCCAAGTACAAGGTGCTCCTGGAATCCATGGTATGCCGGGAAGAATGGGATTACCCGGATTAATAGGAGAACCGGGACTTCAAGGAACCAATGGCTTGGCTGGAGACATCGGACCAAAGGGAGTGAAAGGAGAATCAGGCTACAGGGGAGAAAGAGGTCCTAGTGGTGACCTGGGTTTGCCCGGCTATAGTGGTTTTAGAGGTCTCATGGGTGCACCTGGCATTGATGGTAAGCCGGGCGACCGAGGAGATCAAGGTGCACCTGGAGAACCTGGTATACCAGGTAAAATGGGACCTGTGGGTTTACCAGGCTTAAAAGGCATTCGAGGGGATAATGGAGTCCAGGGTGAATTTGGTTTACCTGGTATTGGTGGGTCAAAGGGATTGAAGGGTGATATTGGTTTCACCGGAGCAAAAGGTTTAAGAGGAGAAGACGCCGTTAGTGGTTATGATGGTGATCGAGGTGAACCGGGCCCTCAAGGATATCCAGGACGGCCTGGTTCTATGGGTCGACGAGGCCTCAAAGGTGATGAAGGTGATGCGGGTGCGACTGGTATTGGATACCCCGGTCTTAAAGGAGAAATAGGTGACGATGGATATCCCGGAAGACCTGGATCAAATGGACCTAAAGGCGAAATCGGAGCTTATGGACCAGAAGGTTTACCTGGTGAAGAAGGTGATAAAGGATTTCCGGGGCCACATGGTCGCAATGGAATGCCTGGAAGACCTGCGTCACAGGGACCGAAAGGACTTCATGGATATCCAGGACTCCCTGGTGAAAAGGGAGATTTAGGAATACCTGGAGAACCAGGATACATAGGCAGAACCGGACTTCCTGGCGACAGGGGTCCTTTTGGACTTACAGGGCCGCGAGGTCAACCGGGTGTGAAAGGAGAAACTGGAGCTCCAGGGATCAGCTTGTTTTTGCCTGCAACTAAAGGAAATATGGGTGACATGGGATTGGAAGGTTTCCCCGGTGAAGTAGGAGAACCAGGTGAAACTGGATACTTCGGATTCAGAGGACTCAAAGGTGACAGAGGTGATCAAGGTTTTAGCGGAGAACCTGGTGAACCTGGTCAGAAAGGTTACAAAGGCTATAGAGGAGATCAAGGAGTACCTGGTATTCCAGGCTTACCCGGTTTTGGTGCTGAGAGAGGCGAAAGCGGCCGTAATGGATTAGATGGATTACCAGGATGGAGAGGACCACCCGGTCCTAAAGGAGCTCCAGGCGAGTACGGTATGGACGGACCGAAGGGTCCTCAAGGAACCCCAGGACTTACATTCCAAGGTCCCAAAGGATTCAGAGGAGATACAGGGGCACCAGGAAAAGTAGGACGATCTGGAATTCCCGGAAGACCAGGAATGGAAGGCGAACCTGGGCCTATGGGTCAAAAAGGTTATCCAGGAGAACCAGGATTAGCTATAAGCATTAAAGGAGCTGAAGGTGATGCGGGAAGGGAAGGATTACCAGGTTATACCGGACAAAAAGGTGACATCGGAGATAGAGGATTTAGTGGAGTTCCAGGAGCAGCAGGAGCATACGGTTTAAAGGGTGAGAGGGGTGACGAAGGAGATGAAGGTTTCCAGGGTACGCCAGGTGCGAAGGGAATTAAGGGTGATCGTGGGCAGACTATAATTCCTGGCGATATTGGACCAGGGATGCCTGGCGAGAATGGTCAGAATGGGCCATCCGGAGCACCAGGACGAGATGGTATTCCTGGTAAATTTGGTCGCAATGGAATTCCTGGCGCAAAAGGAGAGAGAGGAGATATGGGACCACAAGGTTTCCAAGGTCCTCGCGGCCAATTTGGACTACCAGGCTTAAAAGGTTTTGCTGGTCCAAGAGGGTATGAGGGAATAATTGGTGAACCTGGGCCACCCGGTCCACCAGCTTCACCACCTCCACCACCGAGATCAAAAGGATTTTATTTCGTTATTCATTCTCAAACAAGTATGATACCGCAATGTCCCTCAGGAACACAATCAATGTGGGATGGCTTTTCATTCATACAAATAGTCGCCAATGGCAAAGCGCATGGACAAGATTTAGGTAATTATATTTGTTCTGTTTTTTTACCACAACTGTTACTCTGAAATCCAAGGATTTAATAAAAAAATATTTGATATGAAGTAGATACAGTTTTGACTTAGTCACTTTAATTTAGTACCGTGAGCGTAGAACAGTACTTTTCCAAATTCTACCTTGGGTGTCTTACGGGATAGATACGGTCTTTTTTAAAGTAATTGTTGAACGATGTAGGTAAACCCCATTATTAAGGATCCTCTACTTTAACCATCATATCATCTTTTATCATTCAAAATTAGCATTAGATTTTTAAAGCTCTGGCAGGATCTTACAAATAGGCGATCGATAGTCTCTGCCTACCCCAATGGGATCTAATGTATGTGTGTATGTATGTATAGCCAATTTTGCTGACAGTGGAACCATTTTAATAAATATGATGCAATTTATGCATTCATTAGACACGGGATTAAAGCAGTGGTATACCAATCATATGATAGCGTTCATTAATATATTTTTTATTCTATTATTTTAAATCTTTATCATTTTTGTAGGAGCCCCCGGCAGTTGTTTGAGGAGATTCTCCACTATGCCCTACATGTTCTGTCATCCAAACGGAGTCTGTGATTTCGCACAAAGAGAAGATTACAGCTTTTGGTTATCAACACCGGAACCTATGCCAATGTCAATGACACCGATACAAGCAAGAGATGTGGGCTCATATATATCACGGTCAGTTTACTTATATTATATATAAAGTATTGGAATGCTTTTATAATATGTAATATTATACTAATTGTTATTACTTCTTTTATTATTAATAAAAATCGGGATTGACCAACGACCATTTATAGAATCACTTACGTCACGTGGTATATTTGTCTCACGTTTCGACACACCTGCTGGTGCCGTGGTCTAAGGCTGACTATTTTCGTTGCTCAATCCCAATTTTATAAATAATGCTATACTAATAAACTGTAAGTGTTAAAAAGTTCATTATTCCTTTTAGTTGCCAAGTTTGCGAAGCTCCGACCAGAACAATTGCTATTCACAGTCAGAGCAGTGAAATTCCAGTATGCCCTAATAATTGGGATGAGCTTTGGGTTGGATACAGTTTCTTGATGGTAAGACGACCTTATTCATATTTTTATATTATATTTATTTAGATTATTCAACATCTATCTTTGTTGTTATTCAAAGGAATCTTATTCAATTAAATGATTATTTAAACGAGGCTGTTAAGCTTTGAGAAAGTTTGCCAGGACTATAAAAAGTTGTACAATCATCTTTTAATTCGTTTCCGTTAGACAGTGAAGTTGCTAATAATGCTTTATGTTTGATCTGTAGTCAACGGCCGGCGCTGACACGTCCGGGCAATCGCTGATATCGCCCGGGTCGTGCATGCGCGAGTTCCGAACTCGGCCCTTCATCGAGTGTAACGGTCTCGGTCGCTGCAACTTCTTCGCCACCGCGGTCTCCTACTGGCTCGCTACCATCGCCGACAATGAAATGTTCCAGAAACCAGAGCAGCAAACTCTCAAGGCTAATCAAGTGTCTAGAGTTAGCAGGTAAATAATGAATGGCCTCACTAATAGACACATATATCTAAATGCTTTGAATTCCAAGTTGCCTGCCCTTTAAAATTTTAAATTCCTCAGCCACTTTAGGAAGTTGGATGGGGAAAAAACGGTGAAATCGCCCAACAAAAGCCCCAAAACCCTAAGTCGACATTCTTACTACACCCGTGGGAAGAAATCGCATAGTGGTGTTTACCATACACTACTAGTAGTGGGTGATACACCACTAACAGATTCATATTTAAGCATCTTTAAGTATTCAGGAATATCCCCAGAATTTCTGAATAGCTATTCCATTCATCTAAAATCTGGGGATATATTCTGAAATATTGAGATTCCCAATTAGAATCACAAACAGCAAAGCAACACACTTTGTTGATGCCGATAATATTGGTACAAATAATACCAAACGAATGTTTCAGATGCGTGGTTTGTATGCGACGAAGACCGACTGGCTACGTCATCCAGGCGGACATCAGTTCAGTTCCGAACGCAGTGGTAAGGAGGCCCTACGCCAACTCGGCCAGCTACAGACAACGAGCCAGGAAAGGAAACCAGTACCGAAGAAGATCTAACCTCAAAAGGTACGGCAGTTCGCAGTAATCGCAGTGGCGTGATTGTGATAACAGGACCTAAGTGAAAGTTTACTAAATCTTTGTTAAGCTAATCAAATATATGTACTAAGCGACATACTATGTAGAAACAGCAGTAATTACCTCACACCATTCAGTCTCACTGCCTTTTAAATATAGGAATCGTATAATAACGAGTAATAATACTTAGTATTATATAATGATAGAAGAATCTAGATAACTCTGTAGATAAATGTTTAAATTATTTCAATACAATATTGAACCCAAACAAATATCATTTCACATACTACACATACATTTCAAGTCGAACGTCAAGGTGCAACATTGTGACTCATTATTTCGACTTAAATGTCTTCCTTATAGACAAACCCAGAATTATTAACTTCAGTTGTTATAGAATTCAAATGTATTGATATTGTTTCAAAACTTATAATTATGTAAAAATGTTACCAGTAATAAAAGAATTATTAAAATATTGAATTTGGTTTTATTTATAAATATTTGGCTTAGTGTATAGTTCTTGTAACCGAATCTGCATTATGTAACTTATGATCATCAAGGTTGGGGCGAGCTTCGTAAGTACATAGTGTGACTCCGTGCCTATGGCCAGGGTTCCATTCTCCTTTCAGGCCTATGTAGTAAATTCGTGTATTTTCAGCTCCAAAATTGCTTGGGAAATGCATAGTTAAATGTGAAACTGAGGAGAAAGTTACTATCCTGCAACAAAGTTTCAAAATCCGTATTAATCATTCGTTCATCAGTATTTTACAAACAAATGATATTTGGTGTCCTGGTGGATATCCTTGGGATTTACTGCTTATTTGTTTCCAACTTTATCTTAGCGAGATTAAATCCTTATTTATTCATAGGAAGAGACAAATCAACCAGTACATACATACATTATATATTACTCACGGCCATAAATCCCAAAAAGGGGTAACTAGATCTTTAGAGCTAGAAACTCCTTAGCCACATTTGGAAGTTGATAGGGGACAAGATGGTAGAAATAAAGTTTCGTTGGTGATGGGTCTCCAACTACGGCCGCCTACGCACTGGCGACCATGGTCGCCGCGACCTGGCCGCGGCGGCCAGTGAATTCTGGACTTTTATAGCAATCGCTATATAGCCCCTACGCACTTAGCGGCCAGCGACCAGCGGCCACCGTTCTATGTAATCGGCCAGGTCGCGGCGACCATGGTCGCCAGTGCGTAGGAGGCCTAAATCGCCCAAAAACCACTTACAAAAACCCCATACCCTCAATCGCCTCTTACGAGACCCGTGGGTAGAAAGGGATAGTGACATTCTAAGCCGACACTACACAGCAAAATCAATCAGTTTAAGATGATAATCTAATCTTTTTACGCTAGTTTTATTTACGTTGCTTTTTTCTTGATTAGGCCTAAACGTAAGGGTTAAAGAACCATTTTTAGGAAACCTACATGACTAAATGTTGGTTAACTCTCCAGATAAATGGATTTTAATTCTAGCTGAATTACAGATGGCGAACAGAGAGGGATCTATTTGGTAGTTAGCAATGAAATGATATGTTATTTATTTATAAAAGCCTAATTTTTATATCTATGATTTAATTTTCAAATTGAATTCTCACTTTGGTGTATACTCCAGTTGGCCTTGACTATCTTTGTGCAACTCAATTACTTGATCCGGTTCAGCAGACACATCATCAAATGTCATATATTGCCTATTTTTAAACCTGCAACATAATAAAATGAAAAAATCTTACAAGGCTAGCCAACTGTTTAAAATATATCGTTATATTATTTGGAAATAATTCTATACCTATCCGATCATTTACCTGATAAGTTATTTTTTAGATATTGTATTGAATCAGGCGTCACTTTGCGGAAATATATTCATTATTATTTAGCGGAATTAAGCGAGGTATTTGTAATATTATTATTTTTACTACGAAAAAAATGGTAAAGCTATAACTTTTTAATGTCAAATTTTCGGTCGCTCTCGGATTCCATCAGATCCCATCAGATCCATGAGATTGAAAACACACTTTGTAATGTACTTAATGTACTACTACTATACTACTGTACGCTACTGTTTAGTTTTCCAAGAAGACGTCGTAAAAAGCAACGATTAAAAGTTTTACTCTTATAATATTCCCTTTCATTACTTTATTTATGTAACTTTAAATAAGCTATCATTGAAGAGAGATATTTTTCACGCGATTCACAAAATTGACAATTGTCAAGGAAAATTATATAGTTGTGGATCTGCATATAAACTATTTTTGTTTTGCGTCTAAATTGGAGCACAATATGGCCATAGTTTTTGGACTAATGAAAGACGTCATTGCATTGATACAAACAGTTACCATAATACAATATTGTTATACCAAATAAGAGCCTTAGAATAGTTATTATCTCTCATAGTTCGTTCGTTAGATCAATCAAGAAAATATAATATCAAAAACTTACAATCGCACTTTTGCTGGGTGACTGTCACTGTCGTCTGATGAAATTCTTATTCCTTTCAACTTAATATTACCCGTGAATGGTATATTAAACAATAACTCTTCATCTGCATCACTTTCAACAAACTGAAATGGAACATTTAGAATAGTTATTTACATACATACAGGTATTGTAAGATGGGTGTTTTCCGCAAATCAACATTTGCTATGCAACTATTTTGCGTGATAATAGAATGACACTACTCCAGCCATGCCAGTGTCTAAAAGCATCTCCCTATTATTATTATTATTAGATGGGCGGTAAACGCCACGGGTTTCCGCACTGAGCCCGGCATGGCAGGCCATTGTGCGTGGACCAAGTGGTCATTTCATTTTCCCAACCTAATTCCGTCCAGAAGGCGAGTAGCTTATCCAGGTCAGCTACCGCCTCTGGGAGCGACTTTATAGATCCTATTGTGTTTGTGTTGTAGCGGATATCGGCTACCCCAGTGCATTCCTGGAGCACGTGAGCGACCGTTTCGTCAGCTTCCATGCACGCTCGGCACATGGGGCTGTCGGTAATGCCTATAGTGTATAAGTGTTTATTTAGTGTGGTATGTCCTGTCCAGTCACTCCGCAGATCTTTTCTGCTTAGTCGCAGGGCCGCCCGGTAAGCTTCCTATCAAGGGTTGGCATGATTTCCTTCGACTCTGTGCAACCGGGCTCTTTTTGCCAGTGTATCTTGGAGAGGTTGTGAGTGCGTTCTTTTAGCCATGCGCGTAGCTGACCTTAGGGCAGGGGTATGATCGGTTCAGGACCATGTAGGTCCCTTGCCGAACCCCCCCTAGCCAGTTTGTCAGCAGCGTCGTTACCCAAGGAGCCGCTGTGGCCCCTTATCCATTGTAGGGTTATTAATTTGGTTCTCGGCCACCAGACCAGTGAGCCGTACGTAGGTTATTACTGGTCTGATAATGATGGTATAAAGCCAGTGTACGATCTTAGGTTTGAGTCCCCAGTTTTTACCTAGTACTCTGTTGCACTGCCATAGCATAGCGCTGGCTTTTTTAATTGTGTTATCTAGGTGAGGTTTCCAGCTAAGTTTATCATCTAGGGTTATTCCTAGATATTAAACTGTTTTTGAGAGAGTGAGTTCAGTTCCAAAAATATTTGGAAGTTTATAAGGAGGGAGTTTCCTTTTGTCACATGATGTCATGAGCGACATGATAGTCCAGTGGGTAAGAACACCCGCCCGAAAAACAGAAGGGCGTGAGTTCCAATCCTGGGACGGGCCTACACCAATTTGTCTTTTCTAAAGTCATATGTGTGGTTAATTTATCATGGTTGCTAACGGTGAGGGAAAACATCGTGAGGAAACCCACATGGCTGAGTTGTACTTAGTCATGTGACAGTGTATTCGTACAAAACGGCGATAGGCCTGCCCCCTATCACGTGAGTACACTGTCTAAGCAAAACGTGGGTACCTTCTCTGGAAACTAGATGGCGCTTGCCATGTGAGTTCAGGAGTATTGGTACCTCTGCCAACCCCTTCGGGGATAAAACGGCGTGAACGTTTATGTTATGTTATGTTTCCTTTTGTGAGTGAAAAGTTTAAGTTCAGTCTTTTTGGGATTTACTTTCAGGTCGTATTCGTTGCACCATGTCTCCACAAATCTTAATGCTTGATCCATTTTTTTTGCAGAGCATGTTTACATGGTTTCCATTTAGGAGAATTATGATATCGTAAGGTAGGCTAGGTCATTGAGTCTCTTAAGTAAGAAGTCGACCACCATGTTCCAGAGGAGTGGGGAGAGGACCCCTCTTGGGGCAGGCCATTGTCACAATGGCTCTGGTGGTGTCTCTTACAGTAACTTGCACCGCTCTAAGTCTCAACATGTTAACAATCCAACACCTGAGTGCGGAATTGACACGGAAATGTTCCAGAGTTTTGTCGATACAAGGTATGCTGGTTTTATCGAAGGCACCTTCAATGTCTATGAAGGTGCCTAGTGTGGACAACTTTGAGTTGAGTGCACATTCTATTTTAGATATTACATTGTGCAACGCAGTCTCAGTTGATTTATCTTTGGTATAGGCATGTTGATATGTATGGAGGGGTTTTTTCGTAAGTGATTTTTCTCTAAAACATCTGTCACAGAGTCTTTCCAGAGTTTTTAAGAGAAAGGATGTAAGCCTAATGGGTCTAAAGGATTTCGGGTCGGTATAGTCCGACTTACCAGGTTTAGGTATGAAAGTTACTTTAACTTCACGCCATGCTATCGGTACATATCTGTATGCGATGCACGATTGGTAGATTTTGACCAGCCAGGGAGACAGGATGTCTCTCGCCCACTGTAGTAAAGCAGGGAAGATCCCATCTAGGCCTGGTGATTTGAAAGGGTTAAAAGACTTAATCGCCCATTCAATCTGGTCTTTAGTGACAAGCTCTTGTGAGAAGAGCCAGTCCGCTTCATCGGGGTCGATGTTCTGCTCCTCATTCCAGTTTGTGTCATCTGTGTGACGACAGTCTGGGAAGTGGCAGTCTAGGAGCAGTTTATGTGTTTCTGTATCTGTCGTGGTATATGTTTTATCAGGTTTTTTAAGCGGGCCTACAGTGGGGTTACTATCGGTGGAAAAAAAAATCCGTACCCTCGCCGCTTTATTGTTCGATTCAATTGATAAACAAAACTTTCGCCAGACTTGCCTTTTGCGAGATCGAATTCGTTTTTTGTAGGTGGCTAACATGCATTTTTAGTTTCCCAGTCTATAGGTAGCCTGATTTTTTTTGCTTTATTAGAGTCTGCGAAGTTCACAAACATCTCCCCATTCCATACATATAATTTTCCATTAAGTCAAAGATGAGAAGAACTTGAATAATTTAGATGATGGATGAAATAGAAAAAGCAAAATCATGGGATGTTCTAAAATATACAATATTTAAATGTGTAACATGAGTAAAACAAATACCAGATGACCACAACAGATAGTCTATAGATTTATAAATAGCAATTAGAAACATGAAGAAGCTTGGTTACACAGTGTATTAGCTGGACGAATTAACGTGTACGCAAAGGCGCGAAGCATAAATTTGTCGTTGGCGGCCTCAAACGATTTTGTATTTTTATACCTTTTATCCCAAAAAACTGAACTTATTGCTAATTTATTTTATATTAAATTCCTTTTTATAAATTATGATAAATTAAATATGTAAGAATTGTTGCGTGTTTTTATCGATGTATGTGCATATAAAATAGAAGCTTTTTTACAATATTTGAGATAAAATTCTTTAATTATTTCTGTGTATAATTTATATTAATTTAGCACTTGTTTTTCTCCCACCTTTTAAGAATAAGATTAAGAAGTATTTAGTATGTCACATGGTTTGTTATCCGATCTGGCATTGGCTGAAAATCAGTGTCGCAGTAGTTGAATGCTCAATTTTTTCCTTTCTTTCTAATGGGTAAGAAGGGCTTCTGAAAGGGATCTGCATTGTCCTGAACTGATCACACCCCAGCCATTAAGTCAGCTACATGTATGGCTTAAAGAACGAACCCACTTCTCACTTTCTTTCTAAGTTCTTTCTAAGTTACACAGGCACAAAGAGCCTGGCTGCAGACAGTTAAAAGAAACCATGCCAACCCTTGACAAGAAACTGACACTGGGCATGCACTGTGACTAAGCAGGAAAGATCTGCAGACAGTCACTGGGTTATTTACAGGACAGAAGGCACATATACACCCTAGCCACTACTGACAGTTCTTTGTGCTGCCGGTGCACAGTGGTACCGCCGCCATACAAGGGCGGTCATAAATACCTTACTCTCTTAATTTGCATTTTTTTTGGGTAAATCAATAAAATAACGTTTAAGATTGTATACTAATGATGTATTTAATTGTTAGAAGTAAATAAAGAAGTAAAAGTATACCACCACCATGATTTTTATACAATTCAAAGAAATAAAATAAATAGGTATAAATATATTTATTTATTTCTAATGATAACTACGAAAATTCTATTTTTGGTATTAATAAAATTGTCAATTTACAATTTTTACCATAAAAAATACATTATAACTATTTTTATTTTAAACTTACAGCTAAGTATACATGCATCTCTTACTAAACTGAAAAAAAGTACTACAAATAAATTGGAATATAAATCAAACTTTTAATAGATGTAACACTTCTTTAGACATAACACTTTTCTTCTGACGGGGGAGTTTTCGAAGGCCAGTAATAAATGGATCCAAACTGAGTAAAAGTCTATTTAGCAAATCCGAATAACTAACTTCTCTTGACATCTTGCGCGTGTGATCTCGTCTGAAGGACTTATAGAATTTATTGTTTGATTCAGCTGCCTCTTCAGATAACTCCCCGAACGATACTAAAACGTGTTGCGCTACCTGAGCCCCGTGAATGAGCACTTTGTGGACGGAAGCTGGAAGGTTCAACCACGGATATTCTTGAATCAAAAGACGCGCGGTTTCTAATTCATATTTCTCGAAAATTACTTAAAATATGTTTATGTTTCTGTGCAACTGTTCCGCCATGTTCCAATAGCCATACCTAAAATAAATGCATCCTTGTAAAGGTACATTTAATCGTATAACCTGGAAAGAAAAGTTAAAACTGTTGTATCGGGTTTTGAGAATTTGCTAATTTTGAGTCTACGCAGTAGTCTTTAAGAACTCGTAGAAGCTACATAGGCAGCTCTTGGCGGCTGAATGTTTTTGAATTCGAAAGAAGACACTTTAATCTTAAAATTGTACTATGTGAGAACCATTGACGATATCTGACATACTCTTAAAACTTTAGGAAAAGTCAAAATAATGTTTATTTTTAAACAAAATATTGTTGTACATTAGAAGGGACAAACATGTTCTAATATGACAGATTAACGGTTTAAAATGAACCTGAATTGTAATACATACCTTGTTATAAATCTTTTTGTTCATGAAAACCTCATGTGGGGATTATTACTAATAAATAAAGAATAAATAAAGGAAAGAAAAATTTCGACACAGGCGGGGATCGAACCCGCGACCTCGGGTAAACGCCCCGGAGGCTGATTACGCATCTTTCGGCAACTTGCGATACAACAGCAGGCGCGACACCTTAGCCGCTCCGCAGCAACGCGATCGCAATAAATGTTGATATTACGGAAGCACACTGGTCGCTGCGGCTCTTGAATCGCTGAATGCACTTTGACTGTATTGACACTAGCGTCCTCAGCCGACAATTATCAAACAGTGGAACTACGAAGAGTGATACCACTTGAGGACTTGTAAATGTTTTCCCTTGATTTAAGGATACATTTTTAGTATAATTGTTCATACTTACTATTTTATCAGCTTTATTATGCACATTTTATTCGTAAATCAATTTGATTTCTATTAAATTAACGATATATGACATTATGAGATCTACTTATTATTAAAAAGAAACGAATTCACTAAATGAAATTTCTACGAGGGTCATAATATGTGAAAATAGAAATAAAAGTGTGTCCACATCCACACTGCTTAAACAAAAGAAAAAAAGGTCTTTGTTTTGTTTTGTATTTGAGTTACGTTGAGTATTTATTTGTATAAAGAAAATCTCGAAGTTACAGTATTTCTAGTTAGTTATCTATAATTATCCAGTCAAAACTGAGGTAAGTTTACACTTTCAAATACTTTACTCCTTTCGTATCACAAAATATGTTGCTAAATTTATTGAATATACAGCATTTTAGTTCTAGTTTTTACTTAGAAAGTTTTGAGTACAATAAACATAATGTTAGTATTATTTCGAAATGAGACGCATTAGCTAATAGTATTTTGAGTTTAAATTTTATTCGTTATAGGTATGGACAGCAGACAGAGAGTCAAACGCACAATTAGAGACGCTTCTAAAGTTCCTAAGAGAACATCCACTGCAATGCAATGCTTTGACAAGCAGTTATTTAACTCTACTGCCTCCATCTCCATAAGAAAGTAAGTTTTGGTGTTTAAAGAATTTTTATTCTTTCAACAGTCACTCAGAGCCCTTTTAAGAGGCCACAAACAGGTTGTAGACTTGAGAAGGCAAGGAGAACCAAGTAGATTATTTAAATAAAGACCAAACAAATTTAAGTAAAACATTGAGTATTGGCAACTACACATAACATAAAACAACTTTTAACCCATATTACTTTATTTATCTTTCTTTAGTCTAGCTTTGCTATGCAAAAAAGCTCCATTAAATTGATTGAGGAATGATTTGATGTGAATATGTGTGTACAAATATTTATTTATTAATCAGTAACATTCCTCATTGCTACAGGACCATAACCAGCACTGCGAAATGAGTGGGTTGTGGAGCTCAAGAACCATCAAGTGAAGGCGGAGGGAAGGTTGGCATGTGAAGCATTTATAACTGCCAAAGCTAAAGTTCAAAAATGCAAGTTTGCACAAGTGAAGGCAACTAAGACTCAAGCAAATAATATCCAAGAGCTCATTAATAATATTAAAGAATATTAAAAAAAATAAAAACATTTGTTAAGTAAAATATCTGTTTTATTTGTCAAAAATAACAATATATTAAGTGTTTCACATACAATCAATACTTGCAAGTAGGACATAGCTAATGTTTATCTTTTTCTTAGAAGAATCCTTCAAATATAAACTAATATAGAATCACAATGTTTACCAACTAGTCCCTCACTTAAACAAGAAATCCTAAATATTTCATTAGCAATCCTCAATGGATTGGAGCAATAGATGTGGAGTAATATGCATTCAATCTGCATTTTTAATTAGAATTTGCCAAGTGCAAATCATTGTTTGCCTATTGAGGGTAGTAGTTAGTACAAGTAAGAAAGCAGAAGAGGAGTAGTAGTAAGTATAAGGAAATAAAGAAATACAAACATATTATTTTTGAGTCTAAATCAAAATTCAAACTAATAATAATAAATACATAATTTTTCAGAGTGTTATAGAAAATATTTAATTAAAGAATAATATTATTTTATAACTCTTTTTTTCCTAAAGCTATAAAGTGGTTCAAAGTTTACATCTACTTAGAAACAGGACAACCAAAATATTATTTTTTACATTAACATGAAGACTAGAGTATCACTAAATGTAAATAATAAATGTTCAATGATTTTAAACTGAATCACAAAATAACATACAAGATATCAACTTAAGTAAAAATACAACATATAAACAAAAAGATGATTAACAATAGTTTTAAAAAGCCTTTACACTATGCTACCCACACATATAGAACATTTTGGAACTGCTGCTGGCAACCTCATAATAATAAATATGTAGAACACCAGCAACAGCATCTTTACCAACTGGGGCAATAATTTAATTGTTTTGATCTAAATCTACATCTTCTCTGGGTAATTCTGATACTAGTAGACAAGTACACTGAAGATATTGTAGAAAACAGTGCAAGCATTAACCATTTTAGCCACCATATGATGATCCACCCTGTGTGCCAGTAAACAAAGTCAGTGAGCTTTCATTCATTTCGATTACTGAAGTGAACCTCAGAGTATTCTTCTTCTGGACTCTTAGGAACAGCATTGACAATTGGGGTCAATAGCCATGGTCTTAGAGGGTATCCAGAATCACCTGTAGAGGAAATACATACTGTATTATAAAGAACATACAAGGTTTCATTTTTAGTAGGCCTCATTTTGTGGTGGACACATTTTTATCCCTAAATCTGAGCTCCTATCAAAGCTGTATTTTATGCAGAGTAAGCCTCAAAATAAGTTATTTCATCAACATTTCAAATGTTGAGGTCACTGTAACAGACCTATTAAATTAATAGTAGTAGTAGGTGTAAATATTATAGAAAATTTAATTATGAAATAGTAGTTATTATGGCAGATTTTTAACATAAAACAGAGACATTGTGAGCTATTCATGAAATTATTTTGTGTTTTACAAAAATTTGGAAGTTGGTCTCTTCTTAAAATTGTCTTCGATATCCCTTTGTATACAAATGAAATATAGTGTTTCCTATTAAAAAATATCTCCTCATGGTCAGTGAGCTGGATAAGTGCAGCATGTGTGCCATCAACACATGCCATACACCCAGTTAAATTGTATTTATTGTAAAATCTGGAACATCATGAAATTCAATATCAGTGAGTCTATAACCTATCCGCTTACTTTAATTCATCAATTTTTTGGTTGGTAACTTAACTACACAATACTTACCCAATCATTTTTGATTGCCTTTCATTGTGTGATTGTGGGAAGAAAATGCATTTATGTTATGGAGGATGTTAGGTTTGTTTAAGGCCTTCATTCCTCACAATATTTGACACACTTGATTGGCTCAGACCACGAATACAACTCATCCCTACAGGGTTTTGGTATGAATCTTAGGCGAAGAATGACAGTGCTGTTATGATCTGAAAAAAATATAATATATGATTATACTCATCAAAGCATATTCACTTCACTGGTATATTTAATAACGTTATATGTCACAATTACCTCATATTCCACAGGAATTCGAGTAGATCTTAGTGCTGACTAGGACTGGGGATAACTCGCTGCACAACGCAGCAAAGATTTGTTTCGTCACCCTATATTTTGACATGAAAATCGAGCGCCCGAAAGATGATCAACATTTGCTTCGATATGAAGTTGCCTTCTTCGTTGGGCCATCTCCAGCGCATCCAATATAAGAACAGCACGAGCCATGGTCTTTTGCATATTATTTGCATCATCCAATCATCAGTTATTGTCGAATATACATACACAAAATATTTACACTGATTAGCACAATATTTTATAAATTCATAACAGGAACATTGTTTAAGACCAAAAAAACGTGTCCTAACATAATAACTTGCTTCTACAATACGAATTATGTTAACTTTGATTGATATTTTTAATAAATAAGTCTAAAGCAACTAATTTGCACACTGATGCGACACCAAAATACCTGTCGCTATTTTGACAGCTAAATTGACTCAATAGTTGCTCCAATTATCGTGCCGCTGTGTTACGTAATACCAACGCTGTTGTTTTGTATCGGAAGCGATGCACTTTTATTTTCCCAGTCGTTCTGTAGGTGGCGCACAAGATCGACTGCGTGGTCAGTGTTTGGTTATGTGTTGCGTAATACGAAATGTCGTTTTGGCAGCGATATTGACTAAATTTTCGCCTCAATAATTGTGCGACTGAGATACGTAATCAGCCTGCGGGACGCTCTGCCAACTGAGCTACCGTGTCAGTTACTGTTACAGTAACTGACACGGTAGCTCAGTTGGCAGAGCGTCCGGGGCGTTTACCCGAGGTCGCGGGTTCGATCCCCGCCTGTGTCGAAATTTTTCTTTCCTTTATTTATTCTTTATTTATTACATACCTTGTTCTTGGAAATCCATATCCCGGAAGTCACTCACAAACAATACAATTCTGAGAATTTACTACCGCATAAACAATGTTCTAACGAGTCACTGATAACGGCGAGCATAAGGGTAAGATGCTTTCACTTTGAGGGTCAAAAGCAAATTGTTCTCAAATGAAAAGGGTGACATATTTATACTTTTTGGATAGCTTGTTTATTGGTTTATCGGTAAAAACAATAAAATGAATAGTATTTGATAGTCGACTTTACCGATTTGGCCTATGGCGGTACCACTGTGCAGTGCATGGAAACTGACGAAACAGTATCATCAAGCCCATTAAGTCAGTTAAGGCTGACCTGTACAAGCTACTTGCCTTTGGGATGGAATCAGGCCCTAAGATTTATATGACCACTTAGTAAACATACAGTGGTCTGCGAAGCTGGATATCTAAAATTTGCAGAAAAACTAGTTTAAGGGATTTTTGAAACCATCTACATAATTTTTTTCAGCTTTTTGCAGTTAGGTGTATTGCCAAAGTTTGATAAGGTTATGGAAAATATGAAAGTAAAAAAAAGTCAAAGCTAAATTTGAGTCCCATACAAAACACAAAACCATAAAAGTAAAAGATATACTAGAGAAGAAATGCTGTGTAGTGTCGGCTTAGAATGCTGTGTAGTGTCCGCTTGGAATAGCACTACCCCATTTCTTCCGGTGGTTGTACGTAATGTAACAGTATTGGGGCTTTAAAGGGATTTTTGGGCAATGCAGTTGGAGACCCATCACCAACGACCTTTATTTTTACCATCTTTTCCCCACTCACATTTCCAAAAGTGGCGGAGGAATTTCTAATTCCTTAGCTCTGGCTACCCCTTCTAGGGATTTACAGCCGAGAGTATACATATTTATGTAAATACTAGAGATACAAAACTGAAATAGAAAATAAAAATAATTAAAAAATAGTAAATTAAATTACTTGATATTTTTCTACTTAGCAAATGTTTGATTGTGAATATGTATTAAATCTATATTTATTACAAATATAGTGGCATCAATTGAGTTTTTTAGTTTTCCTGAAGTTGATAATTGATTGATATAATAAAGAACCTGCACACCAGAGCGAGAAAATAAGAGACAGTTATTGCTACGTGACTTTAGATAATATCATAAACTTACATCTTGACGATCCAGTCGTTTCTCCCAAGGTTTGAACACTTTCTTTCCAGAACCCTCAACAACCTCATTAAGGCATTGCAAATTATCTAAATCAATTTTTTGAAACAGATTATATTGAATGGCAATTTCCTCAGATGACAAATCATGTTCATGGTCATGATGACCATCATGACAATGTCCATGGGACATGTTATGTTACAGATGCGGTTTTACTGTTAAATACAATGCAAGCAAGAAGAAGCTGATGACTCCGTACACAGGAGGACAATAAAATAATTTATTTATGAAAAACTAAATGCTCTCAACAAGCAATACCAAAAATACATTTGAACATGAGAGATTAAATTATTAAAAGTCTACAGATTTACTTAACATTTAAATTTTTACTACGTTTTAGGGTAAAATAAAAATGTATTATTGTTGTAAGTAAACAGAAGTTAAAATCCGGTAGCTCTTTGGTTAAAAATAAATAGTTAAACTGAAATGACATTTCAAATTTATCAATAATTATTTTATTTTATGGGCTTCAATCGCGTTTTCCAAGATCATTTCGACAATGTCAAGTGTACTATAAAGGGTTTAAACTTGGCCGAAGAATATTGATGTTATAATCCATCCATTTGATAATTGGTCCTAAAATCTCTTCAGTGACCCCAAATTTGAAACTGAAATAAGTAAATTGAACAGACAATATTTTAAATTACAAAACAATATTCTTATTCATAGAAATAGGGGAAATACGTGCAACAAAAGAACAAGCCAACACAATTTGTTAATGTTAAGTAACAGTTTTAAGTTATTGCTTAATATAAACAGCACAGTGTAGAAAAGCAAGGGAGAATCAACTGGGGATTACACATCATATATATAGGCAGAAGATTATAGAGAACTTTTATAAAAAAAGGGTTTTTTGTACAATCGATAAATAAGTGGATAAGATAAGTGGTTGGAGACCCATCACCAACAACCTTTATTTTGTCATCTTTTCCCCACTCAACTTTCCAAAAGTGGCTGAGGAACTTCTAGTTCCTTAGCTCTGGCTACCCCTTCTTGGGATTTATAGCCGTGAGTATATATATATACTCACGGCTATAAATCATTATATATACATACATACATACATACATGTATGTATGTATGTATAAATAAGTGGCACAGCCCTCAGCCAGCCCTAGCCATATAAACATATTAAACTTTCATGTCTTATAAAAGTCTGTAATAATTAATACATAATTTATCATCACAGACTTTTTTGCTTTTGCTGAATTTACTTGCAACAACTGTGACATTCGTATTATAAATTTATGGTTTTCCAGTTACTTATGCGGCTACAGAAAAGTGTTTGAATGAGAGGTTTTCCTTTTTTTCTTTTTTTCTTCTTCCCTGTTCTCAGGATAGATGGCGCCAGACTTGCTATGTTACTGGTAGGAACGGAACTTCACATCGTTTTTCACACTTGGATGTAATGATATTGTAAAACGGAACGTACATAAAAACATTCTGATTTGAAAGTCTAAATAAATATCAGTTTAAGCCAAGATAGCTTAAAAGTAAGTAAACAAAGACGGTATTTATATTTAACATTCTTTTTGTTGTTTTTACTCGCCAAAAAGTTACTCTATGGGGATGTGACACATGTTTTTAAAGTTGACATTGGCGAAATTATTGTGGCAACACGATTGAGGCAACGAAGAAAAAAATTAAGTAAGTAACGTACAAATTATCGTATCAATTTATTATTTAATTAAAGGTTTACTGTTTACTATATTATTTCCTGCAATCATATAATTATACATACTTGCTCCTAGTACTATACAATCTTTTTTGTTTTATTTTACCATTTATACTGATGTTTAATACACCGTGAAATCTAAAGCATTTTACTAACTATCAGGGATGAATCTTCCCATGATTACGAATAAATTTTTGTACGGGACTAACTTTGTTACTGGACAAAAAAAAACAGCTGTTCCATAAGTGCAAGTTATAAATATCATACGGGTCATCATGGGTATAGTAAGGTCTATTTTTGTATTTTGAAAAATAAAAGACAGCACTATTTTGTACATGAGTTTTATTGCATTATTTACTATTGACCTTTAAACAAAATCAGTTTCGTGTGAAAATTTCGAATTCATTCGTCTATTTCAGTCACATTTTTCAAAAGATGATGTATTCGTACATCTAAGTATTTTATATTTGGTTGATTTCCAATTGCATCTTCCAGTGGCCGCAATCCATTTTTCTCGTAGATTCGGGTCTTTAGGAAAACTGTAATGAATACGAAGAAATTAAATAAATATAACAAATTTATTACTTACTAATTCCGTAGATAACAATTGGAAATCATTCAGCGTCGCTATAGCGTGACGAAATTCATAATATACTCACTCATTAACATCAGTTTACTAATTCGAAAATTTTACCCTAACGACAGGGTAGGATGAAAAACGTGAATTATGGGAACACTGAGATACTGCATATTTTTAGGTTATGCTATTAAAAAATTGCTCAAAATAACTAAAGAAAATGCTAGTAATCTAGTTCAACGTAATTAACATTAGAATCACTTTTTTTCTGATCGCGCAATGTATTTATTATGTATTTATCTGTAGAAAAACATTAAAAAACTCACTCACTTCAGAAAGTCAATCCTTCGATGTGTTTTTCGCTGCGGCTTCCGCAGCCAAGCACGCTACACCCAACCATACCTCACTAAATAATAAGTTTGACTAATGGAGTCTCTTTTATCACAATAACAATATACAAATGAATAAAATCTTTCTCAAAATCAAAAGAAAACCAAAATCGCTCACAAGTCGACGCTTTGTTTGTCAAGCTTTAAAAGCGTGACATCAACAAAACGGGTTACGCGATAGAGATGACAATAAAGATTTTGTGTCTCTTTTTAACATACAAGAACTTAAATAAGGGCTTCTCTTTTTAAAATGGATGACGTAACATCGCTCTATCTATAGTGTTCATAATCAAAGCCATGACCAGATGTTTTATTTTTTATTTTAGCGTAGACTAACAAACTCACCATACTTTCCCAGTTTGATTTAGGCAGTAACACTTTTTATTTATTAACTAGCTGTGCCCGCGACTTCGTTCGCGTGATTGTCGAGAACAAAAAAACGTCGTTTAGTTATGAGTATATCACCTTTTTGAAATAAAATAAAGAACCAATGAAATCTAATGCGGACACTTATTGTGATGTAGGAACTATTGAGTATTTCATAATGATATTTCATTAATTACAGAAGCCATTATCCAGTTGAAATAATAAAAGGTCGTGACTGTGTGTATCTCATTTGAATTAGTGTATATTTAGATACAGTTACAGGGTTAGCAAAAGATTATGGATCGCTACCTTGTACGATCTTAGCAGAGCTGCATAATGCATCAATATATTTATAAAGCCCTTTTGTTTTTAACACTTCGGAATTTTGCATATATATCATATATCAATCCCGCCCGATTTCGGCCACAGCAACTTCTGGTATCCGGCTATTAAGAGTGTGTTCATGTGCTCTCATGTGACTGACATAGCCAATCTTTCCGACAAATGTTCTATGACGTATGTTGAAAAATCAGTAACCCTCCAATATATAGGTACAGATCCACAATCTTTTCTTGGCCGGTAAGGGCTGTCGCTGTCATCGATATTAGTATTGACAGCAAATAAAAAATAACCATTATAAGGGAAATAACTTTACATCATACAGGCTAATTTATTTATGTATTGAAATGTCTTAATAAAACAATTTATATAATATTCATTTAATTAATAACTAGTTGCTGTGTAGTGTCGGCTTAAAATAGCACTACCCCATTTCTGCCGGTGGGTGTACGTAAGAGGTGACTAACGGTATTGGGGCTTTTAAGAGGTTTTTGGGCGAAGCGGTTGGAGACCGATTAACAATAACCTTTTTTTTTACCATCTTTACCCCACTCAACTTTCCGAAAGTGGTTGAGGAGTTTCTAGTTCCTTAGCTCGGGCTACCCCTTCTAGGGATTTACAGCCTTGAGTATATGTATGTATGTATGTAATAGCTATTATTGTAAGTAAACAAGTTCGATTTAATGTAAGCTAATTATATTTATTTATTTTTGCCCTTGTCTGGTATGTCTACCCGAATGACTGTGTATCCTAAATTTGATGATCTTACCTCCCAAATGTTGTCTGGAAGCTTTTAGCGATAACACTGCCAATTGTACTTTTCTGCAAGCTGTTTCATTATTTTATACTCAAGGATTTGTTATTTGTGACACTCAGAGTTAATAAGTGGGTAACTACTTAAAATCATTTTTTTAATCCTGTAAATTAGAGGCTTACCTTGTCGTGTACTGTCTTTTACATTTCATATTCACACATAGATCCCCCAAAAAGGTGGCACAGAAAAAATAATTCTAAACATCAGATATCGTTTGGGTCATTCATTTTGCTGGGTCAGTGAATTTATGGGCACTTTTTTATTGCTGTTAACAACCTTGTTACATATAACATAACATAAACGTTTACGCCGAATACCCCCGAAGGGATTTGGCAGAGGTACTAATACTTCTGAACATCACGTGACTTTGTCACCTGGTGTTCAGAGTACCCACGCTTTGCATGAACAGGATACTCACGTGATAGGGGGCAGGACTATCGCCGTTTTCCACGAATACACTGTCACACGACTAAGTACAACTCAGCCATGTGGGTTTCCTCACCGTTAACAACCGTGATAAATTAACCACACATATGACTTTAGAAAAGACAAATTGGTGTAGGCCCGATTCGGGATTTGAAGACTAGTGAGTCGCTTGCACCTTAACCGGTGTTCTACCCATTAAGCTATCACGTCGTATTTGCCTTGTATTTTTATATATATGTCAGACAGTTATGACTTAAGAAATGACACATTGGTACATCCCCGCATTAGGATTAGAACCCACGCATCAGTGTATACGAAGTGAAATCTTATTCAGGAGCATTTCCCAACTTCCCGTAACCCGCACCGCATGACTATCGATGCGCGCACAACTTTTCGGACGGTGTTAGCCTACTTAGATAAAATTTAACAATATAAATAATAATTTTCATGAATTTTTATATTGAATACTGGAAATAAAAGCGTTTATCATAAGCAAAGATACATCATAAAAATAATTGTTTTTGAAAAAAAGTTTCCACTACAAAAAAATATTAATGAAAGTGATAATTTATTATATACGTAGGTCACCCTATAATTTTTATTTAGTTAAGAACTAACTGACAATGACAGGCCGAAATTTCAAAATGGCGACAATAGTACCAGAGTCGCCGCCGGCCAAGTTATGATTGTGGATCTGTACTTCCATTGAACGTAGTTACATCAACGCCATCTACAGAGCTCTAGGAAACTATGTTGTTTTTTTATTTCTCATAAAGAAAACCTCCCAAGTCTATGCTGGAATCATCCAACAAAAGTATCCTGAAATTTTTGTAATTGGAGGAAACTATGATCCTCCTGGAATGAATATGTACATACATACTTTTAAGCATTTTGTAGATTGTAGGACATACATAATTTTCTTCACGTATAATCCAAAAAGCTTCCAAGCGTAACGTCAAATGCACATGGATTAAGTTTACTTGAGGAATTAAAACACAGTGGTTTGTCGACCCGATCCGAGTAGAAATCAAGAGCACTCGATGTAAGTTGGCGCGTATTAGGATGATGTAATCAAAGTCAATACAAAACAACATCCAAGTAAATGATATAGAATAGAATAGAAAACTCTTTATTGTACATCACAGATAGAAACATTTTTATACATATTATTTATTAACTAGAAGTACAATGGACCTGACCAACGTTTTTTATTTTATTTGTAAAATAATTCTACAAAAAATTACGAGCAAAACTGTGTTTTTACTTTTTTCTTTGCTTAAAAAATATTTAGGTTTTTAAACCACTTTAGTGCGCATCTTCAGCCGACTTATTTAATTGCGGTTAGCGTGGGAAAGTATCGATGTGACGTCACAGCCCCGGCCATTAGCGGCTCACGCTTACGTACGCATGGAGTTTTTGTAGTTTTGTGTTACAAAATAGCAAATAAATACTATAGTGTGCCTCATTGTTTCAACTACATACATACATACATATACTCGCGGCTATTAATCCTTAGAAGGGGTAGCCAGAGCTAAAGAATTAGAAATTCCTCAGCCACTTTCTGAAAGCTAAGTGGGGGAAAGATGGGAAAATAAAGGATATTGGTCATGGGTCTCCGACCGCATCGCCTAAAAATCCATTTAAAAGCCCCAATACCCCTAGTTGTCTCTTACTTATACCCGCGGTAAGAAAGAAGGTAGTGCTATTCTAAGCCACACTACACAACTCTACAGTTAAAACACCAGATAAACTCTTTTTTAATGTGCCTTTTATTATTACCTATTATACGAGACTATCAAGAGCCACTTTATTACATACAAATACGCAAGACTATAAATCCCTTGAAGGGGTAACCAGAGCTAGGGAATCAGAAATTCCTCACCTACTTTTAGAAGCTGCGTGGGCAAAATATGGTGAAATAAAGTTTCTTAAAAGAAAATATCAGTCACATGTTACGTACACCCACCGGAAGAAATAGGGCAGTGCTATTCTAAGCCGACACTATATGGCGACTTTAATATAAAAATATAATCACGACTATAAAACTGAAAAAAGGTAGACAAAGCTTCAGAATTAGGAATTTGTTAGCTACTTTTGGAACTTGAGTGGGGAAAAGATTGAACAATGAAGGTTGTTGGTGATTGGCGATGAGTCTCCGCCGCATCGTCTAATATTCTCCTAGAATAAAGCGCCTAATTTTCAAAGTCACCTTTTATTACCTATACTAATAAATAAAGGATAGAAAATATTTCTACACCAGAGGGGGAAAAAACAAAAACTTGTGAAGAAACGAGGTAGTGCTTTTATGTGCCGATAGTACACAGATAATAAAAAAATCACCAACAACAATATTCCTCTATGCCATTTAGTTATTCTCAATTTCTAAAGGTGGTTTACAGTTGTTACTTCAGCTATCGGGCAGGCAGTACTTGTATTAATTCAACTATCAAAACTTAAACTTTCACCCAGTTATCCCCGTAGGGGTCGGCAAAAATAGCTATTATTTATGTTACTTTATTGTAAACAAACATATAAAAGGAAAAAAAAAGAACAATCGCACCATTCCCACGTACCGACTTCGCGCAGTGGCAATGGGCTCACGGGTTGTGACGTAAAATTAAAAACCGCGCGAAATCTGAAGATTTGAAAACGGGGTTAAACTTCTCGAGGTCGCTGCTTCAGAAATACTGCATGTACTGACGTGAAATAAAAACTATTGTAATATAAATGATATAAACTAAAGTTTCAAGTGCATTTGGTACAGATATTTTGACCCATTTGTGTTCTCCATTGGTGGTCTTATTCCTTAAAGCAATCTCTTTCAGACAACCTCTGAATGGTGAGATCAGTACGTCAATAAAAACAGTAGATAGATGTACAAGACATAATGGAATGGTGAATGAATGATATACTCACTTGGATTTTGTTCAATTGCATAATGTAAACCCAGCATTATCTAAATTCATGATATGCTGTTAGCATGTCTATCTTAGAGTATACACAACTAGAGATATAAAGAATACGTCACGACGAGCAAGAAAAGGATAGCTTATTATAAAACTCTAGTACTGTGATTTTTTGTCCCTTACGGTGTAACCCGTTTTTCGATTGTGGCAAACTGTCTAAAGTGACTGTTTGCCACATTCTTGTTAGAGAATTAATAAACGCTTTGTTTACTTCATCGATTTTAGATAATATTGTGCAAATACGTGAAATAAATCATATTTTGGAATCGTAGGAAGTAAACTTGTTTAGGGCAGAAACGTTGTTTATGTGATTTAAATCTTTTTGTTCATGAAAACCTCACGTGGGGATTATTACTAATAAATAAAGGAAAGAAAAATTTCGACACAGGCGGGGATCGAACCCGCGACCTCGGGTAAACGCCCCGACGCTCTGCCAACTGAGCTACCGTGTCAATTGGCTGCCAGTGCGAATGGGAGACTCCAATTCCGCGCGCCCTTACGGGCGCGAGAAGAAAACCTACGCTGAGCCTGTTGTTCGGAAACAATAGAACCGAGCCGGTGCGGAGCGGCCCGGTTAAGCGAACTCGCGGCTGATAAGAAAGAGTGGGGCCGCGCCGGTTAGGCGAATCAGGCTCACGCAGAGATTCGAATCATTTGAATCCACCAAGCCGGACCTACACACGGCTACCCTATATGTCTCTCCCCCGCACAATCGGTGTTGACACAAAAACAATTTTGCCTCGCTTGTGGTAATTTGGTAAGGCTTTTCTCATGCTTTCAATAACGACAAACATGTAATGTTACCGAACATATATGGCAAATATCCTCAAATAATAAGATTATAAATAGATATATTATGAGCAAACAATAAACTAAAATACAACACATACCTACTAACAATGTCTAATCAATAAATAAACAATCACCAGATTTTTGTGTTTTCTTCCCAACGAGTACCACCAAAATCTGTACCATGGCTACTTGGTGGGAATAAAAACGTAGTTTAAAAATCATTCTAATAGGGTAATAGATCAATTATATTTTTGTTAAAATAAAACAACTCTTTAAATCAAATATTCTTTATAATTTAATACACGTTACCTTAGTCAAATTCAAAGTTACTTTCTTTTAAACAATATTTTTTTAATTAGTTCCGAATACTTTCCTTGTTCATAGTTAATTATATTATCTTATCCACATGATGAATTCTTACTTCTATAGGATTATTGAGATTTAGAAGTAGGCAACACCGTTATGTTTTGTTGTTGAAGGTTATGTTTAGAATTAAATCAAAAACACAGGTAAAACGTATAAATAACAGCATATCTTCTATTGTAAATCTAATAAGGTTCATGAACTGTAAATATATTCAAATTTTTTTTTTTGATACGCCACTGCGAAGGTATTCATCTGGAGCTTCTTATTCGCTTCGATAACTGCAGCCCAAAACTTTTTATTTACCGATTTTGAAAGCACGATCACATAAACAACTAATAAATAAAGAATAAATAAAGGAAAGAAAAATTTCGACACAGGCGGCCGCGCGTGTAGCGGCGCCAGATTACGAATATGATCGAAATCTGACGCATCCACACGTTTAAATAACTTACTCGCAAGGTGGCCGACGAAATCGTCCAGTGTTTCCATCTCGAGGTCCCTGTGGATTAGATCGTTACGCATGTAGCGCGGGGCATCGACTATCACACGCAACGAGATATTCTGTTGCGCGCGTAGTTTAACGCGGTTCGCATTCGCTACTAAGCTGTACCATGCCGGGGCGGCGTATGTGAGGCGAGAACGGATGTATGTTTTATACACACCGAGTTTCGCACGTAGTGGTAGTCGAGATCGAAGCACTGGCCGGAGCAAGTTGCGGGCAACCTGCGTCTTGTTCACGACGTCGCGGACATGCTCACTCATGGTGAGGCCGCAATCAATAGTCACACCCAAATATTTCACTGAGCGCGAGTATTTGATTGGTTACCCGCCGAGAGAAAGCTTACGCGTCGTATGCCCGGTAACAGGCTCAGGCATCAGGTTCAGGATCGGTTCCATTATTACCGTTACCTTTGCTTGCTGAACGTGAGAGCGAGACAAGAATGTAATACAATTTGAACTCGGGAGACAGAGACGGACAGAAAGTTGTCCTTTTGTGTTCTTTGTTCGCCAATTTCGTTTAATAGGTTATCGACACAGATATCTAATAAAAAACCTTAGATAAGTCACGCGCGCTCAAAAGTGGCACTTATAAAGGGGGCTAAATGGCTCATTTGACTTTAGTCGCACACTAGCTGCCGTCGCGATCATTCACTTATTTTGGCGTGTTTGTTTCCAAAATAATCGAGAATGCCGTCGTGTGTGATGAGATTTTGCACAAACTATAGTCGAAAAACTACTAAAAGTGACGGGATTACTTATCATAAGTAAGTATTATACATTTTCAACGTTTTAATTATAATTTATAATAAATTAGGTGTAAGGTGTCATAACATAGAAGAAGTATTGTGCGTGTTCAAAGACTAAAGTAAACAGAGTGTCCAGATGGGACATTCGTAATAAAGAGGTTACGTGTATACTCCTTTATAGTACTTTTTATTTGTTTTTGTGAGTAATATGTTTTTTGTATGTCACGAATAAAAATTTTCTGTCTTTATTATTTTTATAAGTGTACTCTCCTATAGTAAAGGCCGGTAGGAAATGTTAAAGTTATTATTATTTTGGGTGTGAAGTTTCTAAATATACTTTATTAGAAAATACTATTTAAGGTTCCCATCAAATAAAATACGAAGAATTAAAAGGTTGGAAATTGTTCGCAAACAAAGAAAGGAAGATGATTGGCAATCAAATAATTCAAGTAGAATTTGTTCTTTGCATTTTAAGGATGACGATAAATATAGTTCACGGAAAGGAAGAATCTTTTTAAAAAAACTGCACTGCCTTTTTTCGAGGTAATTTTATCTTTACATATGGGATGTAGTGTCATGCTGTGTAGTGTCGGCTTAGAATAGCACTACCCCGTTTCTTCCGGTGGGTGTACGTAAGAGGCAACTAACAGAATTGGGGCACTAACAGAAATGGACATATGAACTTATGCTACAGATCAAGTTAGCCACATATCAAGTACAGATCAAGTTATATATATATATATATATATATATAACTTGATCTGTAAAATTTTGATTGTTGTTGATAAAGTGTATTTATGTAAATATATATATATATATTTACATAAATACACTTTATTGTATGCAAATCTCATGCAGCTATATTTATCAGCAATCTAACTTCAGCACAAGTTCACCATTCGCTATCACATACATACCTACATACATATACTCACGGCTATAATTCCCTTGAAGGGGTAACCAGAGCTAGGTAATAATTGATAAAATTGGTAATAATTGAATATGATTCTTTGCTCTGGATTCTTTGCATACTGCTTTAGTCTGCTAAAACAGTTTTACTGATGTTGAACATTTTTTTTCAAAGTCTTAAAATCCTACTCCAGAAGTAAAGTATTATATTAATTTTAAAATTGAATATATTTTAATATAAGTCTGTTGTTAAATGAAATATTTCTTTTTAGGGGTCTCATTCTTAAAATCAACTTTTGGGAAGTCCCAGCAGCTTCGCCAAAGAAAATGTATCGGAAATTGATTCGATATTAGGAACTCCACGAAAAGCTGCTCTTAAAAAATGTATTAGAAGAGTTTTAATTCAAACACAAACACTAGTAAATCGAAACAGAAATATAAATAAACGTAACAGAAGGCTAACAAAAAAAGTGGCAAGCATGAGTGCCATAATAAAACATTTAAATAGAAAAGCATACATCTCTCATGAACAATTTTCAGAATTAAATATGAATGCAGAAACATTACATATTTTTAACAGAATTATTGCCAAAAAGCAAAGTAAGACATCATATAAAGCAAACTATCCACCTGTGTTGCGAAAATTTGCACTGACTCTAAATTTTTATTCACCCACTGCGTATAAGTACGTTAGACGTATCTTTCATACAGCCCTTCCTCGACCCAGCCAGAGTTTTGGGAAAATGGTATGAAAATACTACTGTTTCTCCTGGATTTACTACTCAAGCCTTTGATATGCTTAAAAAAATACGTTTTATCAGGTAAACGAATGATTTGCGTTCTAGTAGCAGATGAGATGGCTTTGAGACATCAATCGAAGTGGACGGGGCGTAAAACTGAGGGCGTAGTTGATTTTGGCGGTACGCGTGATAGTAAAGTGATAGCTACAGAATAATCAAATCAAATCAAAAAAATAATGTTTATGTTTTTTTTTGTTGTTGAAAGTTAAAAAAAAAATTTGAATGTTTTATAATGCAGTTTACTAACTATTCTTTTTTAATTATTTTTTTAATTATTATCATCTTCTATCAACTTAGATAAATAATTTATTAACTTTGTTAATCGGTAAAATTATATTTACGAACAGAAGCTCACCCTACTTAAAACGAGACACAGTTAACTAATTAGTCATCCTTGTTCAGGGCACTTTAAGACGCCAGTGCGCATTCCTGTTTAAATAGTAATTTGATGCATCTGATCTTAAATTGTTCTTTGTCAAGCGGTCGTCTTAAGGTCATATTTCACGTCGGTGCAGAGAAAATATGTTTATCTCTTTTTAGCGCTTGCTATGAAATGTGCTATCACGCTGCTATCTCGCTTACATTTCAAATATATTTCTTGGTGTGTTGTTTGGATATATTTCTAGTGGTGTGCGTGCGTACAACTGCCGCAATCAGTGCCACTCGTAAGCGCGGGTTTCCTTGTATAAAACATATCTAGGTATTTAGTACATCTATGGTTATCGATCTTTTCATAGGGGTGATGCGTATTTATCGTAACAGATAAATATAACAGGTATCTATCCGGAACAGTCTGGAACAGATTTCTTTATAGAATGTTACCTGTTCCAATGATACCTGTTGTGCTTTTTGTAACAGGATACAAAACAGAACAGACTGTTACTGGAAGACTGTTATCTGTCCGTTCTCTTATGCTTGGAGCAAGCTCGTAACTCCTCTATCATATTGAGATAGAAAGAGATAACTGCACATTTTGGAACATTCTCCTAACTTTTCTTTCATATCGCGATAGAAAGAGAAACCAGAACATTTTGGAACAAGCTCGTAACTCTTTTATCATATCGAGATAGAAAGAGATAACAGCACATTTCGGAACATGCTCTATGCTCTTCTGTCTAATATATAAGAATAGAGATAGCAGATATTTGATATGGTATTTGAACATATTTATCCAAACCACACGAAATGGCATCGTATCAAACATCAAAAGTATTATAGAATCCAACTAGATTATCCAAGTTAAAAGCCCAACTCACATTCAAATTAATTTATGAGACTGATTTCAGAGTCAATCCGTGTAAATAGTTTTGTGAGACACATTGTTTAGATATAAATTTTTAATTGTAAGTTATAATAAATAAATAATAAATTGATTTCTTAGGATATAATAAACTCGGATTTAAGAGTTTAGTAGCTGTTTCATTAGTTTGGCTAAAAGAGACCGATTGTCTTAACCTCATTAAAATTGTAAACAAATCCGATATAGAAAACAACCTTACCTATTTCTATTCCATTTGTTAGGGTTAGTTAGAAGAGAGAAACAAAACCAATTATAAATTGATCTGCTATCTCCTTACTTATATATTAGATAGAAGAGCATAGAGCATGTTCCGAAATATGCTGGTATCTCTTTCTATCTCGATATGATAAAAGAGTTACGAGCTTGTTCCAAAATGTTCTGGTTTCTCTTTCTATCACCATATGAAAGAAAAGTTATGAGGATGTTCCAAAATGTGCAGTTATCTCTTTCTATCTCAGTATGATAGAAGAGTTACGAGCTTGTTCCAAGCATAACAGAACAGACAGGTAACAGTCTTCCAGCCACAGACTGTTCTGCTTTAAATGAAAAGAAACAGCCTGTTACATAGTAACAGGTTATTGGAACTGTTATTTTTCTGGAACAGAAACTGTTACAACAGGTATCTGTTTTAGCCTGTTCCAACTCACCTCTACTTTTCATAAATTAGTAATGGTGTTAATTATATAAAGATACATACATATACTCACGGCTATAAATTCCTAGAATGGGTAGCCAGAGCTAAGGAATCAGAAATTCCTCAGCCACTTTTGGAGGTTGTGTGAGGAAAACATGGTGAAATAAAGGTTGTTGGTGATGGGTCTCCAACCGCATCGCCCAAAAATCCCTCAAAAGCCCCAAAACCGTTAGTCGCCTCTTACGTACACCCACTGGAAGAAATAGGGTAGTGCTATTCTAAGCTGACACTACACAGCAATACCGAATTCTTACTTCTATAGGATTATTGGGATTTTGAAGTAGGCAACACCGTTATGTTTTGTTGTTGAAGGTTATGTTTAGAATTAAATCAAAAACACAGGTAAAACGTATAAATAACACGATATCTTCTATTGTAAATCCAGTAAGGTTCATAAACTGTAAATATATTCCGATTTTTCTTTGATACGCCACTGCGAAGTGATTCATCTGGGGCTTTTTACTCGCTTCGATAACTGCAGCCCAAAACTTTTTATTTACCTATTTTTAAAGCACGATCACATAAACAAGGTATCTGCCCTAAACAAGCTTACTTCCTACGAGTCCAAAATATGATTTGTTGCACGTATTTGAACAAAACAATCTTAAATCATCAAAGGTAAAAAATAAAATAAAATAAAAATAATCATTTATTTCAAAATAAAAAAATAAATCTTTGTTTTTTGAACGTCAAATTTTAACTTAATACTAAGTTTACTTCGGATTCGGAAGGTGTTTTGTTGAGAAAAGAACCCGTAAGAAACTCGTCAACACACATATTTTTCTACGTCCATTATAATTTTGGTGTTAGCCCGGAAACATCCTGCACTGAGCCCTGATTACACCAAGCCATTTCATCATTAATGTAATCATTGACATTGTAATAGGCTTTCGAACTAAGATTTCTTTTAACTGCTGCTTTGAATTTTGTTTCTAATAAATTTAAAATGTCCTCAGGTATTTTATTATACATTTTTACGCATAACCCCATGAAAGATGTATTTATTTTTGACAATCTGTATTTTGGTACTGATATTTTATTGTTGTCTCTCAGGTTTCGAATATGTCTGTCACAATTTTTCACAAAAGAGGCCTGATTCTTTCTTACATACATAATATTTTCATAAATATATTGACATGGCAGCGTCATTATATTTATTGTTTTAAACAATTCCCTCAGGGAATCTCGGAATCTAAACAAAGAGCTTATTATTCTGACACTGAATTTTCTACAAACTGTCAAGAGTGACAGTTTGTTCCAACAAAAAACAGGTTACACCGTAAGGGACAAAAAATCACAGTACTAACTCTTTCTATCTTTAAGAGTTTTATAATTAGCTATCCTTTTCTTGCTCGTCATGACGTATTCTTTATCTCTCTAGTTGTGTATGCTCTAAGATTTTTAATATGTGTCTACCTTGTGTCTACCGTGTCTGTAGCTACACTGTCAAGTTAACGTCGGGCTCAAAAGGTCTAGTAACCAGGGCCGTAAAATCATTACTAAAAAAAACAAGATAACGTCAATCTCATCTCTAATCTACTCTATCTATTCCTCTTTAGACATGAGCGAAGTTATTATTTTACGTTCACTGTGACTGTTGTTCCGGTTATATAAAAATAACAACGAAAAGTCACAGTGACTTTGTCACCTCGGTTACTAAATACTAATGATATGACAGTCACGCTTGGCTACTCAATACTACAGATCCACAATCATAACTTGGCCGGCGGCGACTCTGGTACTACTGTCGCCATTTTGAAATTTCGGCCTGTCATTGTCAGTTAGTTCTTAACTAAATAAAAATTATAGGGTGACCTACGTATATAATAAATTATCACTTTCATTAATATTTTTTTGTAGTGGAAACTTTTTTTCAAAAACAATTATTTTTATGATGTATCTTTGCTTATTGATAAACGCTTTTATTTCCAGTATTCAATATAAAAATTCATGAAAATTATTATTTATATTGTTAAATTTTATCTAAGTAGGCTAACACCGTCCGAAAAGTTGTGCGCGCATCGATAGTCATGCGGTGCGGGTTACGGGAAGTTGGGAAATGCTCCTAAATAAGATTTCACTTCGTATACACTGATGCGTGGGTTCTAATCCTAATGCGGGGATGTACCAATGTGTCATTTCTTAAGTCATAACTGTCTGACATATATATAAAAATACAAGGCAAATACGACGTGATAGCTTAATGGGTAGAACACCAGTAAGGTGCAAGCGACTCACTAGTCTTCAAATCCCGAATCGGGCCTACACCAATTTGTCTTTTCTAAAGTCATATGTGTGGTTAATTTATCACGGTTGTTAACGGTGAGGAAACCCACATGGCTGAGTTGTACTTAGTTTAGTCATGTGACAGTGTATTCGTGGAAAACGGCGATAGTCCTGCCCCCTATCACGTGAGTATACTGTTCATGCAAAGCGTGGGTACTCTGAACACCAGGTGACAAAGTCACGTGATGTTCAGAAGTATTAGTACCTCTGCCAAATCCCTTCGGGGGTATTCGGCGTAAACGTTTATGTTATGTTATATGTAACAAGGTTGTTAACAGCAATAAAAAAGTGCCCATAAATTCACTGACCCAGCAAAATGAATGACCCAAACGATATCTGATGTTTAGAATTATTTTTTCTGCGCCACATTTTTGAGGGATCTATGTGTGAATATGAAATGTAAAAGACAGTACACGACAAGGTAAGCCTCTAATTTACAGGATTAGAAAAATGATTTTAAGTAGTTACCCACTTATTAACTCTAAATGTCACAAATAACAAATCCTTGAGTATAAAATAATGAAACAGCTTGCAGAAAAGTACAATTGGCAGTGTTATCGCTAAAAGCTTCCAGACAACATTTGGGAGGTAAGATCATCAAATTTAGGATACACAGTCATTCGGGTAGACATACCAGACAAGGGCAAAAATAAATAAATATAATTAGCTTACATTAAAACGAACTTGTTTACTTACAATAATAGCTATTACATACATACATACATATACTCAAGGCTGTAAATCCCTAGAAGGGGTAGCCCGAGCTAAGGAACTAGAAACTCCTCAGCCACTTTCGGAAAGTTAAGTGGGGTAAAGATGGTAAAATAAAGGTTATTGTTAATGGGTCTCCAACCGCTTCGCCCAAAAACCTCTTAAAAGCCCCAATACCGTTAGTCGCCTCTTACGTACACCCACCGGCAGAAATGGGGTAGTGCTATTTTAAGCCGACACTACACAGCAACTAGTTATTAATTAAATGAATATTATATAAATTGTTGTATTAGGACATTTCAATACATAAATAAATTATCCTGTATGATGTAAAGTTATTTCCCTTATAATGGTTATTTTTTATTTGCTGGCAATACTAATATCGATGACAGCGACAGCCCTTACCGGCCAAGAAAAGATTGTGGATCTGTAATATAGTGACTGTCACTGTTGTCACTGTATAGTGATTTCAGTGACTTTGTAACGTTATTATAAAGTCACGAAAATATCTCAGGACAATAATATTTGATTCAAATAACTTTCACACTTTTTCAGGCTTAGGACTGTCGCAATAATTTTAAGTAAGTGCGGCGTGCTTATTATGTTAAATCAACTTTTTACAATGATTTTGTTCTAAATCTATTTACAATTATTTTGGATTATAATTATGACTAAGGAACAGCAGCTGTTGTACCTTTCTGTTCTGGTACCGAGCCTTGTACGTCGGTCGTTCAAAATATTTCAATTTTCTTTTCTTATTACACTGTCATAAATGTAAACACGTATCGAGATTAGGCTCTTTTGTTATTCTTAGAAACGAAACACGTGCATGTCGGCGAGTCAAAGAAGCGCTTTATCATTTCTCCTTCTTCATAGTTTTTATTACTTTACACAAGACTCACCAAATCATATTAAATTATTTTATACCTTCAAAAATATCATGATGTTCTTATAATATTTTGAAAGTAATAAGTGAAGACAATACAATTTTCAACTGCTTATTCCTAACTCTTGAAATGAATTCAAATGAAAGGCGTATTTTCTTTGGCAAACAGTTTATAGCTAAAAGCCATTTACGTCTAAATAAAGGCTTTAATAATTACCAGTTTAAATGCATAATTTTAGATTATAAATATTTTCTTTCAATATAAATTTAGTATATAAAATTACATCTATCATAATAATATTACAATAACGGTAACATTTACAAATTGGTAAAGATATCAAATACGTGAATTCAATCATAAATATTAGTATTGGCAGTATAGAATCTGCCATACTGATATCACGCACACTCTTATTTATGGTGACCGCAGTTATTGGTTCCAAGGAACGAAACAAGTAACATAGTTATTTTGGAACGTTGTTATTTTGTAACGTAGTTATTTCAAATCGTGTCACTGTGACTTTTGTGGAAGGCAGATCACAGTGATTTTATCGACGTGACTATATTTCATACTCATGTCTATCAGTGTTGCCAACGTAGGCGATTTTTCGCCATTTAGGCTACTCAGATTGGAAAACGGCGACAAAAAAATCGTAAAGGCGACTGGTCGCCGTTTAGGCTACTCGAAAAAGATTAAATTTACTTTTATATATAATCGAATTACGACACAAATAAGCACAAAAAAATAATCTACATAAGAAGGTATACGACAATCAAGATAAAAAGATGGCAAAACCCCTTGGCAAAACCCTTCACCCATATTGAACGTTTCATCTCTAAATACCTCTGACTCTGAGATCATGTTGGCAATACTGTGAAAATATCACAGGTGGAGTTGCAAAAATTTAAATTCGAATCAACCGAATATTCGAATCAGTATGTTTATTAGAACTATTCGAATCAGGAATTTTTATCCGCTTAACCTTTAGGAGTAATAACAAAACAGGGCAAGAACAGAAATTGCTCGCAGCAGATCAAGCAGAATAATGTTTTGGAGTCTGGCTAATGAGTCTTTGGACACGCCAATTTAAAATCTTTTCTTTCTTTAACTTTAAAACACTGTTTTGATACTTTTATTTTCTTTAAATAACTTCAAACTCTAGTTTAAAAGACTTGTTGTTTAAGTGTTAAGTACTGATTTTATTGTATGTACAGGAAGTTATAATATAAATACATAAGTAAATACTTAAAAAGGTGGTTTTTATTTTAGTTTCGGGTTTAGGCTACTTTAGGCTACTCAAGCATTGAAAATTGGGCGACATACGGTCTTGACTTGTTGGCAACACTGATGTCTATTCCTCTTCTCATATATTGTCTGTGCCTCTTCTTTTGGTCAACTCATTCGATATCTATGGTGCTGTGCTGATATTGTATTATATTTGCATTTAAGTTATTTGCTGATACAAAACTTGTATGTATTGTTCCTAGTTTTAGTGATAGAAAAAAGTAACATTACCAAGTTGCTAAGATTATAATCTCTGTCTTTTATATTGTCATACAAAATTCGTCCACCTGCTAACAATGAGTACTAAAGTATATTATTCCTTTCTTTTCTTGTCATGCGTTATTTTGTCGCAATATAATGCCGGTGCAGAAGATAATAATGTTGAGAGCATTTCGAAAATTGGTCAAGGAGTCGGACACATCATGAATATATATTATTGGTACGTATCATTTTCTTCCTTGACATCAATAAACACAATCTAATTGCTGCGCTATGTTTTTTTTATATTTCTATATACTGTATACTCAGCGCCATATAATAGTTATTTCAAGACTTTTCTTGTTGTCGTTGGCAAGTTTTTGTATTTGTTTTATTCATCTTACTTGAACTCAACCTCAATGATGTAAACTACTTTAAGCTGCTAGAGAGTGAGATAGTTGTCTAAGCCACATAATTTAATTGTCTAAATAGCAGGGTTGGTTTGCAAACTCAAAAAATGCTTAAAGATATGCACATAATACCTCAATAGTAACACCACAAAAAGTTGAGATGACTTCCATACTAAAGTGAAATAAACTTTAATGCAACCAACTCAGTTTTAAAATATTAATTAGCAAACATTACAACATTACAATGTCTTGATTGTGTATAAGAAGTCTGAGGTTAAGACAGCCAATGTAACACTTTATCTATTGAAGGGTTATGGTATTAATTCATGCCACCACCTCCAATACTTTGTCACTTCAGACTCCAGTACCAGACCTGAAGTGAATTCATTCCACAATGTTCATATCAGATGGTGCTCAGTCTTTATTAAATTCTTTTAATTTGACACCAGCTCCAGTACATTGGTTGGTCTTGGAACAGTCTGTGTACACATACATACCTCTTAGTAGTCGTGTTGCTTCTTGGGAACAACAATATACTTGCACTTGAGTGTTATAGTTTCATTTATCCTATCACAAACATGTAATATTTGTTGGGAGGATTCTGGAGTTGTTTCTATATGCCCTGCTTAATCGCCAACATTTGCAGTAGGTGTATAAGCATGGGACTGGCAGATTCACAACCTAGTGTTCAGAGTATCCACATTTTGCTTTAGTACAGATTAGAACATTCATATTGTTATTAATCAGAGTGAAAGACGAATTTACCTGATATAGTTATAAGTACCAGGAGTGATTTTGTATATCTATAAATAAGTAATTTAAGTATTAACTTCAATAAACATGTCACGCCGAATACCCCCGAAGGTGTTGGCAGAGGTACTAATACTTCTGAACATCACATGACTTTGTCACCTGGTGTTCAGAGTACCCACGTTTTGCATGGACAGTGTACTCAGGTGTTAGGGGCAGGCCTATCGCCGTTTTGTATGAATACACTGTCACATGACTAAGTACAACTCAGCCATGTGGGTTTCCTCACAATGTTTTCCCTCACCGTTAACAACCATGATAAATTAACCACACATATGTCTTTAGAAAAGACAAATTGATGTAGGCCCAACCTGGGATTTGAACACTAGTACATAAATATACATCTCTGAAAAGTACTACCTTAACTTCTAAGTTATTACAACCAAATTATGAATAACATAACATAAACATAAACGTTCACGCCGAATATCCCCGAAGGGGTTGGCAGAGGTACTAATACTTCTGAACATCACGTGACTTTGTCACCTGGTGTTCAGAGTACCCACGTTTTGCATGGACAGTGTACTCACGTGATAGGGGGCAGGCCTATCGCCGTTTTGTACGAATACACTGTCACATGACTAAGTACAACTCAGCCATGTGGGTTTCCTCACGATGTTTTCCCTCACCGTTAACAACCATGATAAATTAACCACACATATGTCTTTAGAAAAGACAAATTGGTGTAGGCCCGACCCAGGATTCGAACACTAGTCGCTTGCACGATAACCAAGTGTTCTACCCACTGGGCTATCACGGTTGACTATAATAAATTATGACTTAATTTAAAAAATGCATTGTCATCAATTGATATGAAAAACATACTAAACTTCCATGTCTTATGAAAGTCTGTAATAATTATAATACATAATGATTTACTTGCAACAACTGCGACATTCATACTATAAATAATGGTTTTCCAGTTACTCATGCGGCTACAGAAAAGTATTTGAAGACTATGCTGGAATCATCCAACAAAAGTATCCTGAAATTTCTGTAATTGGAGGAAACTATGATCCTCCTGGAATAAATATGTACCTTTCAAGGGCCATTGTAAGTATTTTCTACAAAAATAATAACTGCAAATTTTCAAATTAGGCTCTGTGTTATGTTTCACTATTTACTCTCACATAAACAAAATAGTAGATATGCCTAATTGTGTGTGTGATGATTTTTATACATGTAATGTAAATTTTAACATACTTCATTACAATCTTTTCCCAACTCAACTTTCAAAAGCAGCCAAGTCATTTATAATTCTTAAACACTGGCTACCCATTTTTGGGATTTATAGCCGTTAGTATGAGTATGTTTTAAATACCTAAAAATAGTCTTGTGCACGTTTTCTCAAAAGCCAATAGCAGACAAGTTGACACTGCTCAAAAAATCTAGTAACATACAGTTGAAAAGTTTAGTTTTCCTTTTATTATTTATTAGTAGTATTAGTATAAATTGATTTAATATATTTTCCTATTCTTCCAGGGACTTGGAAAGATATTAGTCATAATGTGCATACTAAGTGGAGTGAATATATTTGCTTGGTTGAACAAACCACAACCTGGTTGGTGGAGTTGGTGTTTGGAAAACAAGCTCTATGCATGCATGATGATGTTCTTCTTAGCCAACATGTTTGAGGGACAGCTGGTTTCTTCAGGGGCATTTGAAATATCCCTTAATAATATTCCACTTTGGTCGAAATTAGAGACCGGTAGAATTCCACAGCCACCAGAATTATTTCAAATAATAGACAACACATTACAGTTTTCAAAAGTAGATATGTCAGGCAAAGTTGTTATATAATTCATGAGCGGGCATCTGCAGCTCAAGTCATTATTTTATTATTTATGTGTAATTGTTTTATATATATAACGTGCGAACAATCATTTTATTGTGTAGCTAGAATTAAATATCCTATAGTGTTACCTGTATGAAAATGGCTCGTCATTAGCTTAATAGTTAACAAATATTGAGTTCAAAGCATTTTATGTTTCAAAATTGTAATCTATGCCAAATATCGCGACTTTAACATGGCATTTAAATCTTCTCAAAAAATTAAGTATTATATTATTGGGTTGTATTAGAATTTTAGAAAATTTGATAAAAGGCTAGCAATTTTAGAAAATTTGATAAAAGGCTAGCAATTTTCTTCCTTAACTTATAATTTCTTATGATGATAGAATGTGGGTTTTACTGGGTCTGCTTTTGTTATTTACGTATAGATGAACTTGATTTATTTCATTTATTTTACGCAGAGATTTGAACTACCTACCAAGTTATTTAAATATAATTGTGATTTGATAAAACAAATTAAATCTTGTAGGTATACAAATACCATATCAGAATGATTTTTTATCTATCTTGATCTCTGAAAACCAGTTAACCCTCATTGTGACTGTTATTGTTAAACATAAGAGATAAGATAGTTAGGAAGTACAATTGCTTAAAAATTTATTCATTACATTTGGAAGCAAGTATGGAATAAATCACAGTTGTATTATCTGCTACATACTCAAGTGTTTATATTTTTACACCATAACTGTTATAGCTAATCGGTTTGAGGTGTAGTATCGGAAGACAAAATGATTTATTATTATCTATACTAAGATGGCTTGTAAATACTTAATTTTGAAATATAGGCACCAATAAATAAATCTTATGGAATAAATATATTATGACTTATACATTTCTGACGCAGCCTGTTATAAAAACAATATAGTATTTGTAAATCACTAGCAATGTTTGACTCATTTATTTAGTTAGAAAAAAATGACTTTATTTTATTGTGATTGTGATTTATGTTCAAAATGAAATAAACAACATTCCTAAATGTTTTTTCATTTATTATTAAAACCCACCTTCTTTAGATTGCCTAACCTATCCTTACGGTTAATACCCGCTTTCCACTGCGAGCGGAACGGGCTCCGTACGGACTCCGTTCAACTCGCAATGGCAATTTTCTTAGAAGTACTGTGAATGACTGTACTTTCCACTGTGAATGAGCGGACCAAAAGAGTTGCAAAAGTGGTCGGGAAGATGAGCGATTTTCTGACGGACTTTGTAATGACTCGGCTCAACTCGCAACGCAAAATTTCATACAAGTGCTTCCACCGCGAGCGAGTAAGTGTTGCGAGTTGAGCGAGGTAAAATGGGTCCGCTGCGTCATGGCGTCGCACGCTAGTTTTGAACGGACTCCGCTTACACTTTATGAGTGATAGTAATTCTTCAAATTGTTTTCTATCGATACGAAAATAATTTTTAAAATATTCGTCTTGCAAATCTTAGAACATGCGCAACAATTCACCCTTGATAGGTCTCTCTCGAATATGGTCGCTTATCCAAAATCTTCAACACGTAAATGTTGTCCTCGGCGGGATTCGAACCCGCAATGTATGAACCCAAGATTTGTACATACATACATATACATACATATTCTCACGTCGTTAGTTCCCATTGGGGTAGGCAGAGACTATCGATCGCCACTTTGTACGATCCTGGCAAACCTCTCTGGCTTCGTTTACATCCATCAATCTTTTCATACATGCTCTTTTATTCTTCATACTGCGGACACCTGCCTTTTTGAGCACATTTTCTATTTGATCCAAATGTGTCCTCCGAGGTCGTCCTCTTCTAACATTACCTTCCACATTGGCTCTATATATCTCTTTCACCAATTTACTGTCATCCATCCTCTCTATGTGCCCAAACCATCTCAACATTCCTTTTAACACTTAATTCACTATTCAGCAGACGGAACTGTGAGTCTTGAATGAAATCATCACGATCAATGTAAATTTTTGTAATCTAAATACTAGTAAATGTATGTTATCTTGGTACTTGACGCTTTTTAATAAATTTTCTGAAAATACTGCTATATTTGGATGTTTTACTTTAATCTTTTTAGATATATATTTTATATATACTATAATAGGTATATTATTCGAGTGCTTAATATTATTTATGCACTCGAGTGTACATTAGCAGTTTGGAAAATCGGAGAACACTCAAATCATACATTCCTATTATCCAACCTAGTTTATTTGGATACTAGGATAGACGATTCCGAGAATCCAACCTAGGTTGGATTTTCCAGGTTGGAAGACCGGACTAACCCCAAATATGTGCTTAATCGTCACTTGAATCGTTGTAACATTGACCCGTCATAGTGGGAGGTAATGGCAGGGGACCGGCCGGCTTGGAGCCATTTATGGAGTCCTAAGGTATTGAAAGCAATCGACGTGATGAGCTCGATGCTAAGAGAGATAAGCCAGGGCCCGACCTACTACGGCTATCAATCATAACTATATTTGAAGGGTGACTGGCAGCAAATGTCATAGAACATTTTTTGCAAAGATCGGCTATGTCAGTCAAATGAGAGTACACAAGCGAGTCAGATCTCAATAGCTCACTATTGAGATCTGACTCAATCCCTGTCGCTGTGGACGAAATCGATATGTATAAAAATATGGTAAGATGTACAATTTACTCAGTGTATTAGCTGAGTAGTGTCGGCTCAGAATAGCAGGAACTATCAACATCAACCTTTATTTCACCATCTTTTACCCAAGCAACTTCCAAGTGGCTGAGGAATTTCTAATTCCCTAGCTCTGGCTACCCCTTTAAGCGATTTAAAGCTGTGAGTATTATGTATGTGTGTATTACTGTTGTGCATTTACTGGTACTCCATCTGTCACCTTCTACGACTCCCTGGGAGAAATTAAGGGGAGTTGTTGAGATAGTCTAGGCCGATTATACATATGGTCAGGTTAATAAATAACACTTGTTACTTGCAACATGTAAAATCTGTAATTAATTTACAGGTATCAAACAAGGTAGGACATCCCAAGATTAAAAAGAAGAAAATAAAACTAATATAAATTGATGCATCGTTTATTTATCATTAATCTTATAAATTAATTGTATGGTCTTGGAACCCTTGAATTTGATTAACAATATTAAATATAGCTACTTACAATTTTCGAGCATATATAGGTACTAGTTATGCAGTAATCACCTGAAGAGTGTGATTTGTATACAGTTTTGGTATGAAACGGTGTATCTGCAGTCATATTTGCTATAATCTTACAATATAAAACCAGTCATAGACCTTCGCAAAAACGTATCATGCTTTCAAACATAATAAATCATTGGGTCATTATTATTACAAATAACAATAAACAAGATCTCAATTAATGAAGTAACGATCATTTAAGATATGGCATCAATACAATTTATTTTTGTCGAACATTTTCCATGTTGACATAACATTTAACCGAAAAGATTGTGGAGAAAGTTATTAGTACACAGAATTAAGTTGTATACATTTTTTATTTATTTGATTCGGTATATGTGTCCTGTTTTGTGTAATAATAAATGTTAGCTAGTGATGGAGCGTGCGTCATAGCGGACAGGCGCAGCATAGCACACGATACACGCCGCGAAGTATAATACTACTTGATGCTATAACAGCTAATGACTGTGTAGCGTCGGCTTAGAATAGCGCTTCCTCATTACTGCCCGTTGTTGTTCATAAGAAACAACTAAGGTTATTATGGATTTTTTAAGTGATTTTGGGCGATGCTG